>JAUMHM010000049.1:6858658-6889668 GCA_032362435.1 Melikaiella ostensackeni
TATTCTTATATCTCGGTTCGTGATTTTTCTGTATTTAACCACTCAGCTTGTAATGTAAATTTTAATTACCTTCGAATGAATATTTTTTAATGAATGAACTTTTTTCTTTAAATTGCATTTTACCGTGCAAACATTATATGTAGCTTATAAATTAGTAACTGCAAAAATACTCTTGAAAATAAAAAATAAAAAATGAAAAATGAAAACCTATCAAATTATTCTGTAGTTCAAAATGACTTCAAGAAGAATTGTTGTGCCATGACTTTGTCGTTTTACTCTTCTTTAAATCATAATAAATATTACGGAAGAGCAAAAATTAAATCTTGAATAGCCAAACAGATGACACATTTTTTTGACTGTCTATGCGTTTCTAATCCAAGCGATGATCCCTTCTGTCCATATTTCGTTTATGGAAAAGAATCAGATATTTTGTCAGCAAAAGGGAAAAATTTTGCAATTCAGTATGTATTTTATCGGACTTAATTATTTTGGACTTCAAAAGGACTTTATAGGATTCCATTTTTCATTTTATACGTCTAAGAGTATTTTTGCAATTAATCATTTATGAGCTATATAAAAAAATATAAATTTACCATTGTCACCTTTTCAGAGCCTTTGAAAATTTAATCTAAACCAGTCTGAAAGCAGCAAGAATGCATGAGAACCATAACCATATCAGTTTTATGTATATGCCGTCAACTCCTGCATTTATTAAAAGCAAGATATATTATTTGAGCACTTTAAACACGTATTAATCCAATGATATTTGTAGTTCGTCGAATTCAAAAGTTCAAACTCCCGCGCATTAGAATGAGAATCAACCGTGCATGCGCAAGAATCATAACCGCCTATAACCAGTACCTGTCAAAATAGTATTTTTCCTCTGATTTTTTGTGTTTATCAGATCGTACAATTCGCTCATTGTTGTCCATTGTTTGCGAACAAATACAGCAGTGGTTTTCCATGTTAAATGTCTGAGCAGATATTTGAGAAAAAAACAATGGCTTCAGATATTTCTAGGAATGTTTATTAGATATTTCATTGATTTTGTGAGAGGTTTGATTATCATAACCTATAAATGTGTTATTTACTCCATATTCTCGGCATGTTATATTTATGATTATATACTGTTTGAAAAACTTTATACTTCATTTTCCTACAAAAAAAACAAGCTTTCTCAGATTTATAAATTTTGAATTTTATTCTTCAATATTATAATTTTTGAACATCAAGGGCATGTGATACTTAGGAAATTATCGATTTCAGCATTGTTAGGTTCCCCGGCTTTTCTCCCACAATAATAAAGATTTAGGCTTAAAAATTTAGGAAATGATAGAGAACATGCTAACGGACGTCCCCGAACTCTTTTTTTGTGGGATAATTGAAAGAAATTTATTTTTCATAAATTTGATTGAAGTGTGTGTATTTTGAGGTTATGTGTGTTATAGCCTTACTTCCAAACTATACAATGTTTTTGGCCGAAAACTTAGGACAAGCAAAAAAGCATAGAATCTCATGTCCCGGAACTAACCTTGTTTGTAGGTAATTAAAAAAGTTCATTTCATAAATAGTATGTATGTGGCACAAAATTGATCCTAACCTCAAAATAGTGCACGTACATGAAATTTTTATTGATGAGAATAATTTTTTTTCATTTCATCCCTCTAAAAAAGAGTTCGGGGACGTCCGTTATACTATTTCATAGCATATCTGAACTCAGTTTTCAAAAATTTTGATTTTTGTGGACAAAAACCCGGGGGAACTGAACCCAATTCACCATGCGCGGAAGTATCACATGCACTTAAGATCTCAAATCATTCAATTGTTTAGTTTTATTATTAAATTATATTCTTTTCTATTATATTCTCCAGAAATAGCTTTCGTGAATTGGAGTTTTCAAAAGAAAAAGATTATCAAAAGATATAATTGAAAATTTCATGATCAAAAAAACTTGAACATTCCAAGTACGAAATTAATATAGTCACTATATTTTCACGGAAGTGACTATATTTTCTAGTAATTCAATGTATTGAATATTTTGTCACTGCAGATATTTGTTTTTATTTGGACTTTTATTTATGATTTTAGAAGATATGGAAAATACAAAAGAAGAAAGTGGTTCTGAGAAGCGAAAAGATTATAGTTTATTGCGTTTATTCTTGACACCTCAGTCAGCACAGCCAGCGCGAATGAACAATGAGCTCATTGAAGAAAGTCAAAGATCCTCAACGTACGACAATGGGTGCAGAAGCATTGAACGATTTCAGCATACTTTTTATTGAAGAGCATGTTGCTAATCAAATCGATTTAAATGTAACTATTGAAGTTTTCGCGGAGGAAAGAGCGAGAAGAGGATTTAAAAAAATGTAACTACACTGAAAGTCTCTAGTAAGTCAGTCCGCAATATGTTATTCTGAGAATTTCGTTCGAGGATCAGGGGTGCGAGGTGTGCAGAGAGTGACACTCTGTAGTCAGCAAACTCGTCCAGTACCGCACTAACAATAGGGGCGGTGCTACGCAAGCGCATAATTTCGTCAGTTCGCACGGTCCGCACTTCGCTTGATTTGCTTTCAGTGTTTACGTTATGTGTTACAAAAATGTCGCAGGAAAACAAGAAGCAGCGTTTATCCTTCAAAAAAAAGAAATATTTTAAAAAATTTAATAAATATTTTTTACTGAGAACGAAAATCACATAGAAATGGTTCATACGGACCTGATTGTTGACATTGGAGTCGTTCCGCTATATGTCCAAGGCCATTTTAGGCAAGAACCAAAGTCGGACTTATATGGGACTTTCAGTGTATTCTCATTGTGAAAATAAATTGAACATTAATGATATGTGCTCAATAAATAAACCGAACATATTTTGTACTCATGCATATTCTTGTAACTCAATTACGTATTTTTGAAAAAACATTTGATAAAAACTGGAATTTAGAGTACACAATAAGATGAGGGAGAGGTCTAAAAAATGTGGTGTAAGGGCCCCTAGGAAGCTTTTGTCCAATGGGCCCTTTTCCCTAAATCCGCCACTGTTCATTACTTTATCCTTTAGTCTACGTTATTTATTATAAAACTTTCAGTAAAGTTCCATAGAAGCTTTTAGGGATGATGAAGGAGATGTTTTGCTAAAATTTATGCGGCATTTTCGAAACAATGTTTCGGCAACGTTGCACAGAAATATTAATAAAAGTTAAGAGAGAATAATTGACAACATTTCGCGGATATTTTTCAGACACATAAAGTAAGCGCAATTTAATATTCTTTTCAAATGTTGCTGAAATATTTCAGGCCAATATTTCTTGGGTCGGACATTTTCATGTTTCTCGATCGTTTCTGCAATATTCATTTGGAATGTTTCCAATGTTTTAATTTAATATTTTTGCAATATTTCTGCCACATTGCATGTTATGTGGGTTTTCTAATATCTACTAAAATTTGTTGGAATAATATTGTCAAAATGGTATTTCAATTGTCAATAAAATTCCAATTGTCAATAAAATTATCAATTTTGTTGGGATAAGTACGGATCCTTCCATGGGTTTATAAGTCAGTTTGGGTATTTGGGGTCCTAATTCACTTATTGATCAGGAATACTTAATCTTAATCTTAATCTTTGAGTTAATCTTAATCTCCTAATAAGGACATTCTTCTTACACCAACTAAAATTTATTTCAAATTGTCAGTTTCATTGGGGTAAGTACGGATCTTCCTATGAGTTTATTCGTCAGTTTTAGTGTCTAAGATCTCAATTCTCTTATTGTTTTTAATAAGGACTTTTTTCTAATACCTACTCAAATTTGTTCAAAATTTTCAATTTTATTAGGGTAAGTATGGATCTTCCTTTAGGTTTATCATTCAGTTTGAGTGTTACCGATCTTATTTCACTTATTGGTTAGGAATACTTTAATCGTCTAATGAGAAACTTTTTTGATACTTACTAAAATTCGTTCAAAATTGCCAATTTCATTGGGGTAAGTACGGATCTTTCTATGGGTTTATTAATCAGTTTGAGTGTTTGCGATCTTAATTCACTTATTCGTCAACAATACCTTAATCGTCTAATAAGGACTTTTTTCTAATAGCTACTAAAATTTTTTGCAAAAACGCACTGGATTTTTTTGGGAGGAAATTTTGATGCTCTGACCCCCCCAAATTTGATCGGATCTACAAAAAAATAATTGCGTATTTTTTCATTATTTAGAGGTTCTGCAAGCCCCATGAAATTTAACATTTATTTTCCATAAGAAAAAAAAACTTTTGAGCAAATTTTACGCAGAATCGTCAATGATGGGTGCATCGAGTTGACCCTTATAATTTCTCTTCACAGTTAGCCAAAGAATACGAATAAAAAATTACTGTATGACTTTCACCCCCATAAGTCTGTTTTATAGGTTCCCTAAAAACCCCATAAGTGAAAAATTAGGTTTTACGAGTTTTTGGCGCTAATTATTAATTTTTTTGCCGCTTGTTTTAGTACAGATTGTTTGAAATACATAAAATATTAATTTTCACTGATAATCAGATGTTTAAATAAATTGTTTGAGTAATTTAATACTGTTTATTACAATTTTATTTTAGAATAGAGTGAGAAAGTCGTGGGTTTTTCCGAATTTTTCAATTTTTCAGTTATAGCGAGGCAGTTATCAATTAAATTTAACAAAATTAACTGTTTAAACAATTTTTAATTATTTATAACAATATTCTTATGGAAAAATACTAGAAAGTTGCGGTTTTTTCTGAAATTCGCAACTTTTTGTCCCCTTTTCACTCAGAATGAGTTAAGAATAAATGCAATTTGATAAACATGATTGTTCAAAAAATTTATTATTGTTTATAACTACCTTCTCCTGTAGTAGTGTTGATACTTACGGTTTTTTAAAATTAATTTTTGTCCACTTTTTACTTAGCGAGGAGATAATCAATGGGAGTGAACAAACATAATTGTTTGAACAATTTTTTATTGTTTGTAACTATCTTCTCTTAGAGTAGTGCTAGAAAGTTGCAGTTTTTTTCTGAAATTCTAAACTTTTTTTGAGTTCGTAGTTATGAACAAAGAATAAATGTACATCAACAAGAATCATTTTTTAATCAATTTCTTTCTTTTTTGTGGATATATTTTTCTAAACCAAAACCAGATATTTAATGTGATTTTCAAATTCTCTATATGATTCTCGTTGATGTTTATTTATTATTTGATTATAACAACAAAGTCAAAGAAAAGCTGAGAATTTCAGAAAAAACCGCAGCTCTCTAGGATTACTCTAAGAGAAAATAGTTATATACAATTATAAATTATTTAAACAATTATGTTTGTTAGCTTGCATTGAGTATCACCGCACAAAATGAAAAGTGGACAAAAAGTAAAAAATTTCAGAAAAAACCGCAACTATCTAGCATTACTACTCGAGAAGATGGTTGTCAACAATGATAAATTGTTTAAACAATTATGTTCGTTGAATTGAGTTCATTATTACCTCACTTCAAGTGAAAAGTGGACAAAAAGCAAAAAATTTCGGACAAAACCGCATCTTTCTAGTATTAATCAAAAATAATATTGTTATAAATAGTAAAACATTGTGTAAACAATTATTTTTGTTGAATTTAATTGATTGTTGACTCGCTTTGACTTAAAAGTTGAAAAATTCGGAAAAAACCGCGACCTTCTGACTCTATTGTAAGAGAAAATTGTTGTAAACAATATTAAATTTGTCAAAACAATTTACTCAAACATCTAATTATCAGTGAAAAGTAATATTTAATGTATTATAAACAATATTTACTAAAATAATCCGCAAAAAAAATTATTATTAGCGAGAAAAACTCGCAAAACCCAATTTTTCACTTATGGGATTTTTTGGAACCCTATAAAGCAGACTTATGGGGGTGAAATTTAAAAAAAAATTTATTTGTATTCTATGCCCAATTTTGAAGAAAAAGTATGAGGGTTAACTGAATATACCTGATATTGACCTACATGAAATTTACAAGATGGTTTTTTTTTCTTATGAAAAATACGTGTTAAACTTTAAGGGGTTTGCAGAACCTCTATTTACCCTTTTCTTTTCAAAAAACAAAGTATTTATTTTTTTGTGGATTCAAAAAAATGTGGGAGATGAGAGCATGAAATTTAAACAAGAAAATGTTGGTTCTCTCTAATGAAGATAAAACACACAAAAAAAAGTTCTACTTATTTTTGCTGCTTCTCTTGTTTTGACGGTCTCATTTGGAGTCATTAAATTTCTGAGGTTTTGAAGTCAAACTGCAATGTAAATTGTCAATTATTTTTGTTGTGACACTTCATAACCATATTTTGACTTTTCAAGTGAAGTGTGACCTAAGCTTCAAATTTGGAAGGAATATTTGTTATTCCTAACTGGCAGGTGATAATATTTTAATTTTCAAGTTTTTATCTCAAAATAAAGATGCACAGGACTTTACATTATAATATTTGCTCACAACTGACATTGATAATTTGTCTATTGTTTTGAATGTAGGTCCCAAATTGAGACAGTAATCAGTCTCCATTCAGGACAATAATCAGACTTAATTTTACTTTTTTGTAAAGTCTCAATTCAAAACCTTTTTGGCTATATTTTGCTGAGTCTCAAAAAAGCTGGATATTGGACTCAAAATGAAACTCGCTTTTCTCTATGCAAGATGTGTTAACCGTGATGTATGATGGCTTTGTGGAGCTCTTCACCTGGGGTGATTGTTAGAGAGGTTTATCAGATGAATTTCTTGACCCCTGATAGTATAATGATTTAGCTTGATGGTGTAATAATAATTATTATTGGTTTATAAGTCTTTTGGTTCTTTCTGTGAGTGTAATGAGGTAATTTCTTTGGAGGGAAAGAAGATGATGGATGTTTGATGGACATGGAATAAAGTATGTGGATCGACAAAGCAAAGGCTGATTTCGATGGATCGCGATTGATGGCAAGAGCCGTAAGTTGGTAGCAGAGACCGCTGTATTCCATGAATCTATCTGCAATGAGACTGGATTAACCGGCTATATCGGACTGAAAACCAGCCACCACGTGGTTAGATAGCATAACCATAACGCAACCGCATCAACAGACGAGCACGCGAGCAGGTGCAGACGTAAGTACGCAAGAAATGCGAACGGAAATAATTGATTAAACCACATTGAGACGACTGTTTACCTAACAATTGCTTCAGTAATTCAAATTTCATGCATTGCTCTTTACTATTATTGCCACTTCATTTTTCAATAAGATACATTTTTCGGTGAACTGATTGATTAACTCAATTTCAAATCGGAGACGGTTTTGTAGAAAGATCATAGAGAGACCATAATAGGACAGGAAAAAAGTCTTACTTTTATTAGAGACTAATTTACTGCATCAGTGAGTCAGACATATCGGCCAAAGGTGTGGCTGAGGCCCTCTCCGTATAGAGAGGGCTTTGGAGTCCCGCATAGGCTTATAAGGGGACGCAACGGGATTACCCAAACGTCAAGGGGCTCTTTCGGTCTCAACCCTAACAATAATAATAATAATAACAAGGATAATTTTATTGCACCTTAAATTAAGCCTATTTTGAGGCTCAAATCTAGATTTAATTAGTTTTGTTACAGCTTGATTTTGTAACATCTTAAGGATGTACTAAAGTTATCTCAAGTTCAAAAATGAACATTTGTGAAAATGATTTATTAAATCGAGGAAAACATTCTCATAGGTAGTTGTAACTAATTTTAGAAGAGAACTGAAGGCGCATTCCTAAATAGAATTTTATACATAAAAACGTATTAAAGAGATTTGTAGAGAATCTTTCAAGGAATAAAATGAGCCCTACAACATTAGAATTAAATGAGAATTGCAACTTTTAGCTAAAGAGAAAGCAAAAACATAAAACTTTACATAAATATTTTTAAATAAACAATTTCAAGCTGAAATATTGTTTTCTGAATTTCTCCTTCAGTTCTCTTCCAAAATTTGTTTCAATTAACAATGAAAATTTTTTTTTATTTTATACATCATTTTTACAAATGCTCATTCTTGAACTTGAGGTAACATTAGTACATCCTTAACTTGAGCCTATTTTCTGGCTTTACATCTAACCCTACTTTGAGTTGAAAACGAGACCCTCTCTCTTCAAAAAAAAAACTCTTTTTTTCTGTGAAATTGTAGTTTTTCAAAGAAAATTGTTTATTTTTTTATATTTTTTTGGTTGAAACTTTTTTTTCTCAAAATCAAGATATTTTACATTTACTTTTTTATTGATTTTTGGTCCGATTTCTACAAGCATATTCTACAAGTTCGATTTAACGTAACGAACTTCTTCTGCAGAAAATTTGACATTTCGGTTTATTCGTAAGCCAAGCAAGGTAGAAACATTTTTTTCTTCGATCAGGGAATAAGTGATAAGAATGAATTCAAATAAATTGAAAAGATTTGAGTGGAATTCAACATAATTTCACTAAATTAAATGGAACTCAGTTGAATTCCAATAAATTAAAAGGAATTTAAGGTTATTAAAACTGGATTCTGAGCGATTTTGACTGAATTCAAGATAACTCAGGGTGAATTTAAATAAATTCAAAAAAATTAAAAATGAGTTTCAATTTTTTTACTAAAATTCACAATTTACTGGAATTTGCTGTAATTTACTTGACGTCACTGAAATTCACTTGAATTTATTGGAAATCATTTAAATTGGCTGAAATTCAGGGAGATTCAAACTTGATTTAAAGTGATTTTCATTGAATTCAATTCAATTATATAAAATAAATTAACTGACACCTTAAAAATAATTTCTACATTTTGTTACTTAAATTCACAGTTCAGGGGAATTCACGACAATTTGCTTGAAATCACTGAAATTCACTTGAATTCATCGAAAATCAGTCGAATTCTTTGAAATTCGAGGAGATTCAAACTTGAATCAAAGTGATTTTTATTAAATTCAAGTTAATTCATATAGAATAAATAAATTCGCAACTAAATTTCAAACAATTTCAAGGTAATTTCTACATTTTGTAACTGAAATTCACAATTTACTGGAATTTACTAGAATTTACTTGAAATCACTGAAATTCACTTTAATTCATTGTAAATCAGTCGAATTTTTTGGAATTCGAGGAGATTCAAACTTGAATCAGAGTGATTTTCACTGAATTCAAGTTAATTTATATGAAATAAATAAATTCACAATTAAATTCCAGATAATTTCAGGGTAATTTCTACATTTCGTTACTGAAATCGACAATTTACTGGAATTGACTAGAATTTAGTTGAAATCACAGAAATTAACTTTAATTCATTGGAAATCAGTCGAATTCTCTGAAATTCAAGAAAATTCAAACTGGGTTCAAAGTGATTTTCACTGAATTCCAGTTAATTCGTATAAAATAAATAAATTAACAATTGAATTCCAGATAATTTTAAGGTAATTTCTACATTTTTTTATTGAAAATCACTGGAATTTAGTTGAAATCACTGAAATGCACTTTAATTCATTGCAAATCAGTTGAATTCTTCGAAATTCAAGGAGACTTAAACTTGGTTCAAAGTGATTTTCACTGAATTCCAGGTAATTCATATATAATAAATTAATTCTCAATTGAATCGCAAATAATTTCAAGGTAATTTCTACATTTCGTTACTGAAGTTCAATGGAATTCAGTTGAAATCACGGTAATTCACTTTAATTCATTGGCAATCAGTCGAATTCTCTGAAATTCAAGGAGATTTATGGTATACTTGATTCAAAATAATTTTCACTGAATTCCAGGTAAGTCATACATGATAAATAAATTCACAATTAAATTCCAGATAATTTCAAGGTAATTTCTACATTTTGTTACTGAAATTCACAATTTACCACAATTCACTAGAATTTACTTGAAATCACTGAAATTCAATTTAATTCATCGGAAATCAGTCGAATTATCTGAAATTCAAAGAGATTTAAACTTGGTTCAAAGTGATTTTCACTGGATTCCAGTTAATTCATATAAAATAGATAAATTCACAATTAAATTCCAGATAATTTCAAGGTTATTTCTACATTTTTTTAATGAAATTCACAATTTACTGGAATTCACTGGAATTTACTTGAAATCACTGAGACACGGTTAAATTCATTGGAAATCTATTGAATTCTTTGAAATTCAAGGAGATTCAAAGTCCATTCAATGTGATTGTGACTAAATTCCAGTTATTTCATATCAAATATGTAAATTTGCAGTTAAATTCCAGATAATTTCAAGTAATTTCTATATTTTTTCACTCAAATTCACAATTTACTCGAATTCACTGGAATTTACTTGAATTCACTAGAATTTACTCAAATGCACTGGAGTTCTCTTAAATTCGCTCAGAATCATAGAAATCAGATCCACCTCAGAATCTGCAGTCAAATTTAGTTTGAATTGCGATGAAATCATCCTCAATTCAGCTAAATTCGTTTGAATTTTAAGATTCAGATTTTGATTCAAAATTTAGATCAATTAATTAAAAATCACTTTGAATTCAATTGAATGCAATTCAATTAAATCAAAGTCGTTTTTTTTAGTTTGCATTTTAGAATTTCAATTACTTTAGTTTTGAGTTCACCTCAACTTGGCTCTAATTCGCATAATATCAGAATTGAATTCAGTTTTGACTTCTTGAAAAATTCGTTTTGATTGCCTTGAAGAGTGTTTAATTAACACCGAAACGTTGGTAGATGTTTTGTAAATGTTTTTCGACTGTGATTTAAAAAAAATAATAACAAATAAAAGATAAAAAAGAAGAAAGGGGGTTAAGAGATTGCTCTTTTTCCTTTCCTTTTTTTGTTTTTTGAATTTGCATGGAGAAATTCAAGATTTTGTAATTCAAATTTGATCGTTGGATTCTTGTTGTTTTTTGATTTCCAAGAATTTTGTAGTTAAATTTGAATTTTTCACGTTAAAATGGAATTTAAAATGTCATCTGTTCTGAATTTAATTTCTTCAATTTTAGATCAAAATTGTTAGTTAAACACACTTTAATTCAGATGATTTTATTTTTTATTTAATTTCATTCACTTGGTTTAATTTCAATTAACTAGAATATGTTAATAGCTGAAACGGTAATTAAAACGATGATTTCAAAAAAATATGAGTAGTCACTTTATATAAAATGTAGACCACTTTTGATCCATCAAGAATTTAAAGTGGCTTGTTAGCTATTCTCATGAGAAGTAGTAGCTATTTAAAAATCTAGAGATGCTCCCGACCAACTTTCCTTGTATTAACCAAAAATTCCTCTTTCAGAGATCATGACATATTTTTTTTAAATCAATATTTGCTTTGGCGGTACACCTTATTACTAATCTTCCATTAGGTCAAAATTTGCTATTTAAATAAATAAATCAATATTTGCTTTGGCGGTACTCCTTATTACTAATCTTCCATTAGGTCAAAATTTGCTATTTAAATATTCAGCACACATGTTTGCGTGACTCCAACTTTTTCTCTTTCAAGTGGTATTTTTACATTCATCCCATTCTTTCAAGTACATGTTAGCGACAGTTTATGAATAAAAAATAGTGAACTACAGAGAGAAATTGTTACAATTTCGTTCGTGAAATACGAAAAGCGAAATTGTGGTAAATTTGCAGTGCAAAATATATAAATATAACCAAAATAATCTGTAAAATCAGCTTAGAACTGTACCTTAATGGAACAGCAACAAAGTCTATGGCTTTATGTCTCTGTTTGTCTCTGTTTGGAAAAAAGAGGGGAAAAAAGGGAAGAGATCTTTGTCTAATTTTTAAAGAAGCGAAAAACAACAAAATAAGTTTATTAGAAACACTTTTTACATTCTGGTTAATTTCTTCACGAATTTACAGAGATAAAGTGAAATAAAGGACGGGCGAGATGCCTTTTTTCGAAAAGGATTTATGAACTAAAAAACAGAATAGGTTTTTAACTTCATAAATACCAAAAACAGTAGAAAATACAAAATTTTCTAAAAAAGTTTTATAAGATCAATTGATATAAAAAAGATGAACTTTTTTTTCTAGAAAATTAATTTGAAGTTCCAATCTAAGATTGTTATTAATGTAAAATGGAAAATAAAATAGGACCAAAATATATTACCGTAGTTTCCTATGAAATTTCCCTAATGAGAATGTCTAAATGACCTAGAATCATTTTGGATCCTAGTAGTATAAGAAAGTCATAGAAAGAATAAGGCAAAGTTCTCTTTCCTTTTTACCCCTCTTTCTTCCTTTGTTACATTTTTGACTCTAATGAGCCTTTAGCACTAATTTTTGCAAACATACTTCATTCATTTTAGAAACTTTTTGTGCAATTTGCTGTTACACAAGAAGACTTTGTTAAAGCTTATGTCTTTAAAAGTAATTCTTTGGAAGTTTTTTTTCAAAATAATCATTTCACTCTTTTTTTAATATAGCAATTATTTTTACTGGCCTAGAATTTGTAAATTTATTCCACAAAGGTGGGAAGTGCAACGTCTGAACTGCGAAACTGAATCTTTGTTACACATGGCATACTCGTTATGCCGAGATAGGTATCAGGTTTGGTTTCATGCTGCGAGTGACTTAATTTTACAGCTAGGATTAATTAGGTGCGATCTCATATGGTCGTCATTAAATCATCATTGGTGAATCTTATTTTCAAATTTAGATTACATGAGAGTTATTTTCACATTCCCACTTCTTTTAACATTTTATGCAATATTGGAGTTAAATTACATTAGTTTACAAATTTTTGGTTCATCGCGTGTACTTCAAAGAAAAAGTGTTTTCTAGCCTGATTTTGGGTCGCTGAAAAAGAAAATTGCACTCATTTTTTTTCCGAAGAAGCATTTTCGAGATATCTGCAAAAGATGTGTTATGTGGCTCTTTTTCGGTTATCTCGAGAACGGTTGATTCAACTGACATGAGCTGTACATCATTCGAAAGGTATATTCTTCTTCTTTCTGAGGATATACTCTTTGTGTCAATCGGATTACAATTTATTGGTTTATAGGCGATAAAACTCGAAAAAAGTAGATTTTCCTACCTGATTTGAAAATCACTAACTTTTAATCACTTTTTCTCGAATTTCATCGCTTATAACCTGATAAATTTTAATCCGATTGACATAAACAGTATATCGTCGGAAAGAAGAAGAACATACCTTTCGAATGATATACAGCTCATGTAAGTTTGATTAACCGTTGTCGAGATTTCTGCCAGTAACTGAAAAAAGAGCCACAGAACACATTTTTTGTAAATATCTCGAAAATGCTTCTTTGGAAAAATAAATGAGTGTCATTTTCTTTTTTGTGGACCCAAAATTAGTCTAAAAAAACACTTCTTCTTTTAGGTACACGCGATGAACCAAAAATTTGTAAACTAGTGTTATTCTTTCTGTGCATAGTGGGCTCAGAGACACCGAGAACTGGACATAATTCAAGATTTCCTTGGGTTTTTGAGGTCGCTGATTTCAATGTTGTTGTCAAAAATTACAAATTTAAAACATCGGATCCAATATGGCAACCAATATTTCCAAATTTTTACGAATTTGCCTAAAACTTGATACAAGGAGGTTTTTGAAGTCGCTAATTTCCACTTTGATGTCAAAATTTACGAACTTAAAATAGCGGATCTAATATGGCGACAAAAATTTTACTGATTCGCCTAAAACCTGGTACAAGGGGGATTTTAAGGTCGCTGATTTGAACTTTGACGTCAAGAGTAACAAATACCAAATGGTGGATCCAATATGGTGGCCAGTATTTAAAATTTTTTTTACAGATTTGTCTTAAACTTGGTACTAGAGGGTTTATGAGGTTGCTGATTTCGATTTTGTCGTCAAAAATTACAAATTTAAAATATCGGATCAAATATGACGGCCAAAATTTCCAAATTTGCAACAGATTCGCTTAAAACTGGATACAAGAGGGTTTTTGAGGTTGCTAATTCCCAATTTGACGTCAAAAGTTACAAATTTAAAATAGCGGCTCCAATATGCCGAAAAAATTTCACAGACTTGTGTAAAACCTGGTACGTGGGGGTTCTTGAGGTTGATGATTTCAACTTTGACGTAAAAAGTTGCAAATTCAAAATATCGGATCCAAAATGATGGTCAAAATTTTAAAGTTTTTTCACAGATTTGTCTATAACTTGGTACAAGAGGGTTTATAAGGTCACTGATTTTAATGTTGTCGTCAAAAATGACAAATTCAAAATATCGGATCCAATATGATGGCCAAAATTTGAAAATTTGTACAGATTTCCCTAAAACTAGATACAAGGGGGTTTTCAAGGTTGCTAATTTCCACTTTGGCGTCAAAAGTTACAAATTTGAAACATCAGATGCAACATGGGAGATAAAATTTACAAATTTGCCTAAAACTTGATACAAGGGGGTTTTTAAGGTCGTTGATTTCAACTTTGATATCAAAAGTTACAAACTCGAAATATTGAATCTAATATGGAGGCGAAATGTGAAATTTTTTTCACAGATTTGAGTAAAACTTGGTACAAGAGGGTTTTTAAGGTCGCTGATTTAAATTTTGTCGTAAAGAATTACAAATTCAAAAAAGCGGATCCAATATGGCAGCCAAAATTTCCCAATTTTCACAGATTTGCCTCAAACTAGATACAAGGGGGTTTGTGAGGTTGCTAATTTCCACTTTGACGTCAAAAGTTACAAACTTGAAATATCGGATCCAATATGGCGACAAAAATTTTACAGATTTGCCTGAAACTTGATAATAGGGGGTTTCTAAATTCGATGATTTCAACTTTAACGTCAAAAGTTACAACTTCAGAATGGTGAATCCAATATGGTGGCCTGTATTAAAAATTTTTTTCATAGATTTGACTTAAACTTAGTACGAGGGGGTTTTAAGTTCGCCGATTTCAATTTTGACGTTCAAAGTTACAAACTGAAAATGGCGGCTTCAATATGGTGGACAAGATTTCTAAACTTGTTTATACAAATTTGACTGAAACTTGGTACAAGAGGGTTTTTAAGGTCACTGATTTCAACAATGACGTCAAAAGTTACAATTATAAAATAGCGGATTCAATATATGGGATGAAATTTCAAAATTTTGACAGATTTTCCCAAAACTTGATACAAGGGGGTTGTTAAGGTCACTGATTTCAATTTTGACGTCAAAAGTTACAAACTCGGAATATCGGATCCAATATATTTGCACTTTGACGTCAAAAAATACAAATTTAAAATAGCGGATCCAATATGGTGGACAAAATTTCTAAATTTTTCTTAAACAGATTAGACTGAAACTTGGTACAAGGGGATTTTTTAGGTCGCTGATTGCAATTTTGTCATCAAACTTGGTACAAGAGGATTTTTAAGGTCACTGATTTCAATATTGACGTCAAAAGTTACAAACTTAAAAAAGCGGATCCAATATGTGAAATGAAAATTTCAAATTTTTACAGATTTGCCTAAAACTTGATACAAGGGGGTTGTTAAGGTCACTGATTTTAACTTCGATGACAAAAGTTACAAACTCAAAATATCGGATCCAATATATTTGCACTTTGACGTCAAAAGATACAAATTCAAAATAGCGGATCCAATATGGTGGACAAAATTTCTAAATTTTTCTTAAACAGATTGGACTGAAACTTGGAACAAGGGGATTTTTTAGGTCGCTGATTGCAATTTTGTCGTCAAAAGTTACAAATTCAAAATAGCGGATCCAATACGGGGGTCAAAATTTCCAAATTTTTACAGATTTGCCTAAAACTTGATACAAGGGGGTTTTAGAAGACGCTAATTTGCACTTCGACGTCAAAAGTTACAAATTTAAAATAGCGGATCCAATATGGCGACAAAAATTTTACAGATTTGCCTAAAACCTGGTACAAGGGGGTTTTTGAGGTCGCTGATTTCAACTTTGACGTCGAAAGTTAGAAGTTCAAAATAGCGGATCCAATATGACGGCCAGTATTTTTATTTCTGTTACAGATTTGACTAAAACTTGGTTCAAAGCGGTTTTGAGTTCGTTGATTTCAATTCTGAAGTTAAGAGTTACAAATGAAAAATTACGGTTCCAATATGGTGCACAAACTTTCTAAATTTTTTTTGTACAGATTTGACTGAAACTTGGTACAAGGAGGTTTTCAAGGTCGCTGATTTCAATTTTGTTGTCAAAAGTTACAAATCCAAAATAGCAGATGCAATACAACCGTCAAAATCAAACTTTTTTTCTCATATTTACCTAAAACTCGGTACAATGGGGTTCTTGAGGCCGCTTATTTCGACTTTGACGTCGAAAGTTACAAATTCAAAATGGCGGATTCAATATAACATATATTATACGACACGATATTTATTATTTATATTCAATAAATTCATTCAAAATGTGAAATAAAATAAACAGATTTATTATTAATAACTGATATAACTTTTACACAATGCGTTTTCAGCACTAAATTCTGACATATATACGAATGGAAGACGAGTGAGCTTGGTCACGGTTCCCTTCAAATGACTTCAACCCAAAGGTTCGAACTTCGCAGGAGCTGTTTTTGAAAAAATCCATTTTTAATTTTAGAAAATCGAAAAATTTATCGGCTTATGCTAAAAAGTTTTTAGTGTTGAAAACCACGTGGATATGACCACATTCCTAGCATTTTCATTTAAAATAAGTTAATTGAGAGCAAGAAAAAAGAAAAGAGATTTATAATGAGATCAGAAAATCAAGTTTTTCAAGAACACAAATTGAGAGGAAGGAACAATTTTTCATTCTTAACTTTTTTCCATATCTCGCTACGTTTTCGAGAAAACCTGGAAATCTCGATTTTCTGAAATTAAACATGAATTTTTTCAAAAACAGCTCCGGCAAAGATTTTGTTTTTTATCAGAAAATAGTTGTTAGACATCCCGGATACAAAATAAAGAAAAATATTCTTAGTGTCAAGGAAACCGTGCTGTTCATCTAATGCAAGCCACGATCCTTGCACCCTGCATGTGCGCGCTTAACTTCATTTGCTATTACTTCGTAGTTAAAATTTATATTATTAAGAACTTTAATGTTTCAAAAATTTTCAAAAATTTTGGTTCCAAGAGTAAAAATGATAAAGAAAAATGATGTTTGTCCATTCATTTTTTCAAATTTAACTTCAAATTAGAATTTTATTAATTAAATATGTAATACAACCTGACTGTTAACATAGTAATGAACCTTTTAGAACCATAAAACTTCAGATACGAGGTGGAACCTCGAGGAACTTTTCAAAAAAAAAATGTCTATATTATGAATTTTTAAATGCATAAGAATAAAGTAAGGGAATTCGAAACCAAGCTTACATTCGTATTTCTTATTCACATCGTATTAATTTATGACCACTCGAATGTGAGAGAAAAATTGTAACATTCGAATCCATAATCTTATAAACAAGTTTTTTGAACCAGTTTCTTAAGAAACTGAAATAAAAAAAATACATTTATTTAATTCATAGCGTTCTAGAAAATGGAATTTGAAAAAAGTTGCTTCAACTCGTCTATACTGTGAAAAATAAGTTTTCCACCAGAAACTTTGAAGTTGGACACTTTTTGGCGTCTCTCAGCCCACTTGTGCTGTCACGATAGTAGAGCAACGAATAAGCCTATATGTCAAGGCGCACAGTAGTCACGGAAAGCAATAGTCAGGCACAGAAACGGGCGTTCCATACCAAAGGGAAAACTCAAGCCATGGATTTTGCTCATTTTTAGTTTTTTTGTAGTGGTTAGGGTACTGAACAGTGGTATCAAACGATTTTGCAAAATTTTCAATTTTTCAAAAATTATTAACAATTGAAAATTGAGGACCTTATGTTTTCAAGATATTTTAGGGGCCATCCATATACCACGTGGACAGTTTGGGGGGGGGGGAAGAAAAGTCAACGATTGTCCACGGGGGGAACCGGGGGGTGCCAAAAGTCGACGTGGACACGCGTTTGCCTGAATCTGCGAACTTCTTAGAAAAACACGAAAAATCAAGAATATTTTTACAAATTTTGGTTTTCAAAAAAGCTCGAATTTTCAGCCCATTTACCGCTCTTTTTGGCTTCCTAGCTTTTATGAAATAAAATGATAAATAAATAAAAAAATAATATGAAATAAGTCTACGTGGACAGAGCAGCCAGGGGGGGCGTTAAAAAGTGGTAAAAAATTGTCCACATGTTACATAGACGGCCTCTTATCTTTGGCACTCTCCTCTGCTACACTTCTATTGGTCCTACAAAAAATATCCCTATACAAACTCAGGCAGAATATATTGGGTTTTAAGAAAATAAAAATAAAAATTTTCAATTGTTTATTTAAAGAACAATTTTCAATTGTTGTTTTCCAACCTGAAGATTATCGATTTTTTCTAATTATAACATTTAAAGCCTTCTTAAGTGGACAGTAAAATATAAAAGTTGTGTTTATCGTTATTTTCTATTAAAAAATTGTCAAAGTTTCCGCCACTCTTTAAATATAATTTATATCAAAACATAGAATTGTGAGCTGCTGTTAAATATGTACCATTCAAGAAAAATAAAAAAGAAAAAGCGATTATCTCCTTCAGATTGAAAGACAATAATTAAAAATATTTTTTTAAATATACAATCAACCGATTGTAATTTGAATAATTATCTTGTAATTATATTAAATTAAATCATATTATATTTTATTTTATTATAATAATTGTAACTCTAATTTGTAACAATTCTGAATTGAACAATTTAAATAAACGATTTGTGAATTTCTTTCTGATTTTCTTAACATTCAATATTTTCTGCGTGAGTTTGTATTAGGACATTTTTTAGTAAGACCAATATACACAAAGATAAAATTCTTAAGAATGAAAGGACCTAAATTTTCAATTGTTAATAACTATTGAAAAATTAAAAAATTTCCCAAATCGTATGGTACCACTATTTAGTACCCTAAACACTACAAAACAACCAGAAATGAGCGAAATCGAGGACTTTACTATAGTCTTCTCTTTGACATGGAACGCACCGATTTAAAAACTTTGACAATTTTCTTCTCGAAAATAACAAGAAACACAACTTTTATATTTTAATTCAAACTTGAGAAGACTCTCAATATTTTAACCGAAAAAATCGATGATCTCATTCAGGTCAAAAAGCAATAATTAAAATTCATGTTTTAAATAAACAATTGAAAATCCACAATTTGTTGATTTCTTTTCAATTTTCTTAAAATTCAATCTTTTTTGCATAAGTTTATATGGAGACATTTTTTTAAGACCAATAAACACAAAGCTAAAAAATCTTGAAAACAAAAGTTCCTAAATTTTCAATTATCAATAACTTTTGAAAAATTAAAAAAATTTCCAAATCGTTTGGCGCCACTGTTTAGTACTCTAAACACTACAAAGCAACAAAAAATTAGCAAAATCGATAACTTGAGTCTTGTCTTTGACATGGAACGCTCGAAGTTAAAAACTTTGACAATTTATTTCTCGAAAATATAAAAAAACACAACTTTTATATTTTAAGTTAATTTTTTATCATTTTAATTTTATATTTCAAATAAATTTAACTAAAATTTGATTTTGAAAAACTCAAGAAGACTTTAAATATTCTAACTAAAAATAATCGATGATCTCTTTCAGGTTGAAAAGTAATAATTAAAAGTCATTTTTTTAAATAAACAATAGAAAATTCATAATTTGTGAATTTCTTTTTAATTTTCTGAAATTCAATCTTTTTTGCATTAGTTTATGTGAAGACATTTTTTTTAAGACCAATAAACACAAAAATAAAAAATCTTGAAAATAAAAGGTCCTATATATTCAATTTTTAATATCTTTTGAAAAATTTTTAAAAATTTCCAAGTCTTTTGCTACCACTATTAAGTACCATGAATACTACAAAATAACAAAAAATAAGCAAAATCGATGACTTGAGTCTTACCTTTGACATGGAACGCCCCGAGTTAAAAACTTTGACCATTTTTTTGCTCGAAAATAACAAAAAACACAACTTTTATATTTTAATTTGAACTTCAGAAGACTTTAAATATTTTGACTAAAAAAATCGATGATCTCCTCCAGGTTGAAGAACAATAATTAAAAATTGTTTTTCAAAATAAACAATTGAAAATTTACAATTTGTGATTTTTTTATTTTTCTGAAATCCAATCTTTTCTGCGTGAGTTTGTTTTAGGACATTATTATTATTATCTAACGAACGATTTTCAGTCATTTTCAAATAAATATTGAGGTATCGGATTTAAACTTGATCTATATGAGCATGGATAATTAGGTATAAATTTTCAAAAAATTTAATTAATTGTTGTTGAAAAATGGAACTAAAAAAGTCAACATTTGTATTCAAATTTGGGTGAACAAGTATTCAAATATACTTTCAAAAACGCATTTTTTCCGAAACTCGGTTGAACCGTTAGGTCAAATTTCTAAGAGGCGTAATCACACTGAAGAAAATTTAAATTAGAGGAATACATAAAAACAGTTGTTGAGCAATAATTATTCTAGTAAGATGACCGTATATGGTAATTTTATTGAGTTTCTACAATTTTCTGAGTACATAAACTTAGACTGACAATTGTAGAATAAATAAAAATCTACATTACTACTAAGTTAATTTAGTATTTTAATTTATTATATTGTATAATCAAATTAGAATAAATAATACATTTCAATTCACGGAAAACACTATCTGCCTTCTCAGATTGAGACCAGATAAAAACAATAGACAAATGTGAAAAAATGAAAACAGTGAGTGACAAATCAATTTGACCTCGAAATAAACCTCGAGATAAACATATTTAAGTAAAATTTTAGAAAATCCCTTCAGTTTTTAATAAAAAAATTCCTTTAGACTTTTGAAAAATATATTACTTTCCATTTCTGAATTTCATTCTGTGACTCCTTCTTGCTTACTTTGTATGCTTTATGAATTTTTTTCGGAATTTGAAAATTTAATATAACAAATTAATTATGTTTTCCTCATTCATAAATTCCGAAAATGATCTATCTTTAATTTTCTGGTTTTAATGTTATCTTAATGAAAAGTTAATTCCTTAAGTTAGGAGTTGCATATTCAAAAAACTTGGCTATCCAATTTTTTTAGACTATCTTTTGCAAAAAAAAACGTAAATTTTTTTTTAATATAGAAATAAGAAGGAATACATCATAAGAAGAGAGCGGGGCATTTTAATTTGAGTTTTCTTGAAAATTTTACACAAAGGGCCGTGGCTACATGTACCGAAATTTTGGTACGAATAGCAGGATCTGGAAAAGGGACTATTCGTACCGAAATTTCAGTACAATTAGCCGGATTTCGTCGGTACACATAGACAATTAGGCATGGTCTACACAAAAATATGAAGAAGCAAAATGTGGTCCAGTCAAACTATATGTTATTGGTTTGCGATAAATTGAAAAAAATGTAATAACTTTATAATAACAAAAAAAAATTGAGGAAAGTGTCAGTCCATTATTTTTCCTACTTTCAGCACTTTTTACTTATTGCTGATTTGTTTGTGAAAAGCGAAGAAAATGCTCAAATCGAGCTTCAAAATAAACCCATGAACTTAGACATTCATAACTTGACTATTTATTAATAAATTTTAAAAAATAATGAAATTTTCACTATTCCTGCAATATCTTCTTACCCAGAATCTACAAAATATATTGAACATATATTGATTTCTGTACTTAAACAGAAAAGATCTTATTTCACTTATTATTAAAATCCTCAGAATCATTTCAATGCTAAAAAACTGGCCATCATCACTTCTACAAATCACTAGGCCCAAAAATGTTGTTCATTTTTCTGATAATCACACAAATCACATTTTTTAAATCTCTTCTTACAAAACTGACAAAATTAATATCAATAGTGTATCACAAATAATATAAAAAATACCTGTAGCGTCTATATCGCACGTGCGTGGGGTCCTGTGGGCCCAATGGCACATACACTAAATCGCACAGTAATCACGGAATAATTAGTGAAAAATGGTTGAAGTGAAAAGAGAGTGTAGCCGAAAATTGATACGATGCGGAAATATTGCGCACGGCACTCGCATTACTTGTATTAGGTGTGTAATTAGTGTGTATAATTTGAAATTTTGAAAAGCGCGCTTGGTCCTCCGTGCTAGCGCGCTGGTGCCAACTAAGTCCCGCGATCGGGCCCAATCTCTAGTCTAGTGATAGTCTGGGCCGCGGTAGCTAGATGCGTGCCGGCAAGGTGTACGCGAGAACTCGTGAAGTCGGAATGGGATACACCTGTCCGATATACAGAGTATACTATAACGTGGCGGACCGCCCCCTGACCCAGACACGCGGTACAGTTATATAGGTCCCTCGTTCACTCAGATATCTCCTTCTTGGCCAGATCCATCGGCGCTTGATTCACAGACCTGCAGTTGGTTCTGTTCTGTTCTGATGTCTGCTGGCAAGAGCCGGATTCAGGTACCAGGCCGCCCTAGGCCACCCTCAAATTTGCCGCCCTTTTTCAATTTTCATTACTAGGTTAATAACGAATGTGATGAGTCATTTTTCTCGATGTTTCTTTTTGGTATGCATGGTCATTAGGGTGGCCCTCACTTTACTTGTTCTGGAAATCGTTTGCTTCTAGTGGCGATCCTGGTGCCGGTCTGGTGCTCTTACCCATCAATACGGTCCTCTCCGTAGCTTAGTGAGTGAGAAGATCGGACCGACAATCTGAAGACTTGGGTTCGAATCCTAGGGGAGTTACAGTGAATTTTTTCCTTAGACTAAAAATAAATAATATTAGCAAAAAAAGCGCGCTACGTGCGCTCATAACATGTTTCTTATTATAATTGCTTAATCATCAAATTAAAATATCATGGAAAATTTTTCAATTTTGAATATTTGCAACTGAAGAATCTTCAATACTCAATATGTAAAATATGAAATAATACATTTTCTTTTAATAGTTCAAAACTGAAGATTTAAAATTGAAATTCATTCAATATTATGAATTTAAAATTCGTTAATTTTTACCATTTTATATTCAATTAATTTGGAGTGTCCACAGTTTAAACTGATGCGATTTCGAACCTTTTATTTTTGGAATCTTCTGTTCAATTTTAAAGATTTACCATGGAAAATTCTTCAATTTTATATATTTGCAATTGAACAGTCTTCAATATTTAATATGTAAAAAAGAAAACGATGATTGAAGATTCATTTTGGAATGTTTACAGTTTGAAATGATGTAATTTTGACTGTTTGTTTGGAACATGTAATTCAATTTTCATTACTAGGTTAATAACGAGTGCGATGAGTCATTTTTCTCGATGTTTCTTTTTGGTCTGCATTGTCATTAGGGTGGTCCTTACTTTACTTGTTTTGGAAATCGTTTGCTTCTAATCGCGATCCTGATGCCGGTCTGGTGCTCTTACTTATCCATACGGTCCTCTTCGTAGCTTAGTGAGTAAGAACATCGGACCGGCAATCTGAAGACCCTGGGTTCGAACCTTAGCGGAGTTGGAGTGGATTTTTTTCACAGACTAAAAATAAATAATATTAGCAGAAAAGCGCGCTACGCGCGCTTATAACATATTTCTCATTTTAAGAGACTGATTATCAAAATATAATCTCAGGAAATACCATGAATCGTGAAATTTTTAATATCTATTTGAATAAGGTCTATCTTGAAAGTTTGCAATATAAGACATGTGGTTTAATTTTGAAGATTTAAAATGGAAAATTCTTCAATTTCGAATATTTGCAACTGAAGACTCTTCAGTATTTAATGTGTGAAATAGAAAATAGCGCATTTTTTTGAATACTTCAAATTTAAAATTTAAAATTTAAATCTATTCAATTTTATGAATTCGCAATTGAAGATTAATTGATTTGAAAGAAGTTCAAAATGGTGGCCGGAAAACTTTGCAAGAATCTTTCAGCTTCGAAATTTTTTAACAGATTTTTTAAAAATTTCTTATGAAAAGTAATATTCTCAGTTTTGTTGCAAGCTGTATTATTCTAAACAGAATTTCGAAAACGCTTTTAAAAAATTCAAAATTCAGGACTTCAGGGATCGTAGGATGATTTCCAAGGTCAAACTTCTTTTTCTAACTAAGTTTCAAAATATTTTATTGAAAACTACAGAAATGAGCTATTTCTGGAATATTTAACTGGCCTCTATCTTGGATTTTCTTCAAAATTTGGAACTTCCGAGATCACCAAATGGTTTTTAAGATCAAACTTCTTTTTCTAGCAAAGTTAACAAATATTTCATTGAAAATTGCGGAAATGAGCTATTTTTTAACTTTTTTATTGGCCGCCATCTCAGATTTTTTCCAAATGTTTTAGTTCGGGGATCATCCAGTGCTTTCTAAAGCCATACTTCTTTTTATAACAAAATTCGAAAAAATTTATTTGAAAACTGAAAAAACGAGCTATTTTTGACTATTTAATTCTCCGCCATCTTAGAATTTTGCAACATTCTTCATTTTTCTGTCCACCATTCAATCCCCAATAATTTATTAGATTTTTTTACAATATTTGAACGTTCTAAGTTAATAACTATAGAAAATGCAATTTTCGACCCTAATTGTTCGGTCCGCCATTTTAACAATTTTGAAAATTTCAAGTTTTCGAAAATAAGGCTATTTTAAGCGTTATATAGAGAATATTGTGCTATGTAAACAATTGATTTGAATTTAAACTAAAAAATTTTCGCAAATTGAACGTGTTTGCACAATTTCCCCCATGTTAATCTTATTGGAAACTTTAAATGCCTGGGGCGATGGGTAAATATTAACCGATTTGGCGAGCACCATAAGCGCTAATGTTTGATTTTTCTCAAATTACAAATTCCCTGACTTCCGGTTCGCTCTGGAACACTAAATGATGTTAAAAGATAGAGCAAAGGTCAAAGTATCACTCCCATATAGAAACTCAAAATCAACATTTTTTACTTTGACTCACTAAACCGCTCATAGCTCTCAAAATAAAATCGACAATGTGGTTTCTTTTCTTCTAAACGTACAGAATTGTTACTTTTTAGTCTGCGAAAAAATCCTCTCCAGCTCTGCTGGGATTCGAACCCAGGTCTTCAGATTGCCGGTCTGGTGCTCTCTTTCATCCATATGGTGAAATCCGTAGCTCAGTGGGTAGGAACACCGGACCGTCAATCTGAAGACCTGGGTTCGCATCCCACCGAAGTTAGAAAGGATTTTTTTACAGACTAAAAATATGTATACCTAATACTAGCAAAAATAGCGCGCTACACGCGTTTATAACATGTATCTTATTTAAATTGCCTAATTATCGAGTTAAAATATCATGACATATCATGAATCATGAAATTTTTAACATCTATTTAAAATAGGTCTATACTGAAAGTCGCCATTGAAAATTTATTAATTTGGAATGTTTCCATTTTAAAATAATGTAGTTTTGGACGTTTTTTTGAGTATTGAAACTTATTCAATTTTATAGATTTGCAATTTGAAATTCATCCATTTTTATAATTTTTAATTGAAAATTCATTAATTTAAACTGTTTATAGTTTGAAGTGACGTAATTTAGATCGCTTTTTTTAAATAGTTCAATTTTTAAGATATAAAATTGAAAGTTATTTAATTTTAAAGGTTTAAAATTGAGATTTATTCAATTTGCAATTTGAAACTCTCAATTATTATGATTTTCAATTGAAGATCCATTAATTTGGAATGTTTGCAGTTTAACTTTATGTAAATTTTGAACGTTTTCTTGAAATATGTTATTAAGTTTTGAAGATTTAAAATAGAAAATTCTTCAATTTTGAATACTTACAATTGTAGACTCTTCAATATTCAATGTGTAAAATAAAAAATGATGCAGTTTTGAATATTTTTTTTTGAATAGTTCAATTTTGGAGCTTTACGTTCGAAATTTATTTAATTTTCAATATTTACAATCGAAGATTCATCAATTTGGAATATTTATAGTTTATGTTTATTAAATAGTTCAATTTTAAAGATTTGAAATTGAAAATTATCCAATTTTGAAGATTTTAATTTGGAATGTATTCAATTTTATAGATTTTCAATTAAAAATTCAATAATTTTTAATGTTTACAGTTAGAAATGAGGTGATTTAAAATTCTTTTTTCTTGGAATATATAGTTCAATTTTGAAAATTTACAATAGTAATTTCTTCAATACTGAATATTTGCAATTGAAGGCTTTTTGATATTTAATATGTAAAATAGAAAATGATGCAATTTTGAAGATTTAAAATTGAAAATGATTCAATTTTTATGATTTACAAACGAAGTTTCATTAATTTTGAATGTTTTTTTTTTGCATAATTCAATTTAGAAAATTTAAAATTGAAATTTACTCAATTTTGAACGAATAAAATTCAAACCTAATCAATTTTGAAGATTTACAATTATTGATCCATTAGTTTGAAATGCTTAAGGTTTTTAATGATGTAATTTGAAATGTTTTTTCTAGTAGTTCAATTTTGAAGATTTAAAATTAAAAATTATTTAATTTCGAAGATTTGTAACTGAAATTCATTCAATTTCATAGATTTTAAAATAAAATTTTTCAATTTTGAAGATTTAAAATTGAAAATTATTCAATTATGAAGATTTAAAATTGGAGTTTGTTCAATTTTTATAGATTTGTAATTGAAAATTCTTTAACTTTTAAGATTAACAGTTGAAGATCATTAATTTGGAATAATTACAGTTAAAAATAATGTAATTTTGAATGTTTTTTTTGGAACAGTTCAATTTTGAAAATTGAAAATGAAACTTCTGCATAATTGAATACGCAGAATTGAAATTTATTCCATAGTTTGTCACACTGACATGATAGAAAATGTCGCGTGACGAAAACCACGCGAAAAGCGAGTGAAAACGTAAAAGCTTCAATGTGGACAAAGTGAATGAATGAATTCAAAGATTATTATAATCAAATTATTGAAGTTTCAATATTATTGATATATGACCATGTAGGTCAACAAAAAATAACAACGGAAAGAAAAGTGATTAAACTCGATAAATATGCTATAAAAGTTGTTGGAAATGCACTGTATTATTTAAATTGGAAATAGGGTAAAACGTTATACGATTAAATAGAAATGGATAGATTTGCTTAGGCGGGAAACAATATAAATAAATGGAAAACTGCGGATAGTATATTTCTTATACGGATAATAGAATTAAGTCTTTAAAATTGTATAGTTGAAACAAAAAAGAGGATAAAAAGTGAAAAAAGTGGATAGAAATTGATAGAATTGTTCAAATAGGGAATAGGATATAAAATGAAATAGAACAGAAATTGGTAGAACTTTTTAGGTTGGGAGTAATGCTAGAAAAGTTGATACTGGGTGGAAATGGATAGCACTTTTCAAAAGGAGGATAGGATTTTTATCCTATCCTATCATTTTTTAATGATTCTAAAATAGGATAGAAGATACTAAAATGGCAATTGTGATAATATCAA
The DNA here is from genome assembly GCA_032362435.1 of Melikaiella ostensackeni. Taxonomy (NCBI): domain Eukaryota; kingdom Metazoa; phylum Arthropoda; class Insecta; order Hymenoptera; family Cynipidae; genus Melikaiella; species Melikaiella ostensackeni. Next base: position 6,886,074 of record JAUMHM010000049.1, read on the forward strand.
CAAAAATAGTCTTTCTGAGAAAGAATTTTCAAGAAATCTAAATTTTTAATTTGGGGGGGGGGGGGATTATTATGTATATTTCCGTTGAAATAATTGGAAATTGAATGTTTATTGGTACGAAGACCCTTAACAGTTTGGCATAAAAAAAGCCTCTAATTGTCAGAAATCGTATAATATTCAGAGGGCTTTAAAATCTTTTAAAACAGGTGCAAAAAGTCTCTTTTTTTAAATTGCTCCTTCTCAGTGCATTACTCGCCTCAGTAGTCAGAATAAGAATTAAAGTTCACACAATAGTTAACGAGGCATTATATTCAGAAGTAATTTTTTATTTAAAAATTGGCCTAAAAAATAACTTAATTTCAGCTCTAGCTCTTACTTATTCTTGTTGTAAAAATACTCCATTATCAGTTTTTTAGTATCACTGCGTTTTTTTGAAAGACTGGATTTTTCGATTTTAAGAGGTAAAAATTGTTTTTTTCGCAGTTTTATGCAGGGGAAAAAATAGAACAGATGAGTTATGATTCGAATAAATCTAGGATACTTTTTTATTCTGTAAAAATCGTATTGTTTATGTCTGTCTACGATCATATAAAGTTTTTCAGCAAAATGTATACTAATTTCTGATTTCATAAAACTCTCTAATCATACAATTTGTTATTAGTTAATTAATTAATAATTGTATGAATCGAGATTTTCAAAATCAAAAATAATTATGAATTTCATCGAGAACCTTCTTCTAATCACAGATAGCAAGTAGCAATTAAATTTTTTGAGAAGAATGAATTATCCTCAGGTTCTTTTAATCATACTTTATCGGTTTTAATTTTTTCTCTCCTATAAAGCAGGGAAAAGTAATGTTTACTTCTTGAAGTAAAAAAATCAAGTTTAAAAAAATCGAAGTGAGATTCAAAAATAGTAATGGAGTATTTTTATAACAATCTTTCCAAGGAACAATTTAGCTCTTGACTTTTTTTCATATCCCGTTTCGTATTAGAGCGAAATTTCGATTTTTTTAATGATCAAACTCGAAGCAGAAACCCATTCAAAATGACATCCAGCAGTATCAGACGTATGAAAATTGTTTTCGGATTGTTGTAAACCAATTAGAGAACAAAAGTTGTCTTCTCTATTTGCGATACTGAAGTACTTTGGACCTTTATTTTTCGAAGAAAATAGAAGTATGAGAATGTTTAATTAAAATTGGATGAAGTTAAACCTAAATTATTAATTGTTTATAAAATTTTAATGAACAAATTCCTAATCAGGACATTTTCCAATAGAAAGATTTTTTTCAAAAGAATCAAGTGCCAGTATCTTGCCAATGGTCCTCCGCTGTAAGAGTGTGCTATTAGACAACAATTGTGGATTATTTAAACAAATTCAATAAATGAATGCATCATTCGGCTTGCCCCTTCATTTCGATCCCTTATCAAATATAGTTCCGAATTTGTACAACTTTTTTCAATGGAACAAACATTTCAAGATCAATTTGTCCTAATGATAAGGTTCTATCTCAGGAGTCCGGATAGAAATATCCTATCTCACGAGATCTAAATAGTTTCTAAACCATTATGTTCTTGGTTTCAAAATTTTTATTCGACTTATCCTATTATCAGACTTGAATATTTTTATTAAATCCCTATTGATGTCGAATTAGTCTTTTCCTCTGCGGCTTTTGAACTGAATCAATAAAAGTCGGTTGCATAACTGTTACTTCGGGGCGAGCAAAAAGCTCAAAACCGAAAGTAGAGCGTCTTGAGATCCAGTTTTTAAAGCTGGAAATACTTTAAAAACTCGAAGCTGAACCAAAGCAGAAATTTGTTAATTATTGTAAATAATAATTTTTCGGGGTGGAAACTAGCAGAATCGCTGCTCAATTTTCGATTTATCTAACAGTTATATAACATTTTAATTGCAAAAAATGAACTTTGCCTTATAAATATAATAAAGGAAATAAAAATTGCTTAGATCTTAGAATTTGCCCTTTCCTGATATTCTGGTTCTTTCTCTTTCACTTCCACCTTCCGTCCCACTTGACCTCTCCTTTCCCCTTATCCCGATAGGTCCTTTTGCAGCCTTTCCCGTTTGGCACGGTTGTCCCATTCGCCGCCTAATCGGTCTCCCCACTTTGCAACCGACACCGGTAAATCGATATACCTGTACAGGTATGCGAGACCTGTCGGCTTCTCCATGGGAAGCCACGTACAAACACAGGTTACATTGGTTCCGTCTTCTGTAACCAGTGTGTATACCATTGTAATTTCTTGTATGACAGTGTGTGGTCCAAACACATTTCAATGATTTCTTACCCAACAATATAAAGATATAAATCTTCAATGTTTTCCATTTTTTTTCAGAAAGGTGATTTTTTTAGGCAAAAAATCTGTGTAAATAGAGAGGTAAAGATAGACATTTTTGAACAAAAATGGATAAGAGGACTATTTTCAGTACTTTTATCACAATTATCTTTTTAGTATATCTATTGAATTTTGGAATATTGTATTTTATTTCTCACTTAAGTCCTTTTGTATCCAATTCTTCGATTGAATATTCATATCCATTTCCATTCAATTCTATTAATCCTTATCTAATTCTCCGCTTAAGAAATAGTAAATATCCAGTTCTTTACAATTATTGCATCAATATTTATTCTCTTTTCTATTTCAGCAGTGCAATCCGTTAATTTTACTATTAAAAAATCTGCCCGCATCGCGGGCACATTCTCATCACGCGCTTCGCGCGCAGCTCGCTTCGCTCCCAAGTTTGAGCAAGCCTAGGGCGCGCGATTCGGTCGTCGCGCTTCGCGCTCGGTGTTATATGTTTTTTATGTACAAATTACTAAATTTATTTTAAATTTCAAATAAAAAATGAAATTTATTTACTTAAGGCTTTATCGACCTTAAGGAATACATTTTCATCATAATATTCGCGCACGAATTTCTGCGCTCGCCTTATAATATATACAAATAAATAGTTGAAAAGACAATTGAAGAATTATCTTAATGATTCACGATTTGTCTTATAGAGAAATGTCTAACGTCAAATTTATTTGACCTTTTAAAAGTATAAATTTTACTCTTCTGACTTTTTTTCTTATCTTGCGTCGTTTGGCTCAAAAATTAAAATTAAAATATTCCAGTATCATTTTCCATGCTTGAAAAACAAACTATGCCTCCTACCAAAAAATGTTCAGTAGAAAGCTTATAGGCCTTCGTAAAAAGAACAATTTTGATATCACTACTTTTTTCGTATCTCGCGTTATTTGGCTCAAAATTGGAATTTTCGATTTTTTTCAAATTGAAAAATTTGTTATGACAATCTTGTAGGTCTTTCAAAAAGCAACATTTTTCTATTCTTGACTTTTTTTCATATCGTGCTTTGTTTGGCTTGAAAATTTCATTTTCTTTTCGTTTTTTGGATTTTGAAAATGCTATAACTCTCATAATTTTTTTTTCTTTGAAAAAATTCATACGGATAAATTGTTTGATTTTTTAAGTACTACGAATAACCGTGCATAAAATTTTTAAATCTTGAAAAAAATGGTCTCAAAAATTTTGAAAATGCTCTAACTTTTTGAATTTTTATCCAAAATGGC
>JAUMHM010000049.1:6899666-6918784 GCA_032362435.1 Melikaiella ostensackeni
CCAGCCGATTCGGTTGATCGCTTGGCAGACGCTCCGCGCGGGAAGGCTCATTACTTTTCAATCAAACCCTGTATGCTATTAGCAGGCGAACGTCTGATGTAGAAAAAAGTTATGATTCCTCAAAACTAGAGTTAATGGCCATAGTTTGGGCAATGGAACGTTTGCGACCATTTTTGATTGGAATTCCTTTTACTGTAATTACCGACTGTCAGGCTCTCGTTCATATAAACACGTATGAAACGAAAAACCATCAGATTGTACGCTGGCAGAACCTCCTTGCCGATTATGAGTTTGAAGTCATTCACAGAAGTGGTGACAGAATGCAACGTGTCGATGCGTTGTCGCGGGCTCCAGTAGAAGATGCTGTTGAGCTAATCGATAATGCGTTTATTTTAAATGTAGTGGTAAGCGAAGACGAAATATTAATGTATCAGCGCAGGGATAAATGGTTAGCACGGAAAATCGGAATTTTAGAAAAGGCTGAATCGTTGAGAACGCGTCGAGAAAAAAGAGAAGTAAAGGAGTTTGTATTACGAGATGGGTTGCTATAGAAAAAATGCAAAGAAGGAAAGGAATTGTACGTGGTGCTTCGAGTTATGAGAAAAGCGTTAGTGATTAAAAATCACGATTTAACCAGTCACTTTGGAGTTGACAGGACTGTTGCAAGAATATGCGAGCACTATTACTTTCCGGGAATGCGAAGGTATGTACGGAAACACATAGCTTCTTGTGTTGAGTGCCTGTTTACCAAGAAGAAACAAGGACGCCAAGTTGGGGAACTTCATCCAATTCCTCCACGGGGGAGACCGTTTGCTACCGTTCATTTAGATCACCTCGGACCATTTATCTCGACAGCCGTGAAAATAAATACATATTAGCGGCAGTTTGCAATTTAACGAAATTTTGTTAGCTTTTCGCCGTTCGAGACACTATCACAAGTTCCACGATCCGAGAAATTGAAAATTTTGTACAACGTTTTGGAGCGCCTGAGTGATTTGTAACTGACAGAGAAAGGAGTTTCACATCGAATAACTTTAAACAATTTTGTAATCAACACGGAATAAAGCTAATTTATAACTCGAGTAGACATGCACAAGCAAATGGACAAGTAGAGCGTTTGAACCAGATCATTCTGCCGGCTCTTCAAGCAACTCGACAGCTGTCAGAACGGTCTGAGAATTATCGTATATCCGAAGATCTAAGGCGAGAAGTGCATGATAGAGTTGAAACCGAACAGCGCAAGGCAAAATCTAGATATGATAAGAATAGGTTGAGAAATGTTAAATTTGATGTAGGTGACATTGTTGTTGTAAAGACAGGGAAAGTTGCGATAGGCGAATCGACTAATTACAAATGCCGAATAAGGGTCCGCTAGTCGTAACGGAAGTTTTTCCTTCCGATACGTACAGGGTACAATCTCTTTCGGCAAAGGGAAATCGAAAAGATCGACTACAGCTCACGTTAGCCAAATGAAAATTTGGCGAGGAAACGATGGAAGCGATAGCAGTGGCTCAGAAAACGAAATCAGCAACCCGCGAGTCCGAAGAAGAATTAGAAAACGCGAATAAAGCTGATGTAGTGAGCGACAGTCGGAGTGAGGTTGTAGGTTCTCCGACGGTGTTCACAGAAATGCACATCGCGACGACGAGCAAAAACGATTCTGTACGCCGAAGTAATCGACGAAAGCAAAAACCGGCAAGATTCAACGATTATGTGACTCTTGATAACACAATGTAAAATTATCGAATTAAAGTAAGATTGAGATATGTGTAACTTTTGTTTTAAAGGATAGTAAACGAGTTTATATGAGTTAGTTCAAACTTAAATTTAATCAACGTATTAGCTTGGAGACCAAGCTTCGTCAGGATGGTCGAATGTTAGAAACTTTTTAAATTTTTACTGGCATCATGATAATATCGCTAGGAACAGGGCGCATGGCCGCATGGTTGCGAGGTTCGCTACCTGAGAGAGAAGCGTGAGGGCAAGAGTTGCGCAGAACAAAAAGTGCGGGAGACGAGACGAGTCGCGGAAGCGGAAACTCGTTTTGTGGAGATGTCATACGGACGTTAGGGAAACGCGGTCTTCCCGAATACGAAGGAAAAGATTGTTGAGCTCAGTCGGTGCGAATTGAAGTGTTAAGAATCTGTGTAGCTTAATCTTATGTTTGATTTGCTAAATATATTCTTGCTATATTCCTTACGTTCACGAGAGTGGTTAATCTTATTATTCCTGACAATGATAACTTCCGATAAGATTTATAACAATTTTTTTAATAATTAACATAAAAATAATTTTTTCACTATGAATTCATTTGGAAAATATTTTTCGTTTTCCAAAATCTATGCGAATGAATTATAAATTCAAAATTTTTTTGTAATAATATGACCATTCAGTTGAATAGCTTTTGTAAAATTAAAAATAATAATTAATTACAATGGTAGTAAAATATCTTTTTTTCTCAAGTTATAAAAAAAAATAAAGTTTTATCCTATGCAATTTGTACTATTGCTTTGCCCTCGGCGTGCGGCCATCTTGCCAGATGACGTAACTACTTGAAATACGGGGAAATTGAGAAGCGCACGCAGCGTTCGTTTTAGGACCTATTATTTGTGGAACGCTTCTTGTTATTTACCTCGTTGACATCACAGGTATTTTAAATTGTCTTAGGTATTCGAAATTTATTAGGCTACTGGAAAAATTAATCAATCATTTTCTTAAGAGGGTTTCTTAAAAATATATTGGACTTTTATCAACTAAAAATTCCCTATTAGAAAAATTTGAATTTCCCGGTGTAGAGGGACTAAGTTTCAGAAATATGGCGCCGTTTTTTTTGGTTTCACGGCCATTTCTGCACATTTCTGGCATTTTGGAATAAACGATAAACACGTGTACGTGGAGTGGAGTTTTATTTTTCAATTTTATAAACTATTTTTTATTAAATAATGACAAAAATACGAAAAGTGAAACGCAGGAAGAGGTTTCAGGCGAGTGTTAATCGTAAAAGATTACGAAATAAGTTGAATAAAGTGCCAACGATTGGATGGTAACTCTTTTACATTTTTATTAATCTTGTTTTTTTAATTTTTGTATTAGCAAGTAGGTTTTTTATTGAAAGGTTATACGAAATCTAGTTATTTCTGTAATTTCAATATTTAAATGCAATCAAGTTGAAAAGATGACGAATTTTAAAAGGAATGTGAAACATAACCTCATAAGAGCAAACTTTTTAATATACAAATGAATATATGAAAGACAAATGAAATAAGATATATAATATACCAAAATATATACGTATATAAATCTAAAATAGATTTCTTCAAGACATTGAATAAACATTTTCCCATCTTTGGTTATGCCAAGAACCATTAAAAATAAAAAATTTTAAATTTATAAGCTTTAGAAATGACTTGAACAATCTATTTTAAATATTTGGTACCTAAAGTCTCCTATTTCGAAGTTTTGGTCCCTAAAGTCTCCTATTTTCGAGATTTCTTTCCAAAGGTCCCCTATTCTTGAGATTTAGTCTTTAAAGTCCTCTGTTTTCAAGATTTGGTATCCAAAGTCCCCTATGTTAAATATTTGGTCCCTAAAGTCTTTCAAGCTTTCAAGACTTGTTTCCTTAAGTCACCTATTTTCAAGATTTGTTTCCTAAAGTGTCTTTTTTCAAGATTTGGTCTCCTAAGTCCCCTATTTACAAAATGTGGTCTCCTAAGTCCCAAATGGCGAATCCAGCGAGGGGCGATTGCCCCCCTACTCGAGATTAAAGAAACCAAATTAAAAATTTCAAAATTTGTATATCAGGTACATAAAGTACGTAAGGCCTCTTAACTTCCTTGACAAATCTGAGCTTCCTATAATTATCAGACCTTATTTTTAGTTCCTGGATCATGGCTATAGTGGTTGTAGGTAAACCGGAGTTCGATAATATGTAATTGAAAAATTTAACGTTTCATTATTCAATTTGAAAAGGTCTTTTTAATCATCCCCCCCCGCCCCTAATGAGGTACCCAATAAATATTTGAATTTTAGAATTTTGCAAACGCTACCACCTACATTTCTTCCTTTTGGTGAAAAAATACTACAATAAATTTCGTTTTATTTAAAAAAAAATTGTTTAGAGGTTCCGCTAGAAAGTTTTAGTTCTAAAATTTTTTTTTTAATTTTTCGATTTTCAAAAAATACAAATTTAGGGCTGAAAATTCTTTCACACATAGAAAGTGTTTGGTATTAGTTGAGGAATTAGCCATAAATTTCACAAAACAAAAAAATTTCTTAAAGATATTATCGGGCTTAGAATACGAATAATTGGAATTTTATTACAATTAATGTTCTGAAATGGCTCCGAATAATTTTTTTCCTGGAATAATTTGCGCAGGATTTCTTCTACGATATATAAAGAATAATTTCTACAATAAATAAATTAAAAAAATGTATACAAGGTGACAGAAAAAAATCTTAAATTTCGAAATACATCCAAAATATCAATAAGAATAGGAAGTGTCAAGTGTGCCTTGTGTAATACTCTGTAAGGTGAAATTAGGTAGATTATACATTACATATAAAAATGATAATAGAATTAGAATAATAAAATCAAGAGAGTCCAATTCTTAATCTTTTTTTTTTGCGTGTATTATTCCAATTCTATCATCATTTGTACGTGTAATGTATATAATTTTACCCTATTGTCCAAGGCACACCTTCTGTTTTTAATTATATCGAGTCTTATTTTCAGAAATGATAAATTTAATGGAGTCGGTAAGCAAAACTTATTGAAACTTTTAAAAACGCAGAAAACGCAAAAAGCGACCTATTTAAGCCGAAAAAGTGACCATAAGTGACTAATTTTTAACCCAAAAAGTAACTGCATTAATAATGTGACTAATGTTCTTTCCCATTCAGAAGAATTACGTGGAATTCATAAGAACTCTATGTGAATTTTAAAGAATTTAGAATGAATTCATTTGAATACATATTGAATTCAAAACAATTCAAGTTGAATGTTTAAAAAGTTCAAATAAATTGGGAAAAATTACAAAAAAATCCATTAATCTCCGTAAACTGCAAGTGAATGTAGAATTATTCAAGGGAATTCAGGAAACTGATGAAATTCATAAGGATTTGAGTGAATTGAACCGAATTTAAAAAATTTAAAAAGTTCCATTGAATTGAGTGAAATGAGAGTGAACAGAATTCAGGGCGAATTCAAAAGGATCTAATTGAATGGAAAAAATTTCCAAAAAAAAAAAACGAAAAAAACAATTAAATCATATTTTACTGAATTTACATGAATTTAAGGGAAATGAGAAGGATTCGATGAAATTCATAAAAACTCTCGGTGAATTTTTACAAAATTCATGTAAATTGAGAACAGTTCAAAGATATTGACAAAATTCATTGAATTTATTAAGCTTGGAGTGAATTTAGAAAAATTCAAGGGAATTCAAAGGCATTTTATGAAATGCCTAAGAATTCTAGGTAAGTTTAAAAGATTTTAGGGTTAGTTAAAAAAACTGAAATAAAAAGCAAAAAAGTCTACTGATTGAGTAGAATTGAGTGAACTTAGAAGAATGCAAGTGCATTGAAAAGAATTCTGGGTAAAATCAAAACATTTAAGAGAATTCAATAGAATTTAAAAGAATTCACGATAAATTAATCAGAATTCAGGGTGAATTCCAAATTTCTTCAAATGAATTGCAGGAAAAATCCAGAATATTCCATTGATTTCAGTGAATCTGGAGTGAATTTAGAAGAATTCAAGAAAATTCAGGAGAATTCTACGAAATTGATACAATTCCAAGATGAATTTAAATGAATTCAGAGTGAATTTAAAATAATTCAAGTGAATGCAACCTAATTTTTAAAATCCAGATAATTCCGTTGAATTCAAATAAATAAGAATGAATAGAAATCTTACAAAGTTCACAAGAATTGAGGTGGATTTTGAAGTCTTGAGGGTGAATTAAACAAATTTTAAATAAATAAAAAAACATTGAATTTACTGGATTTCAAGGGAATTCCAAAGATTTCAGTGTGATTTCAAAAGAATTCAATATAATGCGAAGGAATTCAATAAAATTGAAAGGAATTCAAGAAAATTAAGAAATAGGTATAGGCCTGCAAATTAATGGTGGTTAACCCTTGGGTAAACCTAAAGTAAACCTAAACCTTGGTAAGCTAAACATGCATTTTAGTTTCAAAGGAATCTTTAAAATATATCTAGGGATGAAAGAATTTTTTAGCGTTAAACTTGTTTTTTTTTATCGAAAGCTAAGAAAATTCATTTTCAGACCTAGAACGGTCCAGCGGAACCTCTAAACAGTTTTTAAAAAATAAATAATTAAAGCAGTATTTTTGCACTGAAAAGAAGAAATTTAGGGAGTAGCGTCTGCGAAATTAAAATTTTAATTGAGCAGCCTATTGTAGGTAGCAACACTTTTGAACCAGAGGTCGATAATAATTGAAAAATATAAATAAACTTGAATTTATCGCCTTATTGTGTTCAATTTGAAAAGTTCTTTTAAATCATCACACGCACATAAGTTGATTAAAATTCACAATCGCCCCCTCCGAAAAATTTTCTGGATCCTCCCTTGAAAGTCCCTTATTTTCAATATTGGGTTCCTGAAATTCCCTTTTTTTTAAAATTTGTATCTTAAAATCCCCTATTTTCAAGAATTGTTTCCTACAGTCTCCTACTTTCAAGACGTGGTTCTCCAAAGTACCCAATTTTCAAGATTTGTTTCCTAAAGTCTCCTATTTTGAAGATTTGGTCCCGAAAGTCCCCTGTTTTCGAGATTTGTTCCCTAAAATCCCCTATTCTTGAGATTTGGTCTCTTAAGCTGCTTATTTTCAAGATTTGGAATCCGAAGTCCCCTATTTTCAATATTTGATCCCTAAAGTCCCCTACTTTCAAGATTTGTTTCCCTAAGTCACCTATTTTTAAGATTTGTTTCCTAAAGTATCCTGTTTTCAAGATTTGTCCCCCAAAGATCCTTGTTTTCAAAATTCGTATCCTAAAGTCTACCATTTTCAATATTTGGTCTCCAAAGTCCCATCTCAAAAATCGTAATTTCAAAAGATTTCAAAGTTCACAAGATTTCATAAGAACATTTAAGAGATATTACAAATTTCAAGATAATTCACGGAATTTCAAAGTATTTCAAGGGATTTTTAGGGTTTTTGCCAGATGTATGCGATTTTATAGGATTTCCGAGGACTTTAAACATTTAACAAATTTCAATGGATTTCAAAGGATTTGAAAGATATTTTAGGGTATTTTACAACGTTTCAAAAAAATTCAAGATTGCAAAAATTTCAACGGAAGTTAAAAGGGTATTAAAGGATTTTAGGGAATTTCAATGAATTTCTATAGAACTTGAGGGAGTGAATGAAATGGGATGAAGTTGTAAGGGATTTCTTCAACGGTTTTCTTGAGATTTTATTGGGTTTCAGAAGGTGTCAAAAATTTAAACATTTTGAAACAAATTTTAAAAGATATTGAAGATTTCAAGATATCTAGTATTTCAATTGATTTCTAGAAATTTCACAAGATTTGAAGAGTTTAAAAATTTTGCAAAGTGTTTGAATGAATATAGTGTATTTTAAAAGATTGAAAGGAATTTCATGAGATTTAAAAGAATTTTTTAGGATTGTAGAATATTTCAAAAGATCAAAAAAATTCTTAGGAATTTCAAATGATTTGAAATATTTTAAGGCATTGTACGAAATTTCAAGATTTTAAAAATTTAAAGGAAGTTTAGAAAATTTCAAATAATTTCTAAAGAACTTTAGGGAATAAATGAAATATTATGAAATTTTAAGGGATTTCTACGGATTTCATGGGATTTGATAGGGTCTATGAGGATTTCAAAGATTTGAAAATTTTTACAGGAACTCTAAGCGATATTAAAGAATTCAAGATTTTGTACGGGATTTCAAAAGATTTCTATGGATTTGATCAGATTTAAGGATTTTGAAAATTTCAAAGGATTTTTAAGAATATAGTGTACTTTAAAGGATTCCGAAGAATTTCATGAGATTTCAAAGAATTTCGCAGGATTATAGAATATTTCAAGAGATTTGAAAAATGTAATGAATTTTACAATATTTGAGGAACTCATAGGATTTTAAAAGAAATTGAAAGATTCCATAAGATTATAAGGAATTTCTATAAATTTGAAGGGATTTGAAAAAATTGGAGATTTTCCAGGTATTTCAAAGGGCTTCATCTCGTTTTTTGAGATTTTACAGGGCTTAAGAGGATTTCAAAGATTTTATCATTTTTTGAAGGAATTGCGATAGATATTACACATTTCAAGATGTTTTACGGGATTTTATTCGATTTTTGTGAGATTCTAGGGATTTCACAAGATTTAAGGATTTTTCTAAATTTGAAGGGATTTCAAACGATTTTGAAGAGTTTAGGATATTTTAAAAGATTCCATGGAATTTAACGAGATGTAAAAGATTTCAAGGTTTCCATCGCGTTTCTAGAGAACTTTAGGGAATAAATGAACTTTCAAGGGACTTATAGGGATTTCAAAGCCTTTAGGGTATTTTAAAAGGTTCGAAAGGATTTAACGCGTTTTTATGGGAGATATATATTGTATACCAGATTATAAAAATAGTTAACCCCTTAATGTAATATTTAAAAATTTTGCATGACACTATTTTCATACTGTTTTTCGAAATAAATGCAAAAAACACGTGTGAAATCACCAGAGTAAATATATTGATGAATTGATTTTGCGCGCAAGCAAAATCTGTATGAGAAAGTGCTTATTTTCATAATTTTTATATACTGATCCATAAGAGATAATTTCATATTTGACAGACCACTGTTTTCAACAACAAATTTGAAAAGCCCTGTAAAAGTGACTAGAGAATTTTTCTGCTATTTGAGGCTTTTTTGCGGTTAAAAATATCCTAGAGAAAAATTGTCGAGTCTTAGAGAAGCAAAAGCAAAAAGGTATCAGGTTTTCCTATAGTCATTTTTGTATCTAAAAAAAAGTAGCCCCCTTGGAAAAGTCTTTTGAATACCTCAGAACGTTTCACATTTAGAAAAAATTAATATGCCTAAGTAATCAAAACTAGAACAATAGCACATTCTTCTCATAGTCATTTTTTGTATTTAAAAATGATCTTTTTCACCCTGTGTCTAAAATATCTGTTGAATACCTCAGAACTTTTTACTGATGGAAATACAGAAGAAGTAATCAACAAAGCTGAAAGAAAAAAAAACGTGAAATAATGTACCGTTTGTACCTTATTTTTGATTCCATAGGGACTGTGGGACGTTAAATATTGTCGAATTTTCAGTTTATATAACTCAAACCCTCCAATATTTTGTATTCTCTAAGCAATTAATATTTAGTCCTTTCTTTAATTTTTTAGTAAGCAGATTAAAGATGCTTGGGAAAAGAAAAAGTCTGTCAGAGGCAATTTGTTGGATATGGGTCTCGCTTATGATCCTAATGAAGTTTTGAAAATACCAAATTCCAAACGTGAGGCGCTTGAGAGGGTTCAAAATGAAGTTGTGGCTACGGCGAATTTTTCCGAGGAAGATTTCGAGGCTGAAACACGAGCTCCAAAATCTCACGTTGCTGAGAGTTTGGAAAAAGACGCGAGGGCTCCTCGAGAAAGGATGTTTAGATTGCCAAAAAGTCAAGTTCGGTTTGTTACGTCCATGATGGATAAATATGAAGACGATTACAAGGTAAGAAAATAGTTAAAACTCGCAATTAATTAATGATACTCGAAGTTTAAATTCAATCTTCTCGTTTCATTATTTTGAAATACAATTTTTTTATCAATATTTTTTATTATTTCCAGGCAATGGCAAGAGACAATAAAAATTACTATCAAATGACTTGGCGTCAAATTCGTGCAAAAATAAACACTTTCAAGAACATTCCGGAACAGTATGCCGAGTATTTAGTCGAGAAAGGAGAAATAGTTTTGGACGATCCAACTCCCTTGGAAGAAACGAAAAAACAAATAGCTTTAGATAATTATCAGAAGCATTGTATTTCAAAAAAACCTAAGAAAGTGCCAAAGATTTCTGTAGGATGGGAGGAAGAAACAATCGATTCTACAGAAAAATTAAGCGCAATTACTTCTGTTACTGAACAAAATGAAGACGAAAGTTATCCTGAAGCTAAAGAGAAATTAAAGCTTTTCGTAGACGAAGTCGAGAATGAAAGCAAAGTTGAAAAATCTTTGATGAAGAACGGAACTGAAACTGTAAATGAAGCATCAAATGGAATTCTTCAATTAAAATCAGATAGTAGACCTAGCAAAAAGAAATTGGTTCATAATATTAATTCAACTTTGTCTAAAAACGAAAAAGTCTCCGAAAAGAGAAAGACAGATGATGATATGAAAAATGATAAGCGAGTCAAAAGACTTGAAAAATTGCCCTCAAGTGAGAGCGAAAGCGAAGAAGAACTCGAAGGAGATGATAATCCTGCTGGATTTGTAAATTTGAGTGACTTGAGTGGCGAAGAATTATCCGAAGACGATATTCTCGACGATGGCCAAATAGGCTCAGATTCGGAAGAGAGCTACTGAATTTTCCGCGGTAAATAGTTAGATGTTTATTTTTTATTGACGCTTGTTTTATAATTTGTAAAGATCATTTAAATAAGTATATTTATGTAGATGTAACTAAGGCAGAAATAAACTGTACTTTTATTATCTTGAAGGGAAACAAATTTCTTATTATTAAATTGGCATTTACATTCGTAGAGCAACGTTGATAAAATAGTGTCTGTAAAGATAACAAAGATATTATCACAGAACAGAAATGAATCTATGAAGTAAGTTCTGTTTTAAAGAATTGATTAAAACAACAATTAGCCATTAATATAACCGACGATATAACTTCTTTCAATTTACATGATATGTGTAATTGAAGTATATCAAAGTAAATTAAATAAACCAGTTTGCTTCCCAATTATGAAAAACTTACTTCACACAAACAATTTGATGTACTTAAGCTCATAATTTGTTAAACAGTTTAATAGGTTTTCGCATAATTATAAATGCTTGCGACACATTTTTATAACGCTAATAAAGCTTTCGATGCACGCAATTTTGAGTTCGTCCATCGCGAACGATACACATATAGACTTCCATTTTTAAATCGTTGAACGAATTTCCCTGATTACCTCTATACTTGAACACACAGTTATGAAAATTGTATAGCTAATAAAAAAATAAAGTGCTATTCGCACAGATCGTAGAACCTATAGTTATTTAAATAGTACGCATGCAATTATGGAAGTTGCTTAAGAAATACTTAAGAGTTTGCCATGACGAAGATTTTTTTTTCGACGAAAGCCACCGAGGGATGATGCCAGGTATATTCCTTCGTACCTGGTGGAAAATCAGGCAAGGGTCGAGTCTGACAAGCAATTACTTCTACTTTATGCTTGTGTGGGGAAATGCTAAGAAGATCTAAAGCTTCTTTAACTTCCTCGGGCCTGAGGGCGTTAGGAGCATCCTAAAAAAATTATCATTTATAAAATTTCTTGGTAGGCTTTAAAAAAAGTGGAAAAGATGGCTCGTTGGCAGACTTGTATTTTTTTTTTTAAATTTTGGAGTGAAAGTTACCTGCTTATTAGCGATTACTAGAATTGGGACATTATCCATTCTCGGATCTCCTAATAATTGCTTTAGGGTTGAAACGGCAAGCGAGAGTTTATGGGAGTCTGAAGTTGCGTCCACCATAAATAGCAAAAGGTCTGTGTCCTGGAGGAAATTACTCCAGTACTGCCTGGTATCGTCTGCACCACCAACTGTAAATGAAAAATTGTTTTTTTTTTTCGAATCCAAATAAAGGAAATTAGGATTATTTAAAATACATGCCTCGGACTAAGACACTTTTTAACACTTTTTTGAAACAATGCAACTATTTTGCTGCTATTTCGAAAAAATGACATTAATGCTACTATTTTTTCAAATTGCTCGCTAATGCAACTTTTTTTTACTCTTCTTTTAAAAATATTTTCAAACTTCTTCATTAATTGGCTAAAATAAGATATCCGCCATCTCAAAAATCGCAATTGCAAAAGATTACAAAATACTTCAAGAGATATGAATCAAATCTAAATTGGAGCTTAAATTCTAAATTGTTTAAAGTTATTTGAAGGGACTTAAAAAAATTTCAAAATATTTCAAGGGATTTCAAAGATTTTGAAAGAATTTTATAGGGTTTCAACTTTTAAAGCTTTCAGAGTATTTTAAAAGATTCCAAGGGATTTAAAGAGATTTCAGAAAAATTAATCTGATTTAAGAGGATTTCAAAGTTTTAAAAATTTTTGTACAAATTTTAAGAGATATTACAAATTTCAAGATAATTAACGGGATTTCAAAGTATTTCAAAAGACATAGGGATCTTACCAAACCTAAGCGATGTTATAGGATCTTCAAGGACTTTAAGGATTAAAAAAATATTAATAGATTTCAAAGGATTTCAAATATTTTAGGGTATTTCACAAGATTACAAGTAATTTTAAAAAGGTTTCGAAGGATTTCAAGGAATTTTAGGACGTAAATGGAATGAAACTCTGACAGACTTTTAGGGATTTCAAGAGATTTCTATGAATTTCAGATGGTCTCAGAGGATTCTAAAGATTTACACATTCTCAAAGGAATTAAAAAAATATATTGAAGATTTCAAGATGTTGTACAGGATTTCAAAAGATTTCAAGGATTTTTAAATTTTCAGAGGATTTTAAAGAATATAGTGTATTTTAAAAGATTGCGAGGAGTTTTATAAAAGATTCCATAAGAAAATCAATTCAAAATAAATCAAAATTTAAATTTCTGTATAACTTCCCACATTCAAATTTAACTACAAAATTCTTGGAAATTGAAAAAAAAAAACCAGAATCTAGCGACCAAATTTGGAAAACACACTCTTAAATGTCTGTGTTCACATTTAAAAAAATAAATAAAATGTCTCTCAAATATATTTTTTTAAAATCACAATAAAAAAACATTTACAAAAATTCGTTAGATTTTTTTTGAACTTCCAAGAATTCAAGGCTTTTTAATAGATTTCAAGGCTTTTAGGGTACTTTAAAATATTTCAAGGAATTTCAGAAAATATTAACAATTTCAAGGAATTTCAAGGGGCTTTATTAGATTTTATGGGACTTTATAGGATTTTAAAGATTCCATCATTTTTGAAGGAATTTTGAAAGATACTACAGATTTCAAGATGTTTCACTCGACTTTTGTGGGATTATTAGGGATTTAACCAAATTCAAAGGATTTTCTCAATTTCAAGGGATTTCGAAGGATTTTTAAGAGTTCAGGGTATTATTTAACAAGATTCCAAGAACTTTCAAAAGATTTGCAAAATTTCAAGAGATTTTAAATGGGTACCGAAAATATCAAAAGGATTTTAAAGATTTCAAGGAATTTGAGGAAATCTCAAAGAATTCCCAGAGAACTTTAAGGAGTAAATGAAATGGAATAAAATTTTGAGATTGATAGGAATTACAGGGGTTTCATGGGATTTTATGGTGTCTCTGAGGATTTCAAAGATTGAAATATTTTTTATGGAATTTGAAAAGATATTAAAGATTTTAAGATGTACGGGATTTTGCAAATTCTAAATAATTTAAAAGAATATAGTGTATTTTAAAAGATTCCGAGGAAATGCATATCATTTCAAAGGATTATAGAAAATTTCTAAGGAATCTCGAATGATTTCTGTAGATTTCAAAAGATTTAAAAGACTTCTAAGTATTTTTGGAACTTTCACGGCATTTATGAAATTTCACATTATTTGAGTGATTCATAGGATTTCAAATGAAACTAAAAGTTTCCATAAGATTATACGGAATTTTCATAGATTTCATGGAGCTAAAAAAATTGGAGAGTTTTCCAGAGATTTTAGAGGATTTAGGGAATTTGAAAGGATTTAAAAGAGTTTAGGAAATTTATAAAGATTTCAAGAAATTGACGAGATTCCAAAATTCCTAAGGGTTTTCAAAGCATTTCGTAGGATTTCAGAAAATTTGAAAGGATTTTGAAAAGGCATACACGATAGCAATGATATTTAAACGGTTTCCAAGGATTCCAACGGATTTCTAAAGAACTTTAGAGAATAATTGAAATGAAATGAATTTTCAAGTGATTTCTAAGGATTTCTATGGATTGCAGAAATTTCATGCGATTTTATGGGAGACGTATATTGTATACTAGATTTCAAAAATAGTTAACACCTCGATTTCATGTTTGAAAAATTGCATGACACTATTTTGCTAATATTTTTCAAAATTTATGCTACTATTGACACTATTTTGAATTTCTTAAATGAATCCGAGGCCTGAAAATTAGAAATAGTACAGATATCATATTTTCACGTACTTTCCCAAACGTTGTAGGTGTAGGGTCCATTTCTCAATCTATAAACTGCAAAACCATGAGTTGGTGCAGGAGGTACAACATAGGAATTGCCTTCCACGTTGGAGGCTAATGCCTGATTCATCAAGGAAGTTTTTCCTGCTCCTTCCAACCCAAGGAGAAGAACTCGTCGCTCGTTGGTGTCATCGATCTGAAATTTAATTGTATACAAAATAAGCTCCTTATCATTAATTATAAAAAACCTTTCAATTAAAAATTACAAAATAACACTGCAAAAAAGTGGTTGAAAATTACCACATTAATCTTGCACTGTAAAAAATGTGACTGAAAAATACATTTCCTTCTGTAATTTTTTCCCACGACAATCATAGGATATAAGAATACCAGTGATTGCTGGCTGTGGGAAATTTATATCAATAATCATGCCAATTTTACCGCAAAGGTCGATGAAAATTCAAAACATTTAAGGAAAATTACCAAATATTTCGGTTTTTCGTGTAGTTTTACATCGTTCCTTGGGTGAACTTTGAAACCGTTTTATAAATTTCCCACAAAAATCATTGGTATTTTTATGTTCTATGATTGTTGCGGGTAAAATACATAAAACCTTTTATAGTCTGGTAAAAAACGACATAAAAATACCAGCCACTAACGTGGTAATTTTACCCCAAAAAATTGTAAAAATTACAGCTTCAAAGTGAGAAATTTCATTTAATTTGTGCTTTTTTCACACATTTTGTCGTAAAGTTACAGTGTTTCACGTGGTAAAATTACCCTCGTGAACGACTACAACATGCTTGAAATTCACCACGTTAATCACTGGTATTTTTATGTCCACTGATTTACGTGGTAATTTTACATTTTTACGGCAAAATTGATACAAAAATTGTGAAATTCCACCGTTAATCACTGCAAGTTTATAATAGACTTGTAATTCGCAACCACTTTTTTTTTACAGTGAAATGTTAAATACGAAAAAAAGAAAAGATATTTCAATAAAAATTCCGTAAAATTGAAATATTAATTTCATAAAATCGCAGGGTGCTCGTAAAATGTTTAAAACTGTGAAACAATGGAGAACATGAAACAGAATCATCATTCGTTTGCACAATCGTCAATATCCCCAATATTAATCGGGCTGGATCGAATTCATCGTAAATCATACTCACGAATTTTAAAGAGGTTAAGTTTCAGAACTTTCGTTCTGAACTTGTTATAAGAAAGGTTGTTATCCTTAATTAAAAAGTGAAGGATTGTGAATTGGTTGCAAAACACTAATTTTTGGAGTAAAAAAGAATAATAATTGAAAAATTGGAGCACAAAAGCTGTAAAATGTGGTGAAGAGTGGATTGTCACTAACCTTCGAAACTTCCTCAAATCCTTCATCGATAGTTTTTAATTGCCTCTTTTTCCAATAACGATAAGCGACATAGGCTCCAACACACGCACAGCCAACATAAAAGAATGTTTTGGGGCTGTTTCTTGATAAATCTCGAACCATTTTTACAGTTTTTGCAAGTGCATCCTACACTTAACCTATAAAAATTGGACGACAGAAGAAATCTCCTTGAGGTTATGTTGTTGAAACTCTCTTCTTAAGTTAAAATGTAACTGGTTTTCTTTGGCACTCGAATATGATAATTTAATTAACAATGACACATTTTTGATCTCGAGATATAATTTTTTCAGTTTTCACTTTTCACTACTTCACCGGTAAAACATCCATTTCTCGGGGAAATGACATGAGACTTCGGACTGACTGAGGGCAAGTAGATATTTCAGATTGGGAAACCCAAGATGTCTGTACGCTGTGGGCCACACAATAACACCAATTGCATGGGACAAAAACTTTTTTTTTAATAACTTGGAAAAATATGGTTTTACACCCTAAGCTGCCATAAGTATATTTGGATAAAATTCTTTTTGTTTCAAAAGCTATGTACTTGAATGATATAATCGATCATTTTTTTGTAACGATTTTATGATTTCATTTACATTCAAATCCCGGTTTAGAAACCCCGGTTTAAAGACCCCTAGAACTGCTGGTCACCTCAGTTTCTCCGGTGCGCGGGGCGAGAGACGGTGTTCAACCAAACGTGAAATGCCAGCAGCGTATAGATAAAGGCACAGTGCACGTGTACTCAGGTTCGAACTAGCGTTCGGAGATTGCGTAATATTAGGAAATGGTTCACACGTGCTTGATTGTTTCTGGTTTGGAGAACCCCGATTTAGAAACCGAGGCCATTGAGGGTACTCCCGTCACGGTCTCTAAACCGGGGTTTGAGTGTAATAGTTTTTGGAAAATAAAAAATACTATCCAAATACACGAATGGTGAAATATCATTTTCTTCCAAGTTATTAAAAAGATAGAGTTTCGTCCCATGCAATTGGTACTCTTAGTACTATTGCTTGGCCCACGGCGTGCGGTCAACTTGACAGCTGACGTCACAACTTGAAACGCATAGTTCGATTTGGCCAGTCAGAGCTTAGGCCGGAAAGTTATCCTTTTTGAATTAAATTTATTTTAACAAAACCGTTTAGTTCCTACTTTTATTTCTACTAACATATGAGTCGCTTTCACATAATTTAGGATTACATGTCTGTAACACATATCATAAATTTTAGGCGTTAAATGGACTTTTTAAAAATTTTTCTACACTTATTTGGATGCTATCTACAAAATCATATTTAAAAAATTGGGTTGAAGGCATTTTCTAATAGGAATTATTTACTTTAATGTTATCATTGAGTTCAAAGAGGCTTGTCTGTGGTAAAGATTGAAAATATCAATATAAAATACCTACTTTTTATAGGAATAACATAACTGCAAAAATTCGACTGACAAAAGTCGATAAAAGGCAAGGAAACACTTTCAAAAACAAGAAGTTATTATGAATAATACCTGAAAATTGTAAAAAATTACTCGTATGTAATGATTTTGCATTTCATTGGTTATATAATGAGCCTCTTAAAGAGAAAGTGCTATTAAAAATGGCAACAAATAAACAAAAATTTCAAAAATTTGGAAAGATTTTAAACTACAATTCATGAGTATTGTGTGAAACATAAGATTATACAATATATTTATTCAAATTGTTATGTTCTCAAATTGTAAACACTAGGGCAGTGCTTAAAAACTAAAAGTTCAATTTTCCAAAACGGACCCCTCCAACTTTTTCCTGTCAGTGACAAAAATCCACTGGAATTTTTTCAAATTTAAAAAAAGATTTGAGTGCCGGAAAATTTGCAAAATTTGCAAAATTTTTGAAATTTTGTCTGTAGGTGTAAAAATTGTGTAAAAGTGATTTAGTTAGCAGGGAAGAATACAAGATTGAAAATTAGGAAAAAGATTCCTGCTGAATACAGGAATTCTTTTTAATGAAGAAAAAATGATTTTTTGATTCAGCTAGATTAACACTGATTTTTGAAAAGTTAAAAACTTCTTACCTGAAACCTATTTACTTTAAATTAGAATAGCAAACCATGATCTTATTTGTTTTGAACGAAATTATTGTGCTTGGTAAATAAGTTTGAAAATCACTGAAAATGGCAAAATTCACGAAACTTATAAGTAAAAAAATATTTGTTTGAAAATGTAAAATGATATGTTACTCTAATTTGAGCTAAATAAGTTTTAGGTTAAACATTTTCCAATTTTTTAAAAATAAATGTTAATCTAGCCGATTTTTTTTCATCATTTTCAATTTTATATTCTTACTTGCTACCAAAAAGAGTACAAAAAAAAATTCCTACAACTTTTGCACCTATAGAATAAATTTCAAAATTTCAAAAGTTTTAAAAAGTTCCCGGCATCACTAAATTTTGAAAAAAACTTGTTTAAAAAATTCCAGTTAGTTTTTTTTGCTAAGAGAAAAAATTGAAGGGGTTCCGTTTTAGAAAATTCAACTTTTAATTTTTAAGGGCCACCCTAGTAAAGTTACAAAATAAATTCTGAATTTTCAGGTTTAAATATACAATTCTACTGAGCTTGATAGGCTGAAAAAAAATTCATTGATAAATGAAAAAGAAAGATAAACGTCATGCATTAAAATCATAGTAAATGATGAAGAAGACAAATTTATAATAAATAATCCCCCGTTACCGTAAAATGGGGCTAAGTGGCGCGTGTCTGAGAAACCTGCTCACTCGCAACTTCATTTTTTATAATTAATTATCTGTTCTGATTAGCAATTGTTTTCTTTTTCACGAATATTTTATTTTATTTCAAATCTTGTTTGGTGTAGTTTTGTTAGTTATAACGAGTAAAAAATGCATTCGTATAAGATTCTCAGTTTTGAAAGTTTGGTTAGGTTGTGTGAAAATACTCGTGAAAAACTTGACTTGCAGAAGTTTTTGCAAATTTGTGCAATGGATCATATTTTCTAGCACCCGAAAAATATTTATGCAAATTTTCACATGAATACAATATATTTTTCGTCCTGCAGAATGATTTTCGTAGGAATTTTTGTTTTTGTGAGGAAAAGCGGCTCATAGTATTTTATTATAAACTAAACGAAAACTTGTTTCCCTTGATAATTACACCACTTGAGAGATCAAAAATACACTTCACAACTTTCAAAAAGTAGAAAGTCTATCAAATAATAAGATGTATATATGTATGTATGTATGTATGTATGTATGTATGTATGTATGTATGTATGTATGTACAGGGTTCGATTGAAAAGTAATGAGCCTTATTTTTTTTAAGCAGTTTTATTAAACCTTTTGGCTTATACAAC
>JAUMHM010000049.1:6918884-6945951 GCA_032362435.1 Melikaiella ostensackeni
TATAAAGGACAAAAATATGTATAGTAATTAATGCTAATCAATTAATTTCATTATAATATATATAAAACTAAAAAAGCACTTTTATTTTAATCATATACATATACTTACTGCTTTCCAGTTAAATGAATTATTTCCAATCGAAATTTTTTTCCCTTTTTTGGCTTAATTTCTTCAAATGCTATTTTGCTCTGAATATTAAATAATTATTAAATACCGTAACTAAGTTTCTCTGTTACGTTTTTCAAAATTTATATTATATATAAAAAATATATAAATAATGTACCTTTCTGATGATAAAAAATAAAATAAAATTTCATTTTCTGTATTTTCATTTTGAGTTCATTATCCATTAATCCAAACTGATGATTAATAACAAATGGACGACATTCTAGAAAATCGTTATTAGTGAATTATGTAATAAGCAATAAACCGCAACGTAGCAAAATTTTCCTAAAGATTTTTTACTATCTTGATAACTCATAAAAGGGCATAACAGGCCTGCAAACGGTAATATTTAAAGTTTGCAAAGCTCCTTGGAGAAAGTTGCAGTGATAATTCACAAAGGGTGAGATGATATTATCCTCCAGGAGTTTCTTGTCTATCCTGTAAAGTAAATACTTTGAGGCTTGAAGTAAATTTGGAATTTATGACTTAATTTCAACTTGAAATTAATTTTCAAAGTTCGCAGACTTCCTAGACTTGTGTGTTGGTTGGTCCCTTCATATTTGGATCTAAATCAAGAAAGAAAGAATTTATAATAAAAATATATTGTTAGAAACTTTACTAAACAAAAGTAATGTGACCATTTTCATTTCAGATCATGCACAAAAATCCAGCCAACTGCAACCACTGCTTCATAAGGAAAATAAGTATTTTTGAAAAATCGAACTTTCGCATTTTTTTGGTAGCATTGAAAGATACAAAAAATGTTTACATAAACATTTGTACATCTAGGAAAGTATTATAAAATATATGTGACGCGCTCCGAGAAAAAGCACCTAAGCGTCCAATAATCATTTTTCTGATTATGATCGTCTTAGATCAAATCAACCTCTTTCAGATTTCGTAGTCCGAATGAATTTTTATGCAATCGTTTTTATACAGTAAGCGTTTTTAATTGGCGGTTCGGAGTACGTCTGATCGGCTCCTCGCCTCTTCTTTTCCTTCACCGGTAAAATCTACTCCAGGACGCTTAGGAGCTTTTCCTCGGAGCGCGTCACATATATGTTGCTCTTTTGTGATATCTTGCATCGTTTAAAAGGAAAAAATTAAAATTAAATTTAACAAAAATCCCCAGTATCAAAAATGGTTAAGCCCCCATAAAACTGATAGGATGCCTTCCTTATATTAGTAGAAACTGAAAACAGATATGGGAAAGAATAAAAAAGGTAAGGCTCTCCAGAAAATCTTCTTAATTTTTTTCATTAAATTTCGAAAAGATGTAAAGAATATTTTCAGAAAAATCCCACTTTTTCTATTTTTCGCAATATTTTCAAAAAGTTTCTGCTAATATAAAAAAGGCAGTCAATTCATTTGTTCAAATAAAATTTTTGATTTCTTCTCGCAGACGATGCAAGATATTACAAAAGAGCAAGAGATATTTTTGTTTAACCTTTTTAGATGTGTAAACTTTTATCAGATCATTTTTTGTACCTTTCGTTTTAGTGGTAATATAGTGACATACATGTCCCTTTATTTTCACATTACATTAGGAACGTTATTTATTTAAGAAATAATTTCACTTTATAATAATTCTTTGAGTCTTGATTTTAGCAAATGAATATAGGAAACAAACAATCTTTTTTATTAAGGACGTTGGAACCAGGCCCTAATCTCAAAATTGAATTGCCTCATTTTAGTTCATAAACACTACAATTTCATCTTTGTTAGATACTTAGGGCCTACTCTCGTTTCAAATGAAGTCTGCAATCAGAGTGAAAAATTGGCCAATTTTAATATTTTTTGTGTAAAACGACTTTTTGGGATTCTAAGACGATCAATCGCAAACATTTTACACAATAAGTATTGAATTTAGCCATTTTTTCGCTCCGAATATAAATTTCATTTAAAACAGAAGAAGGTCCTAAGTACCTGACAAAGATGTAATTCTAATATTCATAGGTCAAATGGGTCAATTCAATTTTGAGATTAGGGCCTGGTTACAGCTTCCTTAAGAATTAATTTTTCCAAGGGAGGATAGAAGAGGAAGTTACATTTTCATTGTAAGCTGCATTCAAACTGAAAATTGGCGTATTATGTTAATAAGAATTAATGTGTAAAGTTGACATAACTTTAGATATAAGCCACCTACGAAGGTAATTAAGCTCTCGCTCTCGTGAAAGCTCCTTAGAGGTTTTCCGAGGTACAGAAATTCTCGCACGCTATTTTGTGATTTTTCAAAATTTTTACATTTCTTTGTGATCAATTGAAAAGTCAAGAATACCTAGACCTAATAAAAAAAATCCCGAATAAATACGCTTGTTCGGAAAATACTGCATTTTGAAAGAAATATCCATGAGAAATTGACTAAATTTAATATTTTTTTGTGTAAAATAAGTTTTTTGGATTCTATCCCGAGCACTCGAAACAATCATTTTACACAAGTAATATTGAAATTAGCCAATTTTTCACTCAGATTAAAAACTTGACTTAAAACAGGAGTAGACCCCAAGTATCTAACAAAGATGTAATTCTAATATTCATAGAGTAAAATGGGGCAATTAAATTTTGAGATTAGGGCCTGGTTACAGCTTCCTTAAGAATTGATTTTTCCAAGAGAGAATAGAAGAGGAAGTTGGATTTTCATTGTAAGCTGTATTCAACCTGAAAATTGGCGTATTATGTTATTAAGAATTTATGTGTAAAGTTGACATAACTTTAGATAGAAGCCACCTACGAAGGTAATTAAGCTCTCGCTCTCGTGAAAGCTCCTTAGAGGTTTTCCGAGGTACTGAAATTCCCGCACGCCCGTCAACTACTAATGAGGGGATTGTGGATGAAGTTGGGTGGGAGAGGGCGTAATTAGGCAAATAAGCTCATTTACAGTTTTGAGTTCAAAAGTTCCTAATACAAATTTAATGATCGCAGGGTAAAAACCATGAAATCTATAATAACATTTCCTCCAGTTTTCAGAATATCTATCTTTAAAAAAGTGGTTGAACGAAACATTTCGAAAACTCACACTTACTGCTGTTGAAAACCTGACTGGCTTTTGAATGACTTGAAATTGCTCCACTTATTACATTTGAAATTAGAAAATGAAATCCGCTGCTTACGTTCGATTTGTTTACTTCAACGGATTTCAAGGGATTTTAAGGAACTGCAAAGTATTCTGAAATATTTTATAGGAATGATCGAAGTATTTTAAAATAGATCAAGAGATTTCACAGCGTTTACTCAAGGACTGTAAGTAACTTCAAAACATTTATAGATTTTCTAAGAATTTTATATGATTCAAGAATATTTCAAGAAACTTCCAAGAATCTTTTGAGATTTTATGGTCTGTGAAAGGATTTCACGAGATATTTGTGGATTTTAACTATTTTTAGAAGACTTCAAATAATTTAGAGAGATTTTAACGATTTTGTAAAAGTTTTCAATCGGTGTCAAAATATTTCATGCGATATTACAAGACTTCTAAAAGTTTCGATTAGTTTCAAAAAATATTAAAGGATTTGAAGAGATTTCTAGAGACGCCAAAGTATTTTGAAATATTGAAATTATTGTTGAAGTATTTAAGAAAAAATCAAGGTTTTTCATAAGACTTTATATTATTTAAAAATGACGAGGAGTTTCACAGGATTTGCAGTTATTTATATTAATTTTAAGGAGTTTTCGAGGCTGCCACAGCCTAATTTACTTGAAAAAAGTAAAAAAGTGACCTATTTAAGCCCAAAAACTGACTAAAAGTGACTAATGTGCATTAATAATGAAACTACTGTTCTTTCGAATTCAAAAGAGTTCGAAGAAATTTTTGAGAATTCCATGTGAATTTCAATGAATTCGAGATGAATTTATAAGAATTGAGAATAAATTTTAAAACAGTCAAAGAAAAGTCTTTTGGTTTTGGTAAAATTGGAGTGAATTCAGAGGAATTTATAAGAATTTAAGAGAATTTAAGACACTCTGACGAAGTTGATAAGAATTTGAGTGAATTGAACGAAATTTAAAAAATTCAGAGAGAATTTAAACAAATTTAAGAGAAATCCATTTTTTTTGATTCAGGCTAAATTAATAAGAACTTAGGGTGAATTCCAAATAAATTCAAATGAATTGAATAAAATTCAAAAAATTCTAAAAATCCGAAATATTCCATTGATTTCAGTAAAACTGGAGTTAATTCAGAAGAATTCGAGGGGATTCAAGAGAATTCGATGAAATTTCAACGAATTCAAGATGAATTTAAAGGAATTCAGGCGAATGATACAAAATGTTTAAAATGCAAAAAAATCCATTGAGTTAATATAAATGGGAGTAAAAAGAATTAGTGGATAAGAATATAATAAAATCCATAAGAACTCAAGATGAGTTCAAGAATCTTCATGGTGAATATAGTGCGAGCTATAGTGACGTTATCTGAAAAAAGTGACTAAAAAGTGATTTGAAAAAGCAGCGACCAACAGTATATTGTTGAACATGTGGGACACGATACTTTTTCTGTAATTTGTAAAAAAGTGCTATTCTTTTGTTTAAAAAGGAGACAATTTTTTGTCGATTGATGCAACAACGACAATGACAATTGTCAAAACCATGGTAATAATATGGCCGTAACAGTAAGTTGGTAGCAATGTTTGGTCAGGAAGGTTAGGAATGGTGGAATTAGATACAACGCAATATTTGCGAGTTCACCTTCACTGACTGAAGCAGACCACAGGGTTCGTTCAGTAGTTGGCACTTTATTTACTTTTTTCACTGTGCGTCGCTTTTTTCGCTGCGTCGGTCACTTTTTTCACTGCGTCCGTCTAATTTTTTCACCGTTGCGCGGAAAGGTCGACACTGCGCATGCGCTACGTCATCGACAACAAATCGTTCACTTTTTACACAGAAAAAAAAAGTGGAAAAACTAGAACTTTTTCGGGAATTATAGAAAAAAGAAATTATGTGGCAGCTCCGGGATTTTTAGAGGATTTCTAGGGATTGCAAAATATTTTTAAAGATTTCAATGGGATTCAAAAGATTTCAAGTAGTTTCAACAGGTTTAAAAAATTATGAGGCATTTCAAATGATTTCAAAAAAATGTATGGGATTCCATGTGTTTAAAAAAATTTGCAATTGAATATGAGGAATTTAAAAAAAATTTGAAGTTTTTTAAAGTATTTAAAATTATTTTAAGCGATTTTATAGGGTTTTAGAAAAATTTATGTGATTTCATGAGCTTTCAGAAGATTTCAAGGCATTTTAAGAAATTTCGCAAAGTTAAAAATGTTTCAAAGAATTAAAAAGAAAAAGAATTAAAAGAGTAAAAAAAGAATTAAAGAGTAGTCAAACCCTCATTTAATGCTAAGGCATAAGTATTTTAAGATAAACAAATATTTATTTATGTATTATTTTTATAGAATTTGTGGCCACTGAACCGTCAGAAGCCATTTTCTGATATATTGACATATTTTGCACATTAGAACTTTTCAGTGAAGTGACTAATTAATTAAAAATACGTGTTTTTGAATAATTTAGGTCTTTTCAGTACAATACAACTTAGAAATTCAATTATGGAAATATTCTATGAATGGCCACTAATGGAACAAACGTGGACAGGAACGGCACTTCTACCCTACATTTTTATTTTAAAAATGGGTAAAAATAAGAAAACTGACCATAATCGCGCGCATAGCGCGCGCTTTTGTTCGGTAGTTCCATTTTCAAAAATACTAAAAATTAGTATGATAATGACATTTCTGTGTTTTTATGGGCGTAATTATTGATAACTGTATTTTTCTTTGAAGGATAAATATTTACTTCGATAAACTGACTTTGGGTCCAGATTATCTTCAAATGTGTGTTGGGATTAAGGGATCGCATTGATCCAACATATATAGTATTTTATGACAAAGTTTATGGATCTTCAGATATCAATGACTTTCTTCGAAAAATTGATTATTCATCTGTTATTGAAATCATTTTTTTTATAAGAAAAGTGTTTCGTGGTTCTTTCAAGGTTTTCACAAAGTTTGATAGAAGTAATTACAATATTACTGCAAGATCGTTGCAAGTGATTAAAAACGTTATCTGCAAGTTTTAAACAATTGTGGGAAGTTTTTTGCAAGATAGATGTAAATTTTTCTACAGAGTTTTGCAGGATTGTGACAAGGTTTCTGCAGAAAGATTCTCCGCTAAGCTTTTCGAAAATCTTTTTTGAGTTGACTTTAAAGTTTTGCAAGATTGGTGCAAGTTCAAGTAGTCTTCCAGGTTTTGTAAGATTACTTCAAGACTACTGTAAGGTTTCTGCAAAAGGTTTGAACAAGGGTTTTTGAAGGCCGTGTAGAGAAGGTTTTTTTAAAGCATTATTTGTTTGAAAAGTTGGCGACAAAATTGTGCAAATGTGCAAGATTGCAGCAAGGTTACTGCAAAACAGGTTGATTGCACTTTGCATAATTCTAGCAAGGTTGTAAGAAGATTTCTGTACTTGAATATGAGACTTTTTCACGATTATGACAGTGAACTTGTAGTAAATTTGCAAAAACCTTGCAACAAACTTGCAGCAATCTATATTTATTTGAACTTTTACAGCTATATTGTATAAACCTCTTTTACCTCGTGAAAGATGAAAGCATTTCAAGGCATGGAAATTCACAATAATACAAAGGAATTCAAATTAGTTCAAGTCAAGAAAATTTATAATAATTCAAATTAATTCAAAGAATTTAATAATATTGAAAAAATTTAAAGAATTAGAAGAATTCACGAATATTCAGAGGATTTAAGAAAATTAAAAAAAATTAAATTGATTCCGAATGGCATTGAAGCTAATTCATAAGAATTCAAGGAAATTAAAATTGATTCAAAGAATTAAAATGACTTTAAAGAATTGAATAATATTTAAATAAATTAAAACAAGTAAAAGATAATTCAAGATCATTCAAAAAACTAAGACAGTTCAAGAAAATTCAAAGAATTTAAGTGAATCCAAAAAATTAGAGAAAATCTAAAAATTCAAGGAATTGAAGAGAATCGAAGGGATCAAAAATAGCCCAAAGAATTGAAAAGAAAATCACTCAAATTCGAGTGCAATTGAAGCGAATTCAGGTAAATTCAAAAGAATGAAGAAAATTAACGAAATTAAGTTGAATTTACAAGAATTGTAGCGAGTTCAGAAGAATCTAAGAGAATTTAGATGATTCGAGTAAACTGAATTGTATTCAAGGAATTTCAGAGATTTGAAGTAATTAAAAAAACTCCCAAGAATTTAAGGAATTAAGGAGAATTAAAGAACTTCAAGAATATTACAAGAAACCAAAACAAGGGAAAGAGAATTCGAGAAAAATTAATAATATTTCAAGTGAATTTAAAGAATTAAAGAATATTGAAAACATTTAAGAATATTTACAAACATCAAGACAAGTAAAAGAGAATTAAAAATAATTCAAAGAATTAAGAGAATTAGTGAGAATACAAAGAATTCAAGAGAATTCTGAAGAATTGAAAAAATTCAATTAAATTCAGTAGAATTGAAGAGAATTCAGAAGATTTTTAGAGAATTTAGACAAATTGGAGTGAGCTTAACTGTATTCAAGAAATTTTAGAGATTTGAAGGAATTCAAAAAGCTCCAAAGAATTCAAGAACATTTAAGGAAATGAAGACAAGTGAAAGAGAATTCAAGAAAATGCAAAGAATTTAAGAGAATTAAAAAAATCAAGAGAATTCAAAATCAAGGAATTCAAGAGAAATCTTTTCCTAGGATTAATCCAAAGAATTTAAAATAATCCAAAGATTAAAGAAAAAACACAATTGAATTTGAGTGCAGTTGAAGCGAATTTAAGAAAATTCAAAAGAATCCAAATAATTTACAAAAATTCAATTGAATTCAGTAGAACTGAAGAGAATTCAAGATAATTAAGATGAAATCGAGTGAACTTAACTGTATGCAAGGAATCTTAGAGATTAAAAGGAATTCCAAATACTCCAAAGAATTTAAGAAAATTTGAAGAACTCAGGAGAATTAAAGAAAACAAGAGAATGCACAAATTCGAGGAATCCAAGAGAATTCTCTTTCTTGGATTAATCCAAGAAATTTAAAAGAATACAAAGATAGAAAAAACACAATTAAATTCTAGTGAAATGTAAGTGAATTCAAGTAAATTCAAAAGAATTCACAGAATTTACAAAGATTTCATGGACATTGGTAGAACTGAAGAGAATTCAGTAGAATTTAAGAAAATGTAGAAGAATTCGAGTGAATTTAATTGTGTATTTATGATAATTTAAAGAAGTCCAGTGTATTAAAAAATTTGAAGAGATTTATCTGAATTCAAGAAAATTCAGGCGATTCCAAATAATACAAGAAATTTAAGAGAATTTAGGAAATTCCGCAGAATTCAAAAAAAGCCAAAAAACTTACAAAAACTCAATTGAATTCAGTAGAATTGAAGAGAAATCAGATGAATTCAAGCGAATTTAATTGCGTGTATTTAGGAGAATTTGAAGATCTCGAGAGTATTCAAAGAATTCAAGAAATTCGAAGAACTTCAAGAGATTTCTGAAGAATTTCAAGAAATTGTAGGGTCTAGAGAATTTGAGGAATTCATTAGAATTCAAAAAATTCCAAAGAATTCAGGGAATCAAAGAGAATGCAAAAAATTCGAGATAATTCACAAGAATACAAAAAATTTTAAAAACTCAATAGAATTCGAGTACAATTGAAACGAATTCATAAGAATTGCTGAAATAACAAAACTTCAATTGAATTCAGTAGAATTGAATAGAATTCAGAAGAATTGAAGAAAATTTAGATGCATTTGAGTAATCTTTATTGTGCATTTAAGAGAATTCAAAGTATACACTCAAGAGTATTCAAAGAATTCGAGAGAATAAAAAAAATTCCTAAGAATTCAATATTTCTTGCAATATTACTGCAAGATTGATGCAAGGCTTTAGAAAGTTAGCTGCATGATTTTGAAACATTGCGGGGAGTTTTTTGCAAGATCGCTGCAAAGTTTCCAGAAAGTTTTCTACAGAGTGTCGCAGAATTGTGTCAAGTTTTCTGTAAAACGTCTCTACGAGGCTTTTTCGAGGTCTTTTTAAGTTAGATTCAAAGTTTTTCAGGATTATTGCAGGTTCGCAAAGAGGTAGGCACCCATGTTTTGCAAGATTACTACAAGACAACTGTGGTTTCTGCAGAGGATTTGCATAAGGTTTTTTGAAGGTCAACTCAAGATCGAATACAAGGTTTTGCAAGATTGTGTGTTTGAAAAATTAGCTACAAACTTGTTCAAAATTCGGGTAGGGTCGTCTGCGCTTTGTAAAGTTGTTGCAAGGCTGCAAAAAGATTTCTGCATTTGAGTAAAAGACTCATTTCACGTGTACGATAGTGACCTTGTAGCAACTTTGCACCAACCTTGCAGTAAACTTGCAGAAAGCTTGTAGCAAACTTGTAGCAATATATATTTTTTTACTTTGACAGCTCTGATGCACAGTACTTCTCCACCTCACAGAAATCCTCTCTCTCTCTCTCTCTCTCTCTCTCTCTCTCTCTCTCTCAATTGGCAGACCTCGGAACCATTTGATAATTTTAAAATAGTGTCAATAAGAGTATAAATTTTGAATAATAGTAGGAAAAGAGTGCCATGCAATTTTTTTAACAATACATCAAAGACATAACTATTTTTATAAACTGGTGTACAATATACATCTCCCATGAAATCGCGTGAAATCCTTTCGAACCTTTTAAAATATCCTATAAAAGCTTTGAAATCTGTTGAAATCCTTTAAGAATCCCTGATTTCTGAAGAACTCTTAAGTCTTTTTAAATTCCTTGAAATCTTTGAAATCCCTTGAAATCGTATTATTTGAGTTGAAATCCTAAGAATCCCTTAAATCTGGCGAAATTCCTTGGAATCTTTTAAAATCTCTAAAATCTCTGAAATCCGTAGAAATCCTTAGAAATCCAAAGAGGTCCCTTGAAGTTTCATTTGTTCATTTTATTTATTCCCTAAAGTTCTCTAGAAAACCGTTAAGTTCCTTGAAATCTTTTAAATATCACTGATATCTTGGATACCTCTTTAGAATTCCTTGAAAACTTTGAAATCCTTTAAAATCTATAGAAATCTCTTGAAATCTTATGATTTGTTCTGAAATCTTATGAATCCTTCAAATCTGGTAAAATCCCTTAAAATCTCCGAATTCCCTGAGATCCGTAGAAATCCTTAGAAATTCCTAATCGTTCCTTGAAATTCCATTTCATTTATTCCCTGAAGTTATCTAGAAATCCTTTGGAATCCCTTGAAGTATTTTAAAAATCATTGATACCCTGCATACCTTTTTAAACTCCTTGAAAATTTTCTGAAATCCTGCGGAATTCTTTGAAACCCCTTGAAAATTTCTAAATCGCGTTAAATCCCTTAGAATATTGTTAATTACCCTAAACTCTTCAAAATCATTTTAAGTCCCTTGAAATTGATTAAATTCCTCAATTCTAGCGAAACCCCTAGCAATCCCACAAAGATCGAGTAAAATTCCATAAAATATGTTAAAATCTGTAAATATTTCAAAATTTCTTTAAAAATTATGAAATCTCTGAAATCCTCTGAAATTCCACAAAATCCCACAAAGTCTGATAAAGTCCTTTGAAATCCCTTGAAATCTTTTGAAATACCCTAAAGCTTTGAAATATTTTGAAATCTTTGAAATCTTTGAAATCTTTGAAATTCACAGAAATCTATTACAAACCGTTTAATTCGGTTGAAGTCCTCTGACATTCCTGGAAAACTTTCGAATTTTTCAAACCTCTTAAAATCTATAGATTTTTTTTCTTCTTATGGAATCTTTCACTTTCTTTCAAAATCTTTGATATCCATTGAAATTCATAAAATCCCTTATGTCTGATGAAATTTATAGTAGTCCCACAAAAATCAAGTAGAATCCCGTAAAACATCTTGAAATCTGTAATATCTTTAAAAATTTATTCAAAAATGACGAAATCTCTGAAATTCTCTCAAATTCCGCAAAATCCGACAAAATATGATAAAGTTCTTGAAATCTTTTAAAATACTTCAAAACCCAAAAGCTTTGAAATACTTTGAAATCTTTTAAATCCACTGAAATTTATTAAAAACGGTTAAATTCTATTGAAATCCTCTGATATCCTTGGAAAACTTTCTAATTTCTTTAAATCCCTTGAAATCTATAGAAAAATTTTTTTATCTTATGAAATCTTTTAATTTCTTTAAAAATCCTATGAATCCCTCAAATATTGTAAAATTCCTTTAAATCTTTCGAAACTTTTACATTTTCTAAAATCATTTGAAATTTTTAAATCTTTCGAAATTTTCTATAATTCTATGAAAATCTTTGAAATCTCAAGAAATTCCTCGGTATTCTTTAAAATATACTATATTCTTCAACATTATTTGAAAGTTTAAAAGTTTGAAAATTTCTTTAAAAATATATAAATCTTTGAAACCTGAGACCCCACAAAATCTCTTGAAATCCCTAGAAGTCCCTTAAAATTATATTTCATTTCATTTTCTCCTTAAAGTTCTTTATAAATTCTTTGGAATTCACTAAAATCCCTTGAAATCTTTGATATCCCTTGAAATTGATTTAAATTTGATGAAATTTCTAGTAATCCCACAAAAATCGAGTAGAATCCCGTAAAGCATCTTGAAATCTGTAATATCTTTCAAAATTTCTTCAAGAATTGCAAAATCTCTGAAATCCTCTGAAACTTCGCAAAATCCGACAAAATCTGATAAAGCCCTTTGAAATCCCTTGAAGTCTTCGATATTTTCTGAAATTTATTGAAATCTTTTAAAATACCCTAAAACTTAAAAGCTTTGAAATACTTTGAAATCTTTCAAATCCACTGAAATCTATTAAAAACGGTTGAATTCTATTGAAATCGTCTGTTATCCCTGGAAAACTTTTTCATTTTTTTAAATCCCTCGAAATCTATAGAAATATTTTACTTCTTATGAAATCTTTTTATTTTTTTCAAAATCCTATGAATGTCTCAAATACTGTCAAACTCCTTGAAATCTTTCAAATCTTTTAAATCTTCTGACATCATTTGAAATTTTTAAATCTCTCAAAATTGTCTATAATCCTACGAAAATATTTGAAATCTTATGAAATTCCTCGGTATGTTTTAAAATACACTTGATTCTTTGACATCATTTGAAATTTAAAAAATTTAAAAATTCCTTTAAAAATGTTTAATTCTTTGAAAACTGATACCCCATAAAATTCCTTCAAATTTCTAGAAGTCCCTTAAGATTTCATTCCATTTCATTTACTCCCGAAAGTTCTCTAGACATTCTATGAAATTCCCTAAAATCCTTTGAAATCTTTGAAATTCTTAGATATCTTTGTTACCTTTTTGAAATCCCTTGAATTTTTGTAAATTTTCAAATTTCTCGGAATCTTGTAAAATAACCTGAAATATTTTAAATACTTTGAGAATTTGAAGTCCATTGAAATTTTTTCAATCTTTAAAGAGTTCGAAGATTCTATAAAATCGCGTATGTCTGGTTAAATCCCTACAAATCCCTTGAAATACTTTGAAATCCCGTGAATTATCTTGAAATTTGTAATATCTCTTAAAATTTCTTCAACAATTTTGACAACTTTGAAACCCCTGAAACCTTTTGAAATTTCGATTTTTGAGATATCACATATGTTATTTTCTTCAATCAGCGAAGAAGTTTAAAAATATGGTTAAAGGCAGAATGAAAAAATAATTGCATCAGGGAGAAATTTGAGAAAATAGTAGCACTAGTCTCTTTTTTCAAAATAGTAGCAAAATAGTTGCATCATTGAAAAAACTGCCAATAGTGTCGTGAGTCCGAGGCCTGAACTTATTATCTCAATCCCTAGAATAATTGCGGCTCGCAAAAGCAAGAAAGGACTTCTCGCAGAATTAAATAACCCCATCGTCATTAGTAGGTACCTAATTACAGGAGCGCCTTAGACGTGGATGACATCGTCGCCCGAGTTGGACGAGAGCATCTTCTTCAGTGTGTGTATTTCCACCCCCTCGGGGGTGGATGGCCAGGAGGTAAGTTAGATCCTCCGCGAAAGCTTATTAATGGGACTTCCTGGGGAACGCCACCGGTAGAGGTGGAGGGGGAGAAAAAAAAGTAACGGACTCCCTGCAAATAACCCCCACGGAGCTTTCCAGGGGCGTGTCCTCCCCTGAGGCTGATGGCGGATCTGGCCAATCACAGTCCACGTGAGCCACCACCGAGGAAAAAATATTGACCGTCGGATTATGTGGTCCATTTGGGGATTGCGGAGGTGAACGCGGTGGACTGATTGGGGGATGCCGAGGGTAAATACCGACGTCACGTACGGGATCATTAGCCGGATATCCTTAGTCCCGCGCAGTACCGCTGACATCATTATTCGACCAACTTTGAGAAAAAGGGGTTGTAGCTCTTTCATTCAGTTTAATCCATTTTCACATCAAATTCTATGATTTTCCTAAACTTGCAAATTTTCTCACAACTGCAAACATGATTTCGGTTTTGTAGTCGAGTTTTTGGTGAATATGTGTTCTGGAGTTGTTCCTGAGTGTTGTGCTTTTGGATTTTAGAAAGGTGATGTAAAACCTTATTTTGTATTTTATAAACTATTGTGAGTTATTTTTGGTGAAAGGAAGGATGAAGTGATTGAGTTTATGGAAATTTTGAGGAATGGAACTCGATCCGACGGAGATGTCTGACAGGAGCGAGTCGAGTCACTCAGAAACGCAGCTAAGAGCTTTTCAGGATTATGAGAGGATCAAGGAATTGAATTTGACAGTGGATAAAAATAAGGAGGAAGGATTGAAAAAGGATTTTATGGAAGGGAGACCTCAATTGAGATTTGACGAATTGATTACAGATGCGAGTGAATTGGCGATTGCGTTAAACAAGCCGAAGGATTTTAATTTTTTAACAGATCCGAGATATGGATTAAGAAACTCCTCGAGTGAAGATCTTCCGGAAATGGAGGCTTTGTCAAGAAATAAAGAATCTGTGAATCAGAAAGAGATGATGTTTAATTTCGGAAGGGAAATTCGGCAGAAGAGTCTGCTTTTGGAAAGGAGTAACAAGGATATTGGGTTTCCGATGGATAGAGAGATGAACGATTTTGGGATTTTGAAAAATTATAATCTTCCTCTGGAAAGGATGAAGGAATTCAATTTGACGTTTGACAGGGTGAGGGATACTCATGTGAATAGTTTGGGGTTGGATAGGCTTCGAGGGAATCCTTTGATCGAAAATTCGGGAATCCTGGAGTCGAGTGATTATAGAAATTTGCAGATTCAAGAAAGAAGTGCGGATTTGAATGCAATGGCTTATGAAAGAATCAGGAGGACACATTTAATAACGACAGATTTGTCGGCGCAAAATATTGCAACACAATTGCCGAGATCACATCCGGTTAGTCAAAATCAACATCAACATCAGCAACAACAGGTCAAGTCTTTTACGATTGATGCTATTTTGGGTCTGAGAAACAACCAGAGAGAGAAGCATCAGAGACATCATCCTTATAGAAAACATCAGGGTACTTTTAAAAATTTTTGCATTAGATTAAAATGTTTTTTAAAAACATTTTTATGACATATATTTTTAAAGATATTTCATGAATACGTCAGGCTTTTTGTGTTGGAAAGTGTGCAGTACTCTATGAAAAATAACTGCAACTTTAACCAAAACAAAATAAAAATAGATTTTCATGATCTTAATCGTGGATTATGCAATGTTACTCTTTATTTTCTAAAATTTTGAAGCAGAAATAACATTTCTTTCTTATGATGAGAAAAGTTTTCGATTGTCTTTACATAAATTTCTAAAAAATGGTTAGTGTTCATAAATTGTGTTCATATATTGTAGGGTAAGAGCACAAATTCTTGGGACCTTAGCACAATTATTGGCATGACAAAAACCGAAGTGAATTTATTTGATTTTGAATAAATATTTGATTACGAATTTTCTAAACAATTAAAAAATAAAGCTAACAATTAGGGGGGTGCCGAGAATTGTTGCACTTACCCCATGTGAAAAATATTTAAAAATTTCTCCAGATTACACGTCATTTTAGTGTTTTTTTTTTGAACCCATGAATCAGTAACGATTTTGTGCATAACTTTGAAATATGTGGTTGAGATCAATCAAAATTTTTGTACAAGAAGTAAATTATCAGGACATATTTTCCTCATTAAGGACAAGAAAAACTGCTAGAGTGGGTCAAAAAAACAAAATTATGAAAATCGAGATTGGAACGATATGGAAAAGTAGTGTATTAGAACCCTAAAGAAGTATAATTAATTTGATGTTGATTGATGAATGCCTTCAACTTGCGCGTTAGCAAAATGTACTTAAAAAATTCTTATTTTCATAGTTTCGAAATTTTTGTGTATACAAATTTCTTAAAATGTTTTTGTAGGTCTTAACTGTACTCGTATATCCAAATTTCCACAGCTTTTTGAGTATTACATTCTCGAGGTGATAATTTACGTTTAATGGATTCCTGTTTTCAAAAAATAATGTTAAAGTCTGCAGGAATGACGAAAGAATTTTTTCATGTATCTGAGGCTTTTCTACTGTTAAAACTACATTTTAAAAAATGCGATAAGTCTGGAAAATCATAAGTGTAAACACAGTAAGTTTTTGAAAAATTAAATTTTGTGTTTTTTTTTATTTATTTTTTTCTGATGATAAAAAAAATTTATAACATCTGAAGGCTTTTTACAGCGCACTTTAGAAAATCTATTCTAGATTCGAGGACCTTGAACTGGTAAGAATGTACTGGAAAAAAATGGGAAAGTATAAAGAATCGAAAAAAGAGCTAGCCACTTTCGAAAATAATTTTTTCGTACTTTCTGAAATTATTTTTTTGTAGTGTATTTTTCCAGTAAAAAACCCTTGAAAGTAAAAAATACTTTTTAAACCCAGCTGGAAAATAATAATTTGGAAAAATACGAAAGTAACTTTTTTAAAAACTGGCTATCGTTTCGTTTTTTTCGTTATGTAGACTTATCAAGTTTTTTCCTGGTGTATTTTTATCAGAAAAAGCCTTCAGATGTTATGAATATCTTTCCTCCTCCCCTCAAAAATTCTTTACACTTGACAGTTTCTTTTTTCTAGTATATTTTTATCAGTGCAAAGCCTTTAAGAGTAAAATAAATTTCATATAGCGAGCTGGAAGAAGATAATTCATCAATCTGCATCAAATTAATTATACTTCTTTATCGTGATAGTACACTACTTTTCCACATATTTCCAATTTCGATTTCTATAATTTAGTTTTTTTGACACACCCTTATAACAGCATTAGTGGGATCAGTTTGTTTAAAAACAATAATATCGAATGAATCTTGCGGAAAATAGCGAATATTCCAAAATTAGTTATCTTACAGCAGTATATTATATGACCTAGTAATTTAATTTACATAAAAAAATTATGGGTGAATTTGCACCATTTTTGGCAACATATAAACAATTTTTTGAAGATACAGGAAACAGTCAGTCCCCTATTCCCATATTTTTCCCCTTTCTTCCCCTATTTCTCAAAATTCCCTATGGTAATCCCTATGTTCGAGAATTTTCGTCATTTTTTCCCTTTTATTTGCAGCTGATATTAATTTTTCAAATAGAAACCTATAATATTGAAAAATAAGCGCCACAATCTATACTTTGCAGCTACATAACCAATTCGCATCTTAGAAAATAGAAAATTTGGAGGTAATTCAATTCGAAGCTATTCAAATTTAAAGACTTTTACCGAATAATTCTTTAAACTCGCAATTTGGGAGAGATTTAAAAGATACTAAATTTAGAAGCCTTTGAATTAAAAAACTTTTAAATTAGAATGAATTTCAGTAATATTTAAGAATGCCTTAAGTAATACTTGTCTTTGTGTAAATATAAATGTATAATAATCACAAAATAATAATGTTCGTTATTTTTTAAAATGGGTTCATATCGTAAAATATTCATAAAAAATAGAATATACATTTTGGTAAAAGGATTTTTCCAAAATACCATTGTTTGATACAATAATTTGAGAAAAAACTTTTTAAATAGAATTTTATTAAAAATTTTAACGTAGTAATAATTTTTTTCAACCCTTTAAGCTTTGATATTTCTTGAAATTATCATTTATTGAAAAAAAAT
This sequence comes from Melikaiella ostensackeni, assembly GCA_032362435.1. NCBI lineage: Eukaryota > Metazoa > Arthropoda > Insecta > Hymenoptera > Cynipidae > Melikaiella > Melikaiella ostensackeni. The sequence continues at coordinate 6,936,201 of JAUMHM010000049.1, forward strand.
ATTTTTTCTTATTTTTTTCGGATTTCTTTGTAAAAAATTTCTGTCATATTGTGATATTGCGATCTTCAATTTTTATTTGATTTTCTGTTTCTTGGTCGATTTTCTAGGAAATGGATAACTTTTTTTTTCATCAAACTTTATTTGTCCATATTCAGAAACTTTGTATCTCGGGAACTTGTTTTTTTTTTCATTTTAACTTTTCCTTAATACTTTTTGAATTTACGAAAAATATTTTGTATAAAGAATCCAGTGGTACATTCGTTCTGCCAATCAAAAAATAGAAAAATAAGAAGAAATTTTCTCCTGTTTTCTCTACAATTGAACTGCTGAACTACTGTGATCCCTGAAGATCTATAAAAAATTACGAAATCCTTCTCGTCATTAAAATGTCGGCTTCATAGTTAAAATAATATGGATTCAAAAAAGTGAAATTAATTATATTATAAAATTTTCTTTGCGATTAACAATATATTTTTCCTTCAGAAAATTTGTTTGGTAATTTAACAAAAATTCGGTTTTTTCGAAATTATTCTGAAAATCGAACCTTTCAGGATACAAAAAATCAATTCTTTATTAAACACATACTTTTTATAAGAGTCAGATACATATTTGTATTTATAAGTATAGCTTTCATTAATTAAAACATAGTTTTGCTGATAGTAAAAAATTTACGATAGACTGAAAGAAATAGATCGGAATAAATTTTATAGGTTTATAAAGGTAGATTAGACAAGTTGAAATTAATTTTCATGTTCCGAATGTAAAATGAAGGGTATCACGGCAGAACCATATAAGTGTTAAAAAAATTGTTTAGGACAGCAAAAAACGTTTTCAAAATTCCAATTGTCTAAAAAAGAAAAGAATGAGAAAGTACTTTCGAGAGTTTATGGAGTTCTATAGGCCTATAGAAAAAAAATGGAAAAAGTTGATGCTTTCCGAGAAAATGCTTATAAAAATTTGCCTGCGATCATAACCATGTATGTGCAATGAAGCAATTTCATTTTCAAATCTGATTTTTTACACTCCATTTGACATAAAATCCATAAATATGTTAGGAGACAAATAGAAGGCTGAAAAGTATAAAAACAATGTTATAAATTCATTAATATCAAATAAAATTGGATTTTCCATTACAATCTTCTCAATTCTTCAGAACTTTAAAAGAAAATATTTTGTCGTAAAATAATTTGAAAAATAATAGCGCAAAAACTATAGATTATTTTTTAAGAAATAAAATTTATTTAAAAATGCGAGATACGAAAAGAATATGCGTCATTCGATTTTGGTAAAAAAAACTACATAAGAATGTATGTGTTTCACCGTTTTTCATGGCACTTATTGGTGACATACTATAAATAAACAATTACATGGTATAGAATTTATATTAATACTGTATAACAAATTGTGTGGAGCAAAAAATTGTCCAATACATGAACTTTATGTATTTTTTTCTGCAGAATCAAATGGGATTATTAGCTCTTCCGTATCTCGCATATTTAAACAAATAGTTTAAATAAAATTGTTTAAACAATTTGAAAATCAAATTTTTCTTACTAAAATGTGTAATGGAATTTTAGAGAATTTCTAAGCCATTAAAACATGTTTCGAAGAAAGTGGCATTTACATTTTTATGTCGTGACACCCTTTAAACAGGGGGCTGTTCAAAAAATACGTAACGATCTTATCTGAAAATTCCCCCCCCCCTTTTTCCTATAAGTAACGCTTTTTCTATAGCAAGTGTATGTGACTTTAACATTAACGTAACGCTCGATGTGACCCCCGCCACCTAAAGGCGTTACGTATTTTTTGAACGGCCCCCAAGCTATTAATAAACCAATACATTTTTTAAGTTTTGCACTCACTCAAAATATTTCAAAATTCCCTCTGAAAAATGCTGATGCTTTGTTGTTTATGATATTCGACAGTGCGTTGCTGTCAAATTTCAGCAATGATTTATAAATAACCAGAAAGAAAAAATCTTTCAAAACTGCTAAGTGTTTTCACAATGCATGTATTTTATAAAAGTTTGCAGTATAGTATATTATATTTTTAAATTCTCAGCTTGGAGTAATCATAAGAAATAATTTCTGCATTTATAAAAAAATAACCTTGAATATGGCGAAAAGTTAATACAAAAAATAATAAAAACTGAAAGAAATGTTAAGGATTAGGACTTCTAGAAACGAAGTAAGTACTGAAGTCTTAAGAAATCTAATTAAAAGTAATCGAGGTGCTCGAAATAATATGTAGATTGATTATTAGTTAAAAAATCAAATATCGAATCTTGTAAAAATTTTGTAAATCTATAAATAATTGTGAAAATATTCTGAAATTTGTTTTTCCAAAATTAAACAATAATGTCTCATGATGAAATTCACATGACAAGGTTCTATAATATTTAATAATATATCATTTTCAATATAAAATGGCTGTGAATAAAAAAATCAAAAATTAAAAAAAAATTAGGGGAGGTTCGAACCAGGCCCTAACCTCAAAATTGAATTGCCTTATTTCACTGCACAAACACTAGAATTACATTTTCGTTAGATACTCAGGGCCTACTCCTGTCTTGAATCAAGTCTGTATTCTGAGGGAAAAATTGGCTAATTTCAATATATTTTGTGTAAAACATTTTTTTAATGCTCGGGTTGGAATCCAAAAAAATCGTTTTACACAAATAGTATTAAAATTATCCAATTTCTCACTCCGAATACAGAATTGATTCTAAACTGGAGTATGCCCCAAGAATCTCACAGAGATGTAATTCTAGTATTTGTGGAGTGAAATGAGGCAATTCAATTTTGAGGTTAGGGCCCGGTTCAAACGTCCTTAATAACGATGAAGTTTCATGTTATTTTCCAGGTCAAGAAGGTTCCACAAAAAGCAGTTCTTCAAGTTCTTGTCCCAATAGTTCTGGAAAATTAAAGAGGGTGAGAACAATTTTCACCGCCGAACAATTGGAACGTCTGGAAGGTGAATTTGCAAGACAGCAATACATGGTTGGTCCAGAACGACTCTATTTGGCCCACGCTCTAAGATTAACGGAAGCCCAAGTAAAAGTTTGGTTTCAAAATCGGAGGATAAAGTGGCGAAAATTGAATCACGAGCAAGCGAGTCAAAGGTTACACGAATTTCATCAAACTTCCTTATCAAATCTGGAACAAGAAGACAGTAACGAGCCCAGCGAATGGCAAAAGTGATCCTCGACCTTTTCCCTCTCAGAAAGCCCCGCCTAAGCTTTGTACCCATAAATCCACACCAGGTCCCTTTTCCCTCGACGTCGTATTTTTTTTCATCTATACTTCAAGAATAATTGTCTTCACTCGACTCCGAGTTGGAAAAGGCTCAAGAAGTCTCAGAAGGACCTTTTATTTAAATCAGTTCATCATTGAAGGAGAATTTTATTGGAGGATCTCAAGCTTGTAAATAATTTTAGTTGGAGTGAATCCTAAGGAAAGATTTCAGCTAAAGGGATGCGAGAAGTGAACTTTTGAGAGGAATTGATGCAGTATTTTTGATCAGAGATCTTGGGAGAGTTACAAAAATAAGTTTTTAATAAATTTTCAAGGTAGTTTGAAAATTGGTAAATATGGAGACGGGTGAACGATCCAAGGGGAAATTATCTCATGCATCATCATCTTATGCATCATCGAGGGCAGACAGATTTCACGGTGCTGTTGCTTCAGCTGAAACTTACGAATATTGGAAAAATCAAAGGGGAAATCCGTCTTTGTCGGACTGGCAAAGGGGAAGGTTTGTGGTTATTATTTATTTTTTAGAATTGAATTATAGGGCGTAGCGTAAAATACCAATTTCACAAAATGAAAGACTCTGGGGCTCTATAGTATTCTTTTACTTTTTACCTGGTTGAGTTTACGTCGAGTGATCACAAGAATTTTCGTGTTGGGATGGGAGTGGACTGCAACTCGGTTTATTCAGTCCTTTGGCAGTAAAGAAAAACCCCAGCAGATATTTTTTAAAAATTCGAAAAAATTGCAGAGATATGGGACTTTGAAGTTTTTGGTACCTATTATTGAAAATTTCATATCTTTGGTTCTAATTAACCGATGTAACTTTTCAAGATCTGAAATTTGTTGTAAAAAGGCGTACTTTTAGATGCGACAAATTCCAAAAAGGACGAAACATTTTCTGACTGTTCTTTGAAGTCCAAAAGCAAAAATCACGTTTTTGAAAGTATGTGATTTTTAATTTTTTAATTTTTTCGTCATGGGTATTGAAAAAAAGTAAAAAATGCTTTTTTCTTTTCGGAATTTCTCGCATCTGAAAGTACGTCTTATAAAAAAAAAATTCGAACCTTCAAATGTTAAATTGTCTATTCAGAACCAAAGATATAAAATTTTCAAAAACAAGGTACCAAAAACTTCAAAGTTCCATATCTCCGCCAGTTTTTTGAATTTTCCAAAAATATTTGCTGGGGATTCTCTTCACTACCAAAGGACTGATTACACCATGTTACACCCAAATCCCTTTGTAACACGAAAATTATTGTGATCACTTGACATGGACTCCACCAGCTAAATAGCAACTGTGTAAAATTTTGTACCGAACAAAAAAAAAAATCTCTCAGGAATTTGGCCTGAATTGCCTGGAAAATCTGAAAAAACATGTTTTCCATATTTCCTCAAAAGGAATTGGTTGTGTGTGGGAATTGTTTGAATGAATGTTGTAGATATCTATGAAAGACATCTTGTTTGTTCCATTAGTTTCTTTCATTGAATCAACCTTTCTTGAGAAAAAATGAAAGAAATGTGAAAAAGGTAAAAAAGTTTGTTTCGATATTTTTCAAAATCAGTCAGCATTTTTAATTTTTTTACTAGTAGACTCCATGAAAAATATGAATAACCATTAGGGTGATTCATTTTATAAGGCAAAAAAATTATGATCGAAACTCGATACGTACACTAGCATAAGTTGTAACTTTTTAGTCAACAAACTTAAAAAAAAATTAATGAGATATGATTTGGAGGTTTCCTATTGGTGTTTCGTCTTTTTTGTTGTTTTTATGTCCTCAGCGTCTTGAAAATGCATATATTAATTTCTTATACATATAGAATTATTCTCTTTTACATTACCATTTGTGTACATAATTTAATGACAATTTTAAAACTCATTTTCAAGTAAAATAATAATTTTCTTTCACTTGTTTCCAAGTTTTCGATAAGAATTTGATATACGGTGTACTAATTACAAACCACAATAAATGAATTTTAAAAAGTTACTTATTATAGATAAATGTGAAACGAGTAAGAAAAAATTATTATATTCCTCAAATTTGCGTTGAAAATTTTCCATTAAATTATTCACAAAGATGGTAATATAAAAGGCGATAATTCCATCTGCATCAAAATGTAATACATACATTTCCAAAACATGGAGAACATAAAAGCACCAAAAATTAAGAAAATTGACAAAACTTCAATAGGGGACATCTCAATCATATCAGATTGGAATTTTTTTTTAATTTGTCGACTTAAAAGGTACAACTTAGGGTAGTGTGCAAATTCAGTTTCGAAAATAATTTTTTTTAATCGCCCTTATAACCATTTTCAACGCTTAAGAAGCCTGAATTGTTAGTTTTTGATTGTTAAACAAAATTTCTTGAAAATCAATTGAAAAAAATCAAATACAAATTTTTTCTCTGATCGCCTAGTGGAAAAACGCTTACAAAAAACTTAAAAAAAAACTGCCAAAATTTTTACAGGCAGCTGAAACTGAATAAAATAAATTACAACAAAAATTACAGGATAGTGAACTTTTGTCTATTAATCAGACGAATTTTGTGTATTATTGAACTATGTTGCAAGAATCAAAATATTTGTTTTTTCTCCTTCGGTCTAGGATGGCAAATATTCAAATGTCCGAATCCATTTAAAATCAGACAGGCAATGCAACTTCGCGAAGTTATGAGTATTTGAAATTGTCGGGTTGTTTTTCAAACAACATCAATTTTTTCTAAACCCTTATGGCGTTGACGTAATTGACATATTTAAGTTGTCTTTCTTGACTCAGGTGATGTTAATTTCCCTCTTTCGAAATTTGTCTGAGAATTAACAAAATGATGAGAATTAACAAAAAAGTGGCGGTTTCTTTTGAAAGTATTAAAAGTTGATTTTCTCAAAAACCCCACCTGTTTCTTGCTTATATTTTTTGACTAAGTTGGCACTTTAATGACGAAAAAATCTGGTAGGTTTCATGAGGGCCAAACTATTTTTCTGGTCAAGAGAATTTTTTTTTTTCGAAAAATTTAATAATCGCATTTTTCTTACAAACTCAATTTTTCGAAAAAAATTGTCGTTGGAGCAAAAATGATTTGGCCTACATAAAACTTTTAAACTTTTAAACTTTTAAAACTTTTTATTAAAAAAAAATATTGGACAGAATAAAAAAGTTAGTAAAAGCAGGCGGCAGGCGCCTACAAGAAAAAGTTTTTGAGCTTATTAAGTCGTTAATAAAGTCGTTCAAATATCCCTCTCTCCCGCCACTCCCAACATGTCCCCTCATTTCTCCCTCACCGTATTCCCGCTTCCGTCACTTCCCCTGTCCTCCTTCTTCCTTATTTCCTCTAACTCCCTCACGTTTTCACCCTCACTTTCCCTTATTTCCCTTTACTTCCCCTCATTTCCCCTCACTTACCCTCACTTCTCCTTTTTGATACGACGAAAGAACACTCGACCGTAATCATAAGGGCTTCTGCACGGTGCTACGAAACCCTAAAAATGAGGTTTTCAATAAATTCAACTTTCGATTTCTTCAAAAATCGTCCAGTAAGATAAAGTCGAATTTAAGAGAAAAATCCACTTCCTTTATTTTATCTATTTTTTAAAATAAAGTTTTCTCTCATCATTTTGTCGAACCTCTTGTTGTTTGTAAGAAAAATGGGAAAATTAAATTTTTTGGAAAAATTCTCGTGGCCACAAAAATTGTTTAGCCCGCATAACATTTAACCGAATGTCTTCCTCGTAGATGTAAAAATTTTTAAAAAATGAATAAAAATGTGGGATTTTTGAGAAAATCTACTTTTAATATTTTCAGAAAAACCATTGCCATTTGGTTAATTGGCAACACCTTGTGAATTTTCTGGCGGTTCTCGAAACAAATCAATTAGCCTCACCAGAGTCAGGAAAGGAAACTTAAATATCTCAATTTCGTCAAAAGTTATGAAGATTTTAAGAAAAAATTTGATATTCTTGTACCCTCATATTTGTATAGTTTCAACCTAAATGGTTTTTTGTAATACTAATCGCACTTGAACAGTTTAAAGTAAAATTATTTTCTTACAGAGTTTTGAAGATTTTATCATCCTAAGTCGGAAAAGAAACAATTTTTGGATGCGAAATGTGTAAGCTCCTGTATACTTTATTGTAAAACATTGAAACTCGAATGGAATACAAAAATAGATAACAAAAAATATAACACAAAATGTGTAAAATAAAAAAAATAAATAAATGAATACAAATATATTATATGTAAAAAAAAATTGGTCGAACAACCACCGCAGGGCCCCCCTGGGAGCGACTGCCATCCAGGAAAATGACACTGGCTTCCAGTAAAACCTCAGTTAATTACACCTATAGCCACGCCTCACAACCGTGAGATGGGTAACCGCGTGTCTTGATGACGCGGAGCGACTCAAGAATGACAGCTCTATGCATCCATCTCTCAAGTGCCTTGGCATTTTTCTGACACGCGGGTATGGCTTTCAGGTTACGAACCAGTGATGATTTCACAGTTCCGAGAGCGCCGATAACAAGGAATTTCAAACGAATATTCTCGGAAAACTCCCCGCAGTTCCCTTATGAGGGTCTCGATACATCTCCCGCTTTTCCTTCTTGATGTCGGTCGGAGCCGAGAATTCGACCACAAACACAGTTCGTTTCTCTTTAACAAGGAGTATGATGTTAGGCCCCGAGTGTTCAATATGCACTTTTGGATCGAATTTCTAGTTCCAGTAAATTTTGCACATCTCGTTCTCGACAATTCACTCTATCTCTCTACGAACATTCGGGAGGACAGGGTCACCGTTAACACCAAAAGAGCGACAAAAATGTTAAGAAAGAAGTCTTACGGCCGCATTGTGTCTATAGAGATAGGTCGTTCCCGTGTGACTTGGATACCTGGATGGTATGTGCCATAGGTACTCAGAATGTGCATGACACGCTCTGCACCTGTCGCTGGGAACTTCTTGACATAAGTTGCGGCTGCGGCATAACAAGGTGGAAACGACACCATCTTGACACGCGAAAATAATACCCTCTGTGCCTGAATTAAGTCCGGATGGTTCAAGGAAAGAAAACGTTAACTTCTTCGACACGGACTGATCTTTTACATTGCTGTGAAAGTTTCCGTGCATTTTCTTGTCGTGAAGCTGTTCGAGGATGTTGTTGACCTCTGTTTTTTCACTATAATTGAGGCATCTACATGCATCTACACTTTCCTCACTTCTGATGTTAAGATCTAGGCCAAGGGTCTCGGCCGCCTGCTCTGCGGCTTTGTACAGGAACGCTCCTTTGCCAATCATCTCGTGGTTCCTGACCATTTTCAAGAGATGATCTCTTCCATTTTCCACGATGTGAACTGTACCCAAGATAATTCAGTCATAAGGACACTAGATACTTAGAAGTTCGCGTCTGCCTTTACGGCGTGGGATGTATAAGCGCGGAACGGATGTGTTGATAAGCAAGCTCTTCTGCATATGCATGATCTTACGTGTGGCGATATCGAGGGCCGCGAGCTCGTGCTCCGTCCATGGAACCGCCCCAAATGAATTGAGTAGAACCGGGACCGTAAGCACCATCACTGATGTTATATCCTGAATGTGGCTCTTTGGCACGCCTAGGTGTAGATAGGTCTCTCCAGCACCAGGGTGTCTAATAGTACTCCTATCCTCGTGGACAGGGTCGTCGCTAACGCTAGCAAGTCGTCCTCGCTTTAAATGAATCTTGGCACACTTGTCCAATCCAAGTTCATACCAATGTCTCGTGTGTACCCCTCGACGATCTTTAGAGCATCCTTCAGTTGCTGTATCTTAGAAGCATAGATCTTCAAGTCATCCATATTAAATATATATATATATATATATATATATATAAGTGACTTCATGCTCACGATTATTAGATCCACTGCAGAAGTAATCATGAGAGTTGCGTAGTGTGACGCTGTTAGTTGTCACACGATGTTTTCCAGATAAGATAGTAAATCTGGTTTTCCAAAGGGGCATCCACCTCTTTATGCATCCCACTATGCGTGGATGAACCTTCAAGCTTTCTAACAGACAGATGATATGTCTATAGGAGCAGGTTCTCCCGACAGCCTGCTATGCCTCTTTTCGATCCATGTTGTTCGTAAATCTCTCTCCACATAGGTCCGATTGTCCGAACAATCCAGTCGTTCAGGATAGCTGTAAATATCTTATACAACGTGTTCGGACAAGCTATTAGCCTCTAGTTCCTTGGGTTGCACAAGTCGCCTTTCTTCGGTGGGAGTAGATACAGTGCGTCTTAACACCAGCCACTGCGGAATGGGCGTCTCCGACTTTAAATATGAGGTGGAGATTTAGGCCAGATGTTGGTGTGTAGGAGTGAACTTCTTTCACCAGAAGTTCTTGATACCGTCTGGTCTGGTAGCGGAGAAGTTCTTCGTGCCTCTCAGTGCTCTCTTCACCTCTTCGGCAGTGATTGGTGGGCATTGTTCCTCGGGCGTTATGAGGTTGTTGCACAGCTCCTTGAAACGC
>JAUMHM010000049.1:6946051-6985930 GCA_032362435.1 Melikaiella ostensackeni
AGTGCTTTCTTCACCTCTTCGGCAGTGATTGGTGGGCATTGTTCCTCGGGCGTTATGAGGTTGTTGCACAGCTCCTTCAAACGCATGATGCTCTCAGTGTCTTCATACATTGAGTATTGAACATCATAAGTATCTCTCCAAGAAGTCTCTGCCTTTTCGGACTTGAGCAGATTTTTGACAAAAAGAGGGGGATCGCTGAAGAGGCGCCATGGGTCAGCGAGAAACTGTTGATTCTCCCTGACCGATCCCTCTCTCTTCTGTATTCTCCTCCTTGCATCAGACAACACCCTTATTTTGTCAACAATGTGCTGCTTGATAATCAGCAGCTTTGACTTATTCAATGTGTGAAGCGTTCGGTGTACATATCCTGTTCGCAAGAGGTTTTCGGTGCGGTTTCGCAACCTCTCCTGCGAAACGTGCGGAAGCTCTGGACTTTTCTGGCGCCACAGAGTGTGCAGGCGCGCCCCATGTAATCTCTGTGATCAGGGATAATGTCGGCATCGTAGCAATCTAGCAAGTCATCCCTGAGTCGATACAGCTTTCGGTACGGTTGTTCACGCTTAAGCTTGGGGGTTTTTTCTTCAGGACTATCCCTGGACAATTCTCCGGGACTGATTATTAATTTCTGTAGCAATACTCAGCAGAAGCCCTCGGTACAGGGACCCTCTATCCGCAAGCTGAGGATGCGTCCGATGGCTTTGTCATAGGCCCTCCGATTTGATTCCAAAGGAACCGAACCGAACGAAATGACATTGCGAGCCGAATATATATATGTATAATTAAGAAATGTGGTTAAACAACCACCGCAAAGTCCTCCTGGGAGCGGCTGATATCCGAAAATGACACAGGCTCTCAGTGGAACCGCCGTAAATCACACCTACGGCCACGTCTCACGACCATGAGACGGGTGGCCATATATATAATAAATATGAAATATACAAAAAAAAAAAAATCACCCAAATAAAAGACGAAAGTTCTAATTTCTTGTTATTTTCGTTGTAATTTATTCTATTCATTTGTATTTTCCTGTGAAGAAGCTTGTAGTTTTTTGAAGATTTTTGTAACCTTTTTTCCACTATGGATTAAAATAAAGTTTTTATTTTATTTCCTTTACAATTAATTTTTTTGAAATTTTGGATAAAAAAACTACCCAATTTGAGCTTTTAAGGGTCAAAAATGGTGACTTATTTTTCTCGCGGAGTCCACTAATAAGTCAAATAAAAGTGTCCACTGAATTTGAAAAATAAAAAAAAATTCTTGGATTTTTTTCACCCTTTTTCAAGTTTCTCAAAAATAGTTATTTCAATGCAAAAAATTAATTCAATGAAAAAGATGTATTGCACATATCAACGAATAAAGAATCTGTCAATCAGAAAGAAATGATGTTCAATTTCGGAAGGGAAATTCGGCAGAAGATTCTGCATTTGGAAAGGAGTAGCAATAAGGATATTGTGTCTCCCATGGACAGGGAGATGAAAGAATTTGGGATTTTGAAAAATTTTAATCTCCCGCAGGAAAGGATGGAGGAATTTATTCTCTCAAGAAAAAAAATCAAATCAAGAAAAACATGTTTTTTCGGAGTTTCCGGGCAATTTTCACAGAATACCTCAGAAAATTTCATTTGATCAGGACCAAGCTGTACACAGTAGTTTTTCACGTAAAAAAAAGAATGAAGCCTCAGGGTTTTTTATTTTCTAGAATTTATATTTCACGTTACGCCCTATTCATTAGTATTGCAATTTAAATAGTTATTATATTATATAGGAGACAAGCAGGTGGAACAGACAACCCAGGAGAAAGTTATTACATCCCTGATCCTTACAGGAGGCACAAGAAACTCATTCCTACAAATGCGTCACATGTGAATTATTCCACAATTGAAAATACAGATATGAAATACAGATGTCCTCAAAATCACAGAGTCAGTCGAGATAAAATTTCCAATGTGAATGATATCGCAGTGATGAGGAAAGGAAATGAATTTAAAGAAGATGTTGAAGATGATGCAGATGTCCATGGTGATGATGAAGACGATTTGGGAGGTGAACAATATTATGAGGACAATTTTATTGCTAGAGATGACGGTAATTCATCTCAAATTAGCCAAAAATTAGTCTTAATGATTGAATTGAATTAACTATTGTAATAAAAAATTTGTTCTATAGTGGAGGAAATTCAAGAAGAATCCTGTGACTCTGAAACTGAAAAAGATCGAGACGATTTCGAAGAGGATTATGAAATATCTCCACCTGTACAGCGATTTCCAAAAAAATATGAAAAAGATCCTATGTCGATAATGCAAAGGCTCAAAATGCTCAACCTGGCCCAGGAAAGATTAAAAGTTCATCACGCGAGGCATTTTCGAAAAAGGTACCAGGAAATGACGACTCGTAGGTTCGTATTTTCAATATATTTATCAATGAATTTGTTTAATTAGAAATATAAACAATTATCTTACTATCTAGATGCTCCCAGGATATTCCGGAACATGATGTCACTGATGAAGCAACAGGAGATGATGATGACATTTCACCTCATTCATTACCAATGCGAAAAATTATGAAACAACCAACCAATTATCGACAAGCAAGTTCATGGTTGGCATCTCAAAGTCCTGATAAATACAATCCAATCCGATCTTCACAAAATTATCACTACCCAAGAAAGAGTGAGAACCCAAAATTGTCTATAGAACCTTCTCTGGAATCTTATGGACAAAGAAGGACCTGTCAATATTGCGGTGGTACCGGAAAAGATCCAGAGCCAGTAATTCCAAGAAAAAATCATTGTAGAGTTCACGAATCGACAAAAGTCTCTTTTGACACCAAGGAAAAGTTCGGTATAGACGTTTTTTCTGTTGCAGATTTCGTTATGAAGGTGGTGCTATTAAAAATAGTTTTATATTGCATACAACGTTGTCCTTTGATATCATTTATTTCCTCTTTATTTGTTTATGCTCTCTCCCTTTTCCGGGTTTAAAAGTCTTTATACAATCATTACATGTTTTCTCATCGAGAATCCTTATATGATACCTTACCAACTATTTCTTACATATCATCTCAACCACTCTTCTTAATCCTAGACACTTGTAGCCTTGCCCTGAGGTTCCTTTTCCTTTTACCACTAACAATCTAAATATTGTAGCTCTATTCCGCCACACTACTTTCTTATTCTCCTTCTTCAAGAGTCATTTTTTTGGTTTTTCCCTACGCCGTTTAACCGGCTCTCTCTCTCTCTCTCTCTCTCTCTCTCTCTCTCTCTCAACTCTATCAGCTTCTTCATCTATTCCTCACCCAAACCAATCTCATTTAAAATCCACTTTACTTTCTCTTCCATGATCTCCCTTCCCCCCTCGTTAGGAGTACACCTCTCTACACAGATTCTCCTCTTTATTCATCCAACACCTATTTGTTTTACCCCCTCTCTCATTCTGAGTCTCACCACTCTAATCCATTTGCTCTCCTTTTTAATCTTTTTTAGGTATCCCGGCTCCCCCTCCCAATTAAACATCTTATACTAGCTGTTGTACCTTGACTCGGAGTTTTTTTCTCCATCTTTCCTCTATTTGCTTTGCCGTCATCTCTTCCTCTATTCCCTACCATTCTCTACCCCTCAATTCCGTACCACATTCAAGCCTCATTTCGTTTGTCTCTTCCTTCCATTTCAAGCGTCCCACTTTACACCTCCTCTCTTCGTTCATAATCTCCCGGGCACACGCTTAAGCAATCCTACTTCCCTCCCCCTCTTCTTAGTTTCTCTTCAAAATTCCAGGATCTTTTCAGTTTCTCTCGACCTATTTCTTCCCTCAGCATATAACCTGGACAGCTCCCACTCACCCGCATAACCCATCTCAAAAATCTCTTATTCAGACCTTCTACAATCTTATGCTCCTTCCATCCCCAAATTTCCACTCCATCACTTAACACTGACCACACCAACACGTCGAACATTCAAACTCTCATCCTCCAGTCATCTTTGAACCTTCTCCCCCTATATCCCACACTGGTCCCATTACTTTACTCGAACATTCCGATCTCTTTCTCATCACATATCTTCTTTCACCTATCCTCCACCATATTTAACTCCTTCATTTTCCAAGCCATCCTCACCTCTTGCCTTTTTCAGCCTATTATTGCCGTGTTATTACCCTATTTACCACAGTCCCTAACAGTTTCTTGAAATATTCCATCCACTCTTCCATCTCGATTGCCTTTTATTGCTTTCTTGACCTCTTCCATGTACCTTTCCTTCTCTCTCTGTTTTTTTTCGCTCAACATTCTCTTGTGATCTCCGAGCTTATCTCATTGCCCACTTTCATTCTAAGTATGAGCCTCCTTATTCTTTCTTCTGCCAGAATGTAATCTATTACGGTGTCCCCTTTGCCTGTAAACGTCATTTCCCCCTTTTCATCCCCCTTGGTATTGCCGTTACAGATAAACCATCCTGCGTCTCTCAACAAGTCTAGAAGCCTGCTGCCTTCCCGAACCGTTTACCTATGTTTCAAGTTTCTTACGAAGACCTCCTTTTCTTCATGCCACACCTTTTCCCCTTGTTCACGAGTCCATGCTTTTAGGTCCACCGCTATCAGCACCAGTCCCTCCTCTTTTTCATCTGTCCATTCTCTTATCATTCTTTATCCTTTCTCTTCTCCTCTTCTCCCGTATACGTACACAACAGCCATAACCACTGTCCTACTTTTATTCTTCTTACCATTGTTCCGTCCTTCTCTTCTGTTTCCTCTTCCTCTTCTTCCTCTTCCACCATTTCCATTCTTGCCCCTGGCACCATGCCACCCATGCCTCTCCCTTTTACGTTATTCTTTCTCGCTGCTTGCTTCTTCCACTCATGTGATTCCGGTAATATTCTTCTCCTGCCTTTACACTCCTTCTCATCCAACCACGTTTGTCTCATCATTATCACATCCCACTTTTGCAGTTCTTCCTAGAATCCTTTGTCCTTGTTTTTTAACCCTGACACATTTCGAACTTTCACATCTCTCTTTTTGCATTTGTCTCTTGATATAATTTATTTTAATAATCTTAACTGCCAGTTACATTTTTTTTCTGAGATCATTATGTTAATTTAAATATATTTTTTTATAATCAGGAGTGGATGAAGAACCAGGAGACCCAGGAGAACGATGTTCCAGTGGAAGAAGAAATTCTCCAGCAGCTCTGTCTTCCCAAAAACCTCGAAGGTCCAGAACTACCAGGTCACCAAATCGGGGATGAAAAAAATTGCGGAGAATCCTTCTTGAAAAAACATTTTTCCGTTCTAAAAGTGCAATGTACATAGATTTGATCAACCGAGTTGAGACTTCATACCTTGATGCCTTATCTTCAATCACTAAGAAAATAAATTTCTTTCCTTTAGAAATCCTTTATTTTTGAAAACAATTGAGAAAAGCTTGTCGGGGTTACCTTGTCTCTCTGTCTTTACCCCTTTTGTCAATTACAGAATTTGTTGTATATTTGTACAATGTTTCCTCTTTTAGAAAATATTTTATTTATGAAAATTTATGTAATTGATGTCTTTAGATTCGTATATAAAATGGTGAATGGAAAGTGTACATTAATTTTGTGATTTTGGACTTAAGCTGGAAAATACTTCCGGTTTTTGGCGGGCAAAAAATTATTTGTAAATATGTGATACTAATGTTAAACTTATATATGTCGCAGAGAAATAAACTCTCGAATCTGTACATTGAAATCTGCATTTATTATTTCTAGTTTATTTATTATTATTTATTTATTCTTTCGATGTATATCATTGTAGGTTTTTACATATTCAAGTCCCCCTCTGCCACAGGAGATCGACAGACATTAGCCCATCGATTAAGCCCCAATTTTCACAATCACGCCGAATATCCCACTCTCAATAAGCCTTCAGGCAACCTTCTGACGTGCTCAATACTGTAGATTTTTCAATCTTGAATATAGCGTACCGTCTGTAGCCGGATCTTCATTAGGAGCGCTCACGTTCGCCTAAACATTTAGTTAGGGGAGTGGAAAACTGCAGAAAATCAAACCTCACAAGCGGAGCCAGTTACCAACAAACGAGTTTGGATGTAGACATGCGATAGCATCAAGTGTCTACACTCATTCTCGTCCCCCAGCTTCCCGCTCGACATTAGTTAAAGGCAGCGAAAATACCACTAAGCGACAATCACGAACGGTCATCCACCCGAGCGCTAACTGTGCCTGTCGTCGATTCTTTTTATCTCTAGTTACCCTATCTCTTCTCAACGAAAAAATCATCCTTTAATATGATCGAGTGATTAATTTGAAAAGTTAATTAAAAATTGTTTGAAGAGTGTTTGATTTATGTGAAAAATGTGTACATTTTTTCGGCATTACGAAGCATCGATCTGTTTTCTTCGTTGAAAAAAGCGGTTATTGGGGAGGAGGTGAAAGAGGGTTTAGGGGTGCGTTGGGAAGGCTGAGCTTTTTACGCGGACCTGCGTCATGGCTGCCAGAACTACAAAGGCAAAAGGTTCTCCCACTCCACTTGGCTTTTGTGAAAATATTAATATCGCGCGGAACTCTTCGCTTTTCCTGGCCCGGCTCGAAGCATGCTTTGTCCAATTAAAGTTAATAACTTTATTATATCAGCGCATGAGTCTGATATTATGTGTTGACTATGGCGGTAAATGCTGAAGGTATGGTGATTCGAGCCCTGTTAATTTATCAGCGCTATCAACAGAGTATGAGTATTAGCGCTTTATAGAATATAAATTTTACGCAATAAGGAGCTATTTGTTTCCAAATTCATGAAGAGCTAATTGCTAAAATAACTGAGTGCATTCGGATTTTGTTCAAGTATCAATGATGAATCTTTTATTTCTTACTAATAAACTATCGACAATAGTTATAGAATAAAGCAGATTGATAGGGCGGTGCAGCTGAAGCAAGTCTAAAGGAAACTTGAATACTAATGAGATTCAGAAACGGACTATCATTTAACAACCAGCCCAGTAAAAGTCTTGCAGATTGGCCCTAAAAGCGGTTCTAAGCAATTTTTAAAAAAATATTTCAAAATATTTCAAGAGATCGGAAAGATTTACAGGGATTTCAAAGCTTTCAATAGATTTTAAGGGATTTGAAAGCATTTCATAGGATTTCAACAGCTTTCAGCCGAATTTATAGGATTTCTAAAGAATTTAATTATTTTGAGGAATGTTCAAGGCTTTCATACGTTTTAGAAAATTTGAAAGATATTAAAGATTTTAAGGCAGTTTAAGGAATTTTAAAATAATGAATTAAGAGATTTGATATTATTTCCAAGATTTCAAAGGGGTTTCAAAGATTTAATACCTTTTTACCGAATGGCAAAGAATTTCCTAAACTTTATAAGGATTTTGAAGGATTTCGTAGGATTTAAAAGGTTTTATGGTATTTTTGATGATTCCAAGGGATACCAGAGAATGCAAAGATTTCAATGAATTTTTATGGGATTTCAAGGGATTTTTAGGGGTTTCAATAGATATAAAAGGCTTCTTAACATTTTATGATTTGTCTATACACTTCAAAGAATTTCACAAGAATTATAGGATATGGTAGGATTTCAATGGTTTAAAGAGATTTTCAAATATTTCAAAGGATATCACTTGTTTTCAAAAATTCCATGCGGTTTTAAAGAATTTTCTTGAATTTCGGAAGATTTGAAACAATTTTGTAGAATTTATAATATCTTAGGATATTTCACGGATTTTCAAGGTATTTTATAATATTTTAATGGATTTCAAAGATTTAAAGAGATTTAAAAATATTTCGCGGTATTTCCAAAGATTTTTTAAAATTTCAAAGATTCAATGAATTTATTCACAAAAAGTTGAGGGACTGCAAAGGCTTGCTAAGATTTGAAGAAATTTTCGAATATTTCATGGTATTTCCAAACATTTTAAAGAATTTTAAAGATTTCACGACATTTTAAAAGATTTCAAGGAATTTCCAATAGATTTCAAGAACTTAAGAGATTTTAAGGATATTATATTGCAAAGAATTTATTCTCAATAATTGAGGGATTTTAATGATTTGACGAGATTTTTCATAACCACAATGTTTTTTCAAAAATTTTCAAGAATTCGAAAGATTTAAGGATATTTCAAAAGATCTGAAAAAGTTTTCAATAGGTTTCAAGAATTTAAAGGCAATCAAAAGGGATTCAAAGGAATATCGTCAGATTTAATGTCATTTAACGGGATTTCAAGGGCCACAAGAATTGAGGGATGTCAGTGGTTAAAGAAGATTTTGAAATATTTCAACGTATTTCCAAATATCTTAAAGAACATCAAATATTTTAGAATATTTAAAAAGATTCCAAAGAATGTTTAAAAGGTATCAAGAACTTGAAGGGATTTTCAAGGGATATTTAAGATTTTACGGTAGCTTAAAAGATTCCAAGGAATTTTCAAGAGCTTCAAAAAAGTTGATGGTATTTAAAAAGATCCTAAGAGATTTAATAAATATCAACGACTTTGGAGAAGTTCAATGATTTATAGGTATTTGAAAAATTTAATACCGTTTTAAAGAATTTTGGAAGATTTGAAAGAATTTTATAAGACCTACGAGTATAAGGCTTTAGAATATTTTAAGAGATTTCAAAGAATTCCCAATTAGCGAAAACTAGCGAAAACCGAACATACAAGAAAGTTGTCCTAATTTTTGAATCAATGGGGAATTTTCGTAAAATTGTCAAATGCAAAAATCGAACAGGGGATATTAACCGGTTACAAATTTTCTTTTTACTGTTTTCAGATGCCAACCGACAAATTTTTCCCTCAGCTCAAACAATTGAATTCATTTCAGCATTTTCACTTCACCCTAGCATTTAGATATTTCTGAGACGAGTCCAAATGTTTTTCGGTTTTTCGATCGGATCCCATAGTTTGTTTATAATGCTTTGCAAAAGTTTGAAATCCGTAGATATAGGAAAGTTCAGTGTCGTCTAAAATTGCTTCGCAATTTTATAAATCTGTCCAATTTAATCAGGAATAATAAGAATCTTAAAATAAAATAATGAATAAAAATCAGTTCGTGTAGCGGGGGAGGGGGGGGGGACAAGCGCCTATCAAGAAAGTTTTCGTAGGCGAACGTATGTCTTATGCATAATGATGATCATTTTCCTTAGTTTTGAAGCAATGATAACATAAAAAAGAACAGTATAACACAGTGAATGTTATTTCTTATAACAATTTAGCATGCCAAGAGCTTTAATTTGAGCCATCCCCGAAGAAAATCGGATTAAAAGAAAAGCCTCCAGCATAGTGATATAAAAAAACAAATTTCCCCATTTTCCTTACTTTTCAACCAATGCTTTCCAAAAATAAAGAAGGTGACATATCAAATTAAATTTTTTATTGAACATCTATATTCCAAAAACTTAAATTTGAGCCATCCCCGAAGAAAATTGGACTAAAAGAAGAGTTTTCAGCATAGTGGTGTGAAAATTAAAATTGCCTCATCTTTCTGATTTTTAATGACTGGTAAAAAAAAACAACGCTAGAACAGCAAATTGGATTGTGATCTCGATTCTACATGCCAAGAGCTTCAATTTCAGGAGTCTCCGAAGTTAATCGAACTAAAAAAAAGCTAAGAGCATAGGAGTCTTCTCTTTCCTCTATTTCCTAAATTCCTTCCCCCTCCCGTCAAAATGATTTTGGCATGAAATGGGATTTCTATTGGTAGACATTTTCTCCCAGTGATCTCAGTATTTTTCTTCGCTCAGTAGTGGTTGACTATGGTTCGAATACAAATCTTCAGGGTCGAAGCTCTAATAGTTTTACTGTCCAACTTGCACCGAACCGATATGGAAAAGTCAACTGGGGCCAGACTAGGTTTTGACTAGATTGCCCAATTGATAGTTAGGCCTCGAATGGGAACCCCATTCACTACCCAACTGGGCTACTCTTTGGGTTGTAACGGTCAGATCAACCGATGCCCAAACTGAACCTGAGTTGAGCAATTTATTTTCTGCTCAGTTAAGGGAAAAGGATTGAAATCTAAATAAAAATTTTAACTAAAATTAATAAATAAGGTTCAGTTGCAAATTTCAAGAGTTCGGGTATATGATATTTCAAGAGCTCTTAGTTTTAATAGTATTTTCCTGTATATATGCGTATTGCGTATAGTGTATCCCTTTATACGTTCCAGGAAAACTAGTATCTTTTCGTTCTTTTCCACAACTAAGCTAAATCTGAAATAATGAGGATTCCCACGTCAAAATGAAATGTCTTTATATAGTGAATTCTAGTAAAAATTTCCATCTTTCTTCAATTTGTAGTTCACTTAAGGCTCTAAAGGAATTTGGTCATCCATATCCTCATCTTCAAGATTTGCATTCGCGTCATTCTTGAAGAAAAAAATTTCATTGTTAACATATGTAAAACATATTTCTGAAATGATATACATATTATTAAATAGTAAGTTGATTCTACATACTTTTTATTTCTCAGAATATGCGGTTGACACGAAATTACACAAGCCAAGCATAAAATGACGCGTGCAACTGCTGACAGCTGACCGACTATAGAACACTGATAGTGCTGTAGAACCGTAGGGGGAAGATAAGTTTGCGCAGTGCGTTTCGACTGGAGTAGCCAATAGAAGTTCGGCGGGAACTTTAAAAACACTAAAATATTAAATCTTTTCTGTCGGTGTTGGCAGAAATATAATGTTTATATTTTATTATTTCAAAGTGCCATCCTTATATTTCTATTCATGTTTGAGGTTATTAATTTTAATGTGAAATTATATATTACATGCTTCTACATTTGGAGCATTTGTAAGATTTGAATCCTGCTCGGTATAATTTCTATCCTCGAAACTCTCCTGTTTAGCGAATTCTAAAATTTCGTCGGTGTTGACGTCCTGAATATGTTTTGAAATAAACAATAATTAAGTATAAAAATATTATATTTTTATATATTAGAGTAAGATACTATAATAACTATAATGAAATATTTTTCTTAATTCAATTTTGATCTTGTCGTAGAACATATGATGATTAAATTTCCATGCTTGACTTTTGCTGATTATTATTATTATTGTTATTATTTTGATTTAAAATAACTCTCCATCGTCATCAGCACTCGAGGTTTCTCCAAATGTTTCTTCAACTCCTGATTCAAGTGCTCGATATTTTTTAACCCGTAGACGTAATTTATCACTCGTACGGCTTTTTTTATCAAAGTTATCTCGATCTATACCACAGCAGACTTTTGGTCTCTCTACCTATAACTGGTGTGACTTAATGATCTCTTACATAATTAAAATTATTTGGTAATTAATTTCACTTTTTCTTAATTGGGCTGCCCATTTGGGCCCCAATTGTCACCCAATTATAAATTATGCTGTGGTAGGCTGATTTCCACAAGGAGAAGTATGCTTTTTCGTGCATGTAAAGTGTGTGCAGAGTGTAATTTTTTGCCCGAAGACGACGCGGGTGCAAAGCAGCTTTCGCACCCGCTCCTTCAGTCCCATGCGGAGAACGCTACTTTGCGCCCTCTTCAGATGCCCTCAAAGGAAACCTTTAGATGCACAATATACAACATACTATTTTATACACATGCAGATATACCGGCGGGCACCTGGAATACTCTATAAGGGTTTCGCCTACGAAACCTTTCAGAAATACTAAAGATTTGTTAATACAATAAAAATAATTCAAGTTCAAATTGTTCTAACTTCCTTGACCTTGAAACTGGATTGCAAACCCAATTGGATTGAATTCGGAAAGTAGATCGTCGAATATGAGAAACTAACGCAACCACGCGATAGCTCCACGCGGCTTGGAAAAAGTCAAGCAAGACGATCGAGGTTTGATATGAAAAGCTCTACGGACCTGCGTGAAGTTAGCCCCGCCCCGCCTCCCTCACTGCTGGTTACACCGAGTCGAGACTTCAGGATCCCGGATCCGAACCCCTGCTCTATCGTCGTCGGCATCCGCGGCATTCCAATTAGCTTGCGAATCAAAAGAGCCCCACTGCCTTTGTGGGGTCTAACCCACCCTCTAGCACTCATGCCTTCTCTCTCTTTTCTCCCTTCTCTCTACCACCATCTACTACCCCCAACCCTCTTAAGCCCCAAACGCCTGATTTCTCATCCCCTAAATTCTCCTATGTATTCCTTCACCTCTCACGCATCCAGTTTTCTTTTTCAATCAATCCCTATTGGAAAAGTCCGATTTAATCGACCACCAGACGCGTAATTAAGGGTGGCTAATTTCCTTATAGAGGTGATCGGAATTAATGAAACTAAAACTTTTTAAGCTTTACAAAGTAAATTATTTTGTAATGGTATAATTTTGAATCAGATGTGTTACTTGGTAGATTTTATATGAAAAAATGAACAATTTCTATAATGAAGAGGTTCCTAAATCAAATAATTAAGGCATTCTGGGCATAAATGAACAAGTCTAGGGAATAATGTTGAATTATACTTTCATGAATTGCGATATTTTTTGGATATTATCATCTAAAAGAGAAAATCTATTTTTCATAAGAAGATTTGGAAGTTATTTATTTGAAAAATTTATCTTTGAACGAACATTTTTTTCCTTTTTATAAAATTTTTAAACTTGAAAAGATTTTAATGAATCATTACTTTTTCTCTCGGGAAAAGGATTCTAGACAATTTGAACTCATCCAATTTTCGGAAATAAGTTTTTGAGAGGCTGATATTGTTGAAAAATTGTTTAAAAAGATATTCAACAGCTATATTTCATAATGAATGAGTTATGTTCAAAAATTAGATGGGGTCAAGTTGTGGAGAATTTTCGTCAGAGAAAATACTAAGTTATAGTGGCGATCGGAGTTAATGAAACTGAAACTTTTTAAGCTTTAGAAAGTCAATTATTTTGTAATAGTATAATTTCGAATAGGTTGTGTTATTTTGTAAATTTTGTATAAAACAAAATAAACAATTTTTATGATGAAAAGATTCCCAAGTCAAATAATTAAGGAATTCTGGGCATAAATGAACAAGTCTAGGGAATAATATTTAATTATACTTTCAAGAATTCCATTATTATTATTGATTGCATCGTTTAAAAGTTAAGAGCTATCATCTATGAGAAGAACTGAAAATTATTCGTTTAAAAATTTATCTTTGAACGAACCCTTTTTTTCTGTAAAAATTTTTAATCATGATACGATTTTGATGAATCATTACTTATTCTCTCGAGAAAAGGATTCTAGACAATTTGAACTCATCTAATTCTTGAAAATAAATTTTCAAGAGGCTGATATTGTTAGAAAATTGTTTAAAAAGGTGTTTGAAAGCTATATTTAATAACAATTAATTTATTTTCAAAAATTAGATGGGGTCAAGTAGTGGAGAATATTTACCCGTGAAAATGTTAAGTTATAGTGGCGATCAGAATTAATGAAACTAAAACTTTCTGAGCTTTACAAAGTAAATTATTTTGTCATAGTATAATTTCGAATAAGATGTGTTATTTTGTAAATTTTATATAAAAAAATTAACAATTTTTATCATGAAAAGATTCCTCAGTCAAGTAATTAAGGAATTCTGGGCATAAATGAACAAGTCTAGGGAATAATGTTGAATTATACTTTCAAGAATTGCAATATTATTATTGATAGTATCGTTTAAAAGTGAAAAGCTATTTTTTATGAGAAGATTTGAAAATTATTCATTTACAAATTTATCTTCAAATGAACTTTTTTTCCCTTTTTACAAAATTTTTAAACATGATACGATTTTAATGAATCATTACTCACTCCCTCGGGAAAAGGATTCTAGACAATTTGAATTCATCTAATTTTTGAAAATGAGTTTTTGAGAGGCTGATATTGTTTAAAAATTGTTAAAATAAATATAAATTGGCTATATTCAATAATAATTGATTTATATTCAAGAATTGGATGCAGTCAAGTTATGGAGAATTTTCGCCCGAGAAAATATTAAGTTATAAAGACGGTCGGAATTAATGAAACTAAAACTTTTTAAGCACCACAAATCAAATTATTTTGAAATAGTATAATTTCGAATCAGATGCGTTACTTTTTAGACATTATATAAAAACCAATTTCAATAATGAAAAGCTTTTTAAATCAAATAATTTATGGAATAAATATGTACATAAAAAACAAGTGTCGGGAAGAATTATTTAATTATACTCTCAAGAATTTCGATATTTATATTTATGGTGTCCTTTAAAAGAAAAAAAGCTATTTTTCTTGAGAAGATTCAATAATTATTCATTTAGAGAAATTATTTTTGAACAAACCTTTTTTCTTTTTCCTTTTTACCGAGGTTTTAAGAATGATACGATTTTAATAAATCATTACTTATTCTCTCGACAAAAGGATTTTGAACAATTTGAACTCATATAATTTTTTAAACAAAATTTTTGAATAGCTAAAATTATTTTTAAAATTAGTTTAAAATATGTATGAACAACTAAATTTGATAATAATTTATTTATTTAAAAAAATTGAATGACGTCAAGTTGTGGAGAATCTTCTTCGCAAGAAGATAAGCTATCATTTATCAAAAGTGCTTCAATTTAAAAAAAATAATGTGGAAATTTGTAACTTTTCTTACCTTTTTTCATTTGACGAAGCTTTATTTACAATTATAATTTCAAAATTCTTGTGAGACCGAATTCATTTTAAAAGAAATGGCGGTTCATGTATATTAATGACACAGAATCGGTCGCCGACGAAATGTGTTGGTTCTTAAACGAAAGGAAAATACATGAATTTTACCCATTTAATAAAAAAAATTTAGATAAAGTTATTTATATTTTTATTTTATAAGTCAGATGACGCAGACTATCAGACAGAGTTGATGATCTTTAAAGTGTGGCATTCTTGAAGCTAAGACAGGACTTTTTTTGGTTTGCACATGATAGAACTTTTAGTTTTTTTTCTAAATCCGGGTGTAAATTGTAAACAAAACTATTAGAGTAAATATTATACTGGTGCTGGGTACCACAAAAATCTGAAAAAAAACATTTCTCTTAAAAGGTTCTGAAAATATGTCTCTTGACACTTTCTTCCAACGCGTTATTTTCTAAATGTGTACTAAAATGTAAATTAAACCGGATAAAATAATATTTATCACAAAATGATAAAATGTCATGCCGTTAAAAAAAAGTCCGAAAACTCTTACTTCAAATTTTTTCCCTGCAATTCTATTTTCGAAGATAATGAAGAACACATTTTCAACATTGATTAAATTTGTTTAAAATTATTTTGCTGTTTTCATTATTCTTCCACAAAAATGTCTTATAAACCGTAGAATGATATCATAGAATCGTATTATTTGGAAATAAGTACAACTTTAACATTTATTATTCACATTTAAATACAAAATTGGGTAAATAAGCGAGATTGAAGAAAGCGGCAACAAAATTTTTTGTAGGCCTTTTTAAGGAGAATAATTTCGCTTTTTTACTTTTGTCCTATTTTGTGTCGTTTTTGCAAAATGCGTGGATTTTTTTGTTCTAGAGGAAACAAATAAATATGGAGAAATCAAATTAGAATCAAGAACATGAAGTTAAACACCTTAAATAAAAAATACCACACTTCAGACTCAACTTCAAAGAAAATTTTCGCAAATTTTTTATATATATCTACGTCATTAGTTATTCATGAGTTGAAATATTCATAAATTTGTCAAAACGGAATTTCTGCCGGATTTATAAAGAATACTAAAAGTTCTATATTTTTTTATCGAACTAGTAAGAGAGAGAAAGTGAACCAATTTTTCAAATATTAATAATTAATTCTAGATGAAAATGAAACTTTCCTATTTTAACTTTGTGTATGAATACCTGACTATCTATTTTGTATTTTGACAAAATTGAAATGTATGTTCAATTAATGTTGTGATGAATTGTGAAAAATATTGGATTATAATTTTTGCATTATCTACGCAGAAAGATAATTTTTGTCTACTCTGATTGTTCCTCATTATGGTGTTATGGAGTTCAGCGAAATTGAGATGAATTTGGGTAATGGGATGAATGTGATTGGGGGACACCGGTTGAGAAACAGAACAAAATAAAAATTAGTAAATAAGAAACGATAAAAAAAATAAAAAGTAACAGTCATGGGGTTTTTCCAAAAGAAAAAAGTTTTGATACTAATAAGAAAATAAAAAAAATGGGCCAAAGAACATTTGTTAATAATTTCTTTATTTATTTCTTTTTCTCCCTCTTTTTCATTTTGTTGTACATTTATTGTACATTTGTCTCTAATGGGCCCTAAAGTAAGTAGTTTCGAAGTCCATTCTTGATTTGTGGATTTTTTTGTGTTCTATTTTAGTACATAAGACTTTTCATAAGAAAATAGATTTAATTTCTATCCCCAAACAATATTTTTTTCTGATTTAAAATGATTCAGTTGGATTATTTCGTATATTTGATGACTATAGTCTAACGCGTTTGGATACCGTGGACATAAGAAGTGTAAGAAGAATAAAAATCTTTTATTGGCTCAATTAATAAAAATATATTAATAAGCATTGATTTGCATGTTTATTCAACTAATAAAACTCTGTTTTTGTCATCTTTTTTGAAAAAAATTGTACCCCTTCACCTTTTTAAGAAGAATAGGTACTGTGATGACTGTGAATGACTGTGATGTGCAATTCTTGAAATTACAATTTCAAATTTTTTCCCGAGACCTGTTTTCAAAACTGGAAAATTGATAGATAGATTATGGTTAAAAGTATATACAACGTTGAATATGTACAAGTGTTGAAGTCTACAAAAAATTATTTTCACTTGACATTTCTGAATTGCACAATTCAAAACTACAATTAAAATTGCGAATGAAAATATCCACTGCGCAAAAAGGGGCGCTGCGGTGCCATACAAACATGGCTGCGGAAGCCATATGGATTACATGGATTAGTAGCAATTATTTCGTTAAAAAGTGTGTTTAAGTTTAGAAAATGGTATTTTTGGACTTGGATAATTTGTGTCGTTACGCAACAGTTACACCTGCATCCAGACACGAAATAACAGGAATGTTATTAATTAATAGTGGCGATGAGAACTGCAATAAAATTGTGCGTGTAGAATATATGAATTGTGCCAATTATCATTTTCATTAAAATGCAAGGAGCAGTCAAGTAAATTCTTGACGTTATAATCTTTCACATTTAAATTTCTTAACCACTCACTGTGTTTATTTACAGCTTCAATTTTTCCAAATAAGTTTCGCCTTTTTATTTTGACACTTCCAAGCTTTGGCACTCTATGAAAACTTAAATTGAAGTTGTTATTCTCTTTGGAGTCACAACCACTGACGCAACAACCTCCGAAATTTGTTCATTTTTTATATTGGTGTGCGAATTCCATTATTGGAGCAAATAATTATTAGCTCGGAAGTATTTTGCTCATCAGAGCTACTTATTACAGCACTCATTTATTCAGTTGGGCGATCATCACAGTTAAACGCTACGTTTTCGCTGGTTTTCGAGATGTTTTACGCGTGTTTAATATGTCATCCACAGTCATATTGGTTAGTTCCCGTAGGGGCCGACAGTGTCGCATAGCATGTTTAAATTCCTAATATGACTTCTTCAGCTTCTAAAATTAAACAGTAATAAATTGAAAGTTTGAAGAAGTGAAAAAGTGTAATTTCTCTCACTAATAAGGATTAAACTAATTAGATAGACTAGGTCACTTCAAATTGCAAATTCCTGTTACATAAGTTTGCAAATTTCAGGGTTCGTGTTCATGCTAAATGAAAAAACTTGTGGTTATAGTGCAAAAAACAATTTAAGTTGAAGAATTTTTTGTATTTGTAAAATGTGAATATAATCTTCTCAGTAAAGCTCCGTACCCTTGAATGCTCTAGATGTCGGTAAATATCGGCAACATGAATCTACAATTAGAAGTCGTACAGTATACCTACTACACTAATGTTTTATTTCGTAATTAGTATTAAATTACTCATTCAATCATTTTTACTTCAATAATATTTTTAAATTCCATCTCACTCTTAAAAGTGAGAATCTGAGCACAGTAAAAAACAATGTTCAAAATAATACGGAAATCAGCATCATTTTGATATGCAACAAAAATGATATCGAAGTGAAGAGCATTTTGATCGGCCGGAATCAATGAACCATTATTGACATCATAATTATCGGATTCGGGGCTTTGTTCGGGGTCATGTATCAAGTCAAGCCAAGATGGCCGATGTTCTTGGAGTACTTTAGTTCATATGCGAGCTTTTTATGATTTCTGATCGTGCCTGTGTACTTGAAAAGTTAGAAAATAACGAAACTTGATAACAGAATATATCTTCTGTTAATTATAGTTATCACTTGTGTGCGGCTAGACAATAGTATAATGCGTATCAAGTGGGAGTCGAAGGCCTTTTCGTGACAAGTGCAGTGTTTTTAGGACGAGTCTAAAGACAGTGCACGAGTCACAAAAAGGCCTTCACCGCCGACGAGACACGCACGATACTTTTTACAAGATCATGAAAATCTAATAATTTTTAATGCGGGGGGGGGGGGGAGCGGGAGAAGCACCATGGAGGTTCGGGAAATTCGGAGAGCAGAGCCCCCCGTAATGAAAAAAATAAACACCAAGTTGAAATGAATTGATTAATCAAACTTAACAAATTAAGAAGAAAATGATTTAAACTGGAATTTCTTAACAAGATTAAGTAGATAAAAGTGCGGCCAAAGTTTTGTATTCTTTAATCTGGATATGTTCGTAAATATTAATCGTGCTCGTAGCATCGAGTATAATGAGAGCATAAAGTTGATCGCTCGAAAGTTTTCATTAATTCTTTGAGGGAGACAAACAATTTTCCGACGTAATGGCTTTATTTTCAGACTGCCATTTGCAAAACTTGTCCTACGCCAGATCGTATAATTTTTTGGTTTTTTCGGGCAGCAAATCTAATTTAGCGAATTGTGCTGCTTCGCGAATTTCAGGAGGCGTGCACTGAAAATCTTCATTTTCTTAATTTTCCACTGAACGCGTGACACAAGCGCAGTAGAGGAGTTTACCAGTCGCTAGGTAGGGCTAATTGCTAGAGCAGCTAGCGCTACCTAGCGGCTCGTAGACTAGTGATCACTAGGTGGCGAGACGAGCACGATAGAGTTCTCGCTGAAAACATCGACCTATCTCCATCTTCATCTAGTTATCTCCGTTCACTTAATGTGAAAAGTTAGACTGCGTATGAAAAGGGCCTTTTCGTGTTTGCGACGTCACGGCACGCCAATGAAGAGAAATTTCGTATGTCTCCATTCACATCGTTTAAAACGTGGAATTTTGCATGAAGTTCATGAACATGAAAACGCGCCATTTTTATGACATTTTTGTAAAAAATATTTAGGTTGCGACATCCGCGCCAAAAACTGGTAGCCACTTTATTTAGTCTGACAGATGACCTGAAAGCAGATTGAAATGATCCGAATGAACAGATTATGATCTGGGGAGTCAAATGATTGTCGCTGGAGCAAAATGCTCTGCAAAAAAATGCTCTCTTTTTGAACTGTGGAAAGCTATCACGCAGAAAAAAAATTTGTTAATGTTACAGAGGTCCTACTTTAAAATAGTGACATAATTGTTTTTCTCTAGAGCTTATACAATTTCCTGTAATCTTTACAGAATTTCTAGGTATCTTACAGATTTATGGATATTTTTTTGGATATCTTACAGAAATTTTCAGTAAATCATATAGGAAATTCTGCAAATCTCACAGGATTTTCTCTAAACATTACAGAAAAATTGATGCTGTTACTGTTCTGTAAGATTAGCAGAAACTTTTTTCTCCGTGATTCATGCAAAATTTTAACTATAAATTTAGAACAGCTTTGAACGTTAGAAGATTAAGAAAATAATACTTGTCTCAGAAATAAGAGTTATAACTAAAAGGACATGACTTGTGGTAAAACTGAAGTAGGTAATAAAATTATTTTCTTGTTGACATCTTTAGTCATATTGCGGTTGCAGAGCTTGAATAAAACGATGATTGAAATGTACGAGTGTACCCGAAATATGAAATAATTGAAACAGAAGGAAGCCATTTCCATTTTCCCTTGCTTCCTCTCGTCGTCGAAACTCAAATGCAAATTTTATTACACCGCGCCTCCATCCACTTCGTTAGATTCCACTTTGTTTATCATTCTCGAATATTAAAACTCACAACGTACACACGCATTTCTATCTACATGTCTCTGTTACTGTTGGTTATTGCTCCGCCCAATTCCACCGTTCCCAGTAATTTTGCACAGGGAGTGGTTCCGGGTGCCGGTAAAATTAAAACCAGCGAGACTCGCTCACTATATTATTTTGCTCAAACGGATGCACGTTCCAATTACGAATATTCTTTGATGAAATAATATTTAAAAAGCTGTTTCTATCGTATAAATTTCGCCCTGCTTGCAGCTACAATATAGCAAATTTATTTCCATGTTATTTTATAAACTCGATGTTTGATATCGAATTATTAAGAAAAAATTGCTAATTGGATTTATTTGCCAGATGTCAGAAAGATGCGTACAAAGAGACACATCGTATTTGCCGAAGTATGGAATAAGTACAGACGACTCCATGGGTACGGGGATTCGAACCCCTGACGCGTCGCTGAGTTCACACGGTATCAAAAGTCTTAGTCCTCACGACCACTGTGTCATCAACTTGCAAAAATACAGATTTTGACCTATTGTTCTCGAAACAAATATCTAATTTATATAAGTAATTTTTAATTAACTTTTGAGTTCTCGGTCCCCTCCCTTAACTTCATAGTTCATAGTCTTCATACTTAAAATATTACATATTTTTTTCTTAAATAAACAGTGTCCTAAAATTTAAAATTCAAGAAAAAAATCCATATTAAAGGCGGTTTTCGTTAAGAAGTATTTAATTTTATAATATCGTACATAAATTAAGTGCTTTTTTCCCTGGTCCTAATTGAATACTTCGATTAGTTTTCCTAGACATTCCATAGATATATTTAAATTTTGTTGTCTCAGTGACCTTAAGAACTATTCAGGACTTTCGAAAAATTCTTTTCAAGAATTTAAATTCTTTATTAAATAATTTTGTGCAGATGTATTTCATTTCTCTCTGTTATTTATCCTTGTCACCGAAATTCGTATCAACTACTCCCACCTCAGACTTTTACGTATATTTTCACAACAGAACGCTAGATCATCTATTGTTTTAACCAAAATTCTCCTTAAAAATTGCGAAGAAACAATGTCCAAAGTTGTCGAACGATTTTGGAAGGAATTATCATAAGAAAATTCTTCAAAAAGTGCATAAACGTGTTTTATAACTTGCAAACTTCAACTCTGTCCCCCTAAGTTTATTCTTTGCCAATTAATTTTTTTAATTATTAATTTTTGTACGTTTCTAGCCTTGGTCAAATTCAGTATTTCTTGTGAGCCAATTGAATCCTTCAATAACACAAGGATTATTTAAGAAATGTTGGGAAAATTCAGCTACGTTAAATCTCAACTATGTCCAACTCTATAGAATTTACGGTTTTTTTCAAAGAAAATAAATCGTGGGTGTATTTCTTTAGCGTATAGGAAAAACATAACACATAAGTGCTCTAATAAAATTTTAGCAAAAAATGTGAACAATTTTTACTTTTTTTACCCAAATTTAGAGCGACGCACTCTGCGAATTGTATTCTGTTTAGCATTATCATAATTAATTTATGCGTTCCGCAGATCTTATACATTAATGAATGTTGCAGATGCAAAACCTCCTAAGCGACAGAACAAATTTTACAGGAGAGTAAAAAAGCTTTGTAACTTTTGAACGTTTGATTTAGAATGAAAACAAAAAAAATGTTTTTTGTCTTCACCCAGCTTTACTACTTTGCGAAAACAAATTGAAAAAAACACAACCACTCTCGAGAAGAAACTTATCCAAAATCAACTTTGAGCAAAACATCCCGAACGCTACTGTAAAAATATTTTTTTGCTACTTTTTTAAAAATAATGTAGCGCGGTGCCAATAGGTGTAGAATAATGCAAAATAAATTATTTTTATTTTTTATTTCAGTGAAAGTAAAACATTTTTCGATAAGATTTTGTGATTAATTATGATTTGTTTCGCAAAATGACGTTCTGTGTACAAAGTTTTCATTGAAAGTAGGGTCAAATACAAAGAAAGATTAAAGAAAAACTTTGAGGTACTCAAAATTTCTTCAACAAGGGTCTTGCGTATTCACAAAGTTCGGCATTTGGGAGGTTTTGCTAAAACAAATTTTTGTTCCCCCCACTTCCAAATCAAATTCGACCTAATCTTTTTATAGGGACATGCGCTAGGATCTCGTGACAAACATACGCAAAAAAACGCATTTTTAAAATTTTGGCGTTTAACAAGTTTTACGCCTGTAGCTTTCAATGCATCTTCAAAGAACATTGAATGAAAATTTTTAAAAATAAACGATTACAATTAATCTACTTGGTGAATGAAGCAGGGAAAGCTAAACGATGCTAAGTTCACTTCTTGAAAAAATTCAGTTTTCTTCAAAAGTTATACTTTCTCGCTTTTTTACACCTATTCGAGTGAAAAATGCAGGTTTTCAAATTTTCAGCCGTAACATTTAGTATTTACTCAAATGTATTCAAATATTTTAAAATTCCAAAGAATTAAAACTAAATGAATGAAGTGTATTAAAGTATTTCATTTTTTCAAAACAATTCGACGGTTATTATAGGATTTTAACAAGTGTTTAACAATTATAGATGTGATCATCGAAATCAAAAAATGTACTAATACTAGAAATGTTTTCTGTTAAATAGTATTATTTGTTTATGAAAAAAAAAATTTTTATACGATTTTTTGTAATCATTTACGAATATTATTTGTATTTATAATACCAGAAGAAGATAAACGGTGCTGAGTCCATCGTATTTTTTTATTTTGAACACGAATCCGCCCTCTGTTTGTTGCCATCAAGTGTAGTTTAATAGATATTTGCAGCTTAATTTTTAAATAAAAAATTGTTTAACAATTTTTTTAGGAGTTGGAACGAAATTTTTTTGAACATAGGTCGAATCATTGCAACACGGTTTTTAATGCACATTTCAAATAGACATTACCTCTTTTTTACAATAGCTACAAAATTTCCTGAAATAATCTGAAAAAACTAAAAAAAAAAAAAAGGAAAAACTTCACGAAAAGTTGTACACTTTCTATTTTAGTTATTATTTGGGTTTTAAGTATGAACTAGAGCCGACTTTGCTCATTTTTTTATTCCAAGCAATAATCTGAAAATAAATTTGAATTCGGATAATCCGTTCTTGAGATATCATGAAAAATCTGTACCCCTGTTTGCGAATGGGACAAAGTTTAGTAACGCATCAGCCCATATGCTTCAAAACAAAAATTACTTACCTTACTCAAAATAACTTACCTTAGAGTTTTTTGGATCGCTGATATCGAATCTAAAGTTAAATTTTTCAAATTAAAAATGGCTGATCCAATATGGCGGACCATAAATAAAAAAAATTGAATTATCGAGAAACTTAATGTGATAACTTAAAATTATTAACTCTGGGGTTTTTGGATCGTTGATGGTGAATCTGAAGTCTGTTTTTAAAAATTTCAAATGACCGAGCTGATTCTGAGATTCCAAATGATACGTAAAAAAGTATTTTTATTTTCATGATATTGACTTAGTCATTCAGAAGCTTGAAAACCTAACTTCAGATTCGTTATCACAGACCCAAAAAAACCCCATAGTTAGTCATTTTAAGTTATCACAATGAGTTTCTTGTTATTTGAACATTTGTTTGTATATGGTCTGCCATACTGGATCAGCCATTTCAAATTTTGTAAATCTGACTTCAGTTTCGGTATCAGCGACCCAAAAAACTCTGGGGTAAGTAATTTTTAGTGCTTTGAAGCATACAGGCTGATGCGCTATTGAACTTTGACCCATTCGGAAAAATGGGTGCATATTTTTCATGACATTTTAGAAACTTCGTGAAGTTTTCCATTTTTTGTTAGTTTTTTTAGATTAATTCAGGAACCGTTGTAATTATTGTAAGAAAAGAGGTAAATTTGAAATCTGCATTAAAAAACGCATCTAAATGGCCTGATGCATGCATAAAAATTCTCGCTTTGACCCCTAAAAAATGGTTAACAATTTTTTTTACTCAAAAATTGAGTTACAAATATCTATTAAACTACACCTGACGACACCAAATAGGGGTCATATTCGAGTTTAGCATCAAAGAATACTTCGGATACTTCATGGATGTTTTCTTCTTTTTGTAGCTTGGCCTTCAAACGATCCAATAATGATGCATAGTACGTTTCTATTATATTTCTACCCTGCTCCAAGTAATCAATAAGAATAAATCCTTGGGATTCCCAAAATACTGTGGCCATCACCTTCCCAGCCGACAAAACAGTCTTCGCCTTTTTTGGTCCACTTTCACCAGGCAGTACCCACTGCTTTGACTGCTGCTTTGTCTCGAGTGTACAGTGGTGGATCCAGGTTTCGTCCACAGTCACAAATCGATGCAAAAAGTCCTGCGGATTCCGATTAAACTTTTTTTTCACCATATCCGGTATGGTGATCTCAGTTGGGCGTCCGGAGAGCGCTTCATCTTCAGGTATGGTTCGGTCACGTTTAGATTCGTATTTACAAATACCATATAAACGGTTTTTCACGGAGAAGCAGACTCCCAGCGAACTTCGTGTAACTCGGCTTTGATTTGCGTGGCCGTTCAATTTTTTAAAGAAAAATGTTTAATCACTACACGGAAGTCTTCTTTCTCAATTTTTTCAAAAACTACTGACACGCTCACTTCAAACGTATGCCAAATGCAAACTGTCAGTTTCGGCTGAAGCCTGGTAGAGATCAGTTTGAAGAGTTCTATTTCTTGGCCATATATTACAAACTACATTTTGGCGCCATCTAGCGGGAAATTCACCTTACTTATTAAACGACCCTCGTAAGTCATATCTATGTAGAAGATTATGGTCCAGTTTAGTTAAGAAGTGGGTCAAAATCCATACTTGGTAATCTTTTTTTCAAAGTGATTCTTTCTTTTCGCCTGTTCATTTCACGACTCAATACAACTAAGTACTAGCTCGAAAGTACTTCCTTGTTTGTTTTTTTTTTAATTACGAGATAAAAAAGTTATGCAACTCTTTGTGTGTCAATATTTTCTCTTTAAGGGACGCGTTGTATCTTTGACAAGGGTTTTTCTCGGAGGTGGTTGCTTCTTTCAGGATGTTCCTTTCACGGTTTAATGGAAATAAGTAATAGCTGAAAAGAACTTTCTTGTTTCTTTTTTTTTTCAAACAATGAAAAAGTAATGCAGCTCAGGTCAGCTTCGGTGATTTTTGGAATGTGCCGTTTTTTGATGAGAGTTCTCTCGTAGATGATTGTTTTTTTTTAGCGATCTTTTCGCGATACAAAAGAAGTAAGTAGCAACTTGAAAGCAATTTTATTTCTTGTTGTTTTTTTAAATTAGAAAACGAAAAAGATATGAAACTCTCTCTGAGTCAAAATCGACGCTTTTTTGGTCGCACTATTCTTTTTTCAACTGTTTCCTCGAGAATGCTTGCTTCTTCCAAACGCTTCTCTCATGATCTATTAGAGCTAATGTGAGTAGTAGCTCGAAAGAAATTTCTTATTTTTTTTTTTAATAATTAAATGCGTTAAAGTAAGACAGTTTTTCGCGTCTCCTCAAGAATTCTTGTTCTGACACTTACGTTTTTATGCCCCGGGATCTTTCCTGTTACTAGTACTATTCGAAATATTTATATTTATACATAAATAGTAAATAAATAATGAGATATTACATTAGGCTGAAGATTTGGTAATAAGACCCAGGTATATCTACGGGATTCGGAAAGCGACCGCAATGTGTAGAGATACCTATATATGTGGTTTGTTCAAAGGGCATTCCTTCGCATAAAATGTGTTCCATACCAATCCGGACGTCGGATTCATATCAAACGGAGAGGCCGCGAAACTCATAATCAGCACATATAGCAGGCCATGTATGGCCACATTGGCCCAACAATATGTGAACATAGGCATGCCAATATTGCGAGACGGACGTACCTATATCACAAATGAAAAGTTAAATTAAATTTGAACACGTTTTCTAATTACGTACCACTATAAAACTCTTGTTTTTACAGTCTCATTCATTAATTAAAAATCTTCTCTGACCGGTGTTGAAAGTTTTATAATTTATTAGTTATTATCAAGGATGTCAACTTTATGCATTCGAGAATGCTGAATTATGCGATGAAATTTAAGTCCTTTATGTGGTGATTGTGTGGTAAAAGTACTGAAATTATGCAGGCATTATGGACATTAAAATACAGATTTATGCATTGTTATACACCGTAAAGTGACTCGGGGGTATGGTTTTGATAAGAGAGGGTTAAAAATGTTTAATTGCTAATAATCTGACTGCGTTCTCTAACGAACAGCTTTCGATGCAAAAAAGTCAGAGGATTTTACATTTCAATCAACAGAGATCAAACAACAATTTAAGTTAATCTCTATTACAGATCAGTTGCCAAATCCGTTTTTTTTTGTAAAAAGTTAAAAGGAACACGTTTGCCTGGATTGTTGATTTTCAGTGCATTCGCGATAACAAAAAGTGTTCTTACCAAAACTAAAGAAGACAAAATTCTGCTCGAAATTGAATGAAAAAAAATTCAATATCTAATAGGATCCGAGTTACGGTCATTTGAAAAACCCTTTTTTTTATTTTTTTCGAAAAATCACTACCATTCAGAAATTACTCTGTATCATTAAATCTACCTACTTAATGAATAAGTGTTCTACAGATGAGTGAAAACAGACTTAATTTTCAGTAGTTACGAAAAAGAACAATGTGCTACCTCTAATAGGTCACATGTAATGACTTCTCAAAGTTGACCACTTTCGGTATTTATAAGATACATAAGTCGTTCCAGGGTGAACCTAGAAAAGCGGGTTTCTTTAAATGACCGTAACACGGAACCTATTGGAGATCGAATATTTTCTGTTTTAATTTTTTTTTCTAGTTCTACGCAGAATTTTGTTTATAACGAATCATCCATGCAAATGTTATTTTTTCACTTTTTTCAACAACAACAAAAACCGGGTTTGGCAAGTGATCTGTTCTAGAAATTTTGGAGCATGAATATAGACCCTCTACGAAGCGTTTCTTTAAATTGACTTTCTGAGTTAAGTTTGAGCAAAAGTACCAGATGCTTGGACTATTTTCACACCCCCCGTTCCGGAAGAATCGCAAGCGCCCTGAAAGCGAGATTTCGAATTTTTACCGCTGAAAAATTAATGTAGCCGTGCGCGGTTGACCATTTTTCTCATGAAGCTCCTGTAATAGCCGATTAATGTGCGCATAATGCAAAGAATGCTTAAAAAGTACGTGGAATAGTCTCGAAACGAGATAAAAGACAGATATTTGATCAGTTTTACCACTTTTGAAATAATAAGCAGTTATGCACTTTCACTGAGAAAATGATTGGTTTGAATCAAATATATTATGCTTGAATCGAACATATTTTTTCTTTGTTATACAGTGAAACAAATTTTTTGGTTGACCGTATATGTATAATTCACATCTATATTTTGTTTGAATTAAATAAACCTCTTGTTTAGGTTAACCATTTTTGCTGTTTAATTGATTGTAGATTCTGTTCGAATTAAATACATTTTAATTTAAAAAGAAATTCGTTGATTTTAGTAAAATTATTAACTTATTTCAATATCGAAAGTTTTGTTAAAGCATGTGTTCAAACAAGTATCTAGTACTCGCTTCAGTTATATGTCTTTTTTCTGGTTTGATCTATTACTTGTTTGATGCAAGGGTTCAGAACTATCTTTCTCGACAAATTCGGTTCTTAGGTTGCTTTCTAGCTTGAGATGTTTCTTTCTCTTTTAAAAAATTGGTTGTCAGCAACGACTGTGCACATTCCTTATTAAATTGTTTGTCGAAATTGTTAAGATCGATATCATCATCCAATTTGGAACATGATTTTTTCGAAACTCCATCATCTTCATAATTGTTTACGTTTGTTTTAGAAATTATAGTCCTGTTGATAACGGTGTTAAAAATGGTATTTTGAATGACCTATTATGTAAATTAATCAATAACTACAATATATCTTCAGGTAAAAAAAAAATTATTTTAAAACTATAGATCGTCAATATCGTTTTTTGACATAGTTAACAAATTAAACTCGTAAATTTGATTGACTGAAAGGAACGATATTGATAAATTCTAATTGTAATTTTGATTCTCCTCATTAAGGATACGTTTACTATATTTAAAAAATGTACGTCTATAAAAACAAGATAAAATTGGTAATAAATCTAGAGTTCTAAAATTCTCGGAGTGTCCTTCTCTGACCTACAGTGCTGCATGTTTTTCTAGTAAGACGCTATTATGGGTTAGAAGACACTCCGAGAATTTTAGAACTTGAAATAAAACCTCAAATCCATTGATTTGCGAAGTTTTACAAGGAATTTGAAAATCCTTGAGGACTTCCACGAATATATCCTGTCAAAAAAAAAAACACAAGTTTTTCTTCGAGGATTTTCTTCAATAGGGTTAAGAATACATGACGAATACAGCAAGAAAATAACACGTTCAAATTTTTCGATCAGATCACTGGATACGTCCTAGACTTGGAGCAAGCTTCTTATAATAAACTTTTCCATTTCTTAGCAGCGATCAATGAAATATTAAAACATTCCAACTTTAGATTCGGAACAAAGAGGCTGATGCAAGCATTCGACCATCATTTTGAATGCCTGAAACTAAATTATTATGCTACAGTATGCCGACACTGACGCAGAAGCAGGAAGAACTATTGTTTTGTAGGTTGATTTAGAACCAATCTATTCAGATTATTCTATTTTTCAAAAAGAAAAAGGAAATAATCCAAACCAATAACACATTTCTAAAAATTACTAACTTCCTGAAATTTTTAAAATGTATTCATGTAAAATAAATATCTTTTTGGTAAATTAAGTTAATCATTAATAACCTCAATTGAAAGAAATCTTAAGTATTCATAGGCAACCCTGCGGACTGGAACCAATCTTTGCTTAATGTCTCTCTTTCAAAATTTGTTAAAGATCGAAATAAAATCTATTTCCTTACGAACATTTTTGGTGTACTGAAAAAGAACACCCAAAAAGTTCACAATTCAAAAATAGACTTTGAGACTACCTGTTTTTTCGGCTCATCAGAGGCATATGTACAATAAATGTACACAACAGAAAGAAGAAAGAGGGAGAAAAAAGAGAGTCAACCAAAACCATCTTAACACTCTTTCTTTTCTCCGTCCTTTTTATACTACTGGGGACCAACATGTTTCGAAGTCAATTTAGACTTCCTCATCAGGGGTAATTTATGGGATAACTACAGTTATGGATAATGAAATTTATATTAATTGTGTATAGTCCATGGCAGCTTTTCTTTTGTAACCAAAGTCAAATATATTTATTAAATTTATTAATATTCTCATTTAAAGTTCCCTTGTAATCTTTTTTTGTTGAAGTCAAAACATATTTTCTTGTTAATATGAAATATCTTTTATGGAAAAACCATGAGACTTGCATTCTATCAATAATTCCTTCTGTAATCCATCCAATCTAAGTTTTTACTTGCTGAATAAATTCATGTGATACTCCTGTACCAGAACCACAGTAATACGAGTATCTCTCTTAAAGTCACATTTTGCCAAATTTTTTTTCATCAGTTATACTGAAAATTATATTATCAAAAACATGAAAATAAAAAAAGATAAAATAATTTTTAAATATAACTTCCTGCGAACAAACCGCATTGAAGGATAGCATTTCTACGACTGATTAGTCTATTTAGCCACTTAGACAAACATAAACGTTTCACGACTTTTTTCGAGAGAAAATAACGAATATAATAATTTTTGAATAATTATAATAATAATTTTTGAGCGTTTTTTTCAGTACACAAATCATTTTCATAAGAGAATAGATTTTATTTCGATCTTTAAGAAATTTAAAAGAGAGACATCAAGCAAAGATTGGTTCCAATTGGCATAATGAGCTAAATAATAAATTGCTTATGAATACTTGAGATTCCTTTTAAATGAGGTTGTTAATGATTAACTCAATTCACCAAAAGATATCTATTTTACTTGAATATATTTCAAAAATTTGAGGAAGTTAGTAATTTTTTAGAAATGTGTTATTGGTTTGGATTATTACTTTTCCTTTTTGAGAAACAGAATAATCTATATAGATTGGTTCTAAATCAACCCAAAAAATTTGATCTTGGCACTATGATCTATTTCCTTCATCTCCAATGTTCTGTATACACAAATCTTGTAATAATTTTTTCAGGTTTCTCAATTGTACAACTAATTTAAACGTTAACCTGGTACTTCTCATAAAATAAGGTTGCCGTAAGGAATTACATACAATTTTCAATTTTATAACTAATTAAAATGTTAACCTGGTACTTATTAAAAAATAAGGTTGCGATAGGTTTTACATACAATCAGGTAAAAGAAATTATACCCTCGCTGCCTACGAAGAAGATGCCATACTAACAATATGTGCATATTATGTACTACTGAGTACTTTGTTTACATTTTCTTTAATGTTATGATTTTTACAGATATTTTTGATTTCAAATATATTTGATATACTTTCAGACTACTATATTTTTGAATTTTTCTAAGTATACTGTTGATATAATTAAAATGTCATCTTGATACTTATTATAAATATAATAAGGTTGCCAGAAGGATGTACATAATTTGAGATACAGTATTTGCTTTCAATTGAAATTAAATTTCATATTTTATTGTTAAAATATTTCACAATCTTATGATTGTCTCTATGGAATAAATTCTAAATTTTGATATTTGAGGCTAAGACTTTGTGTATAGTTCCGGAAAATCTATTGCCTTTTTTCGAATGGATGATTTTCACGAGTGTATTGGGACTGGTTATTCTCTTTTTCAAAAAAATGGTAAAACTTTTTTGTTTGTTCAAGTGGCTATATAGACGAGTCAGTCGTAGAAATGCTCTCCTTCAGTGCGGTTTGTCTTCTGAATTTCTTCCCGGTGAAAATTTTTTATCATAATTAAAAAAAAAATCTATTAAAAAAGTTGACTTATGCTTCAACCTTTAAAAAGAAAAATAAAGTTAACAAAATTCACAGACATTTTTGAAAAATAATTCAAATTTTTGTTTAATTAGTGTTGTGGTGAAGTGCTTGCCGAAATTTGGATTACAAAATTTTGAATATTATACTCTAATGAGCCGAAAAAACAGGTAACCTCTAAGTCTATTTTTGAATTGTGAACTTTTTGGGTGTTCTTTTTCAGTGTAGAAAAAATTTTCATAAGAAAATAGATTTTATTTCGATCTTTAAGAGAAACTATTGTTTGTTGGAATCAAACAAATAATTTCTTTAAGATCGAAATGAAATCAACTCTCTTATTGAAATCTTTTTTGTACTAAGGAAGAACACAAAAAAAGTTCACATAAATGAAAAATAGACTTCGAAACTACCCACATTTACGGTTCATCAGAAATGAATGTACAATAAATGTACAGCAGAAAAAAAGAGGGAGAGAGAGAAAGAGTCAACCAAACCAATCTGTCATTATTTTTTTCCTCCATCTGTTTTATACTACTAGGGACCAACATGTTTCGAAGCTAATATAGACTTCCTCATCAGGGGTAATTTATCGGAAAACTACAGTCATAAATAATAAACCTATGTTAATTAAATTCAAATATTCCCTGAAAATAAAAATGAAGAAATTAATATTAAATGTTGTTAGGTCAATTTTTCTATTTCCTTATTAATATCAAAAAACTTTAAGATCGAAATGAAATCTACTTATGGATACTTTTTGTTCTACTAAAATAGCAAACACCAAAAAGTTCTGTGTATCTGTACAAGGCAAACTTTTTAAACCAAATCCAAGACAGATTTCTTAAATTTAGTGGTAGTCTCATTGAAAGTTTCTTTGCTTCTTTTATTTTGAAAACCAAAACATACTTTGCTGTTAATAAATGGTATTCAGAGGGAGATGCCATATACATAATATGTGCATTCTGTTATTATGTACCATTGACTACTTCATTATTAATTTTTTTATTATATTTTTTATGTCGACATTTTTGTATTTTGATGATTTTTACATATGTTCTTGGCTTTAAATCTATTTAATATATTTTTCAGTCTACTATATATCTAGTATTTCAAATATACTGGTAATATAATTAAAATGTCATGCTGGTATTTATTATAAATAAAAGAAGGTTAAAAAGGATTCGCATACCTTGAGGTAAAAGAAATAATACCCTCGTACCGCATTGATAACAATTTTCTAAGACTAGGTTTTTATTTTTAATTGTTGATATCTTTACGATTTTCCTATATGAAGGTGAAAATATTTTCATATCTTATTATTGTGTTATTGGACTAATTTCTGAATCTTGATATTTTAAAACTTTTTGAGTAATATTCCTGAAATCTGTTGACATTCTTTGAACACGTGGCTTTTACAAGGGGTAAGCTGGACAATACAGTCGTTAAAAAGTGACTGTTTCGCCTAACATTGGGATAGCTATGTAGTGAAAAAATAAAGGGTTTTAGTCGCTCGTTTCTCCTACAAGTGGTTTGAAATGAGTTTCCAAAAATATCAGATTTTCTGTGAGGTCTCTAGTTGACAGTCAATGTTGGTTTACGGCGGGACTTGGAATGGAACACTGCACTTCGTATTTCTGAAGTTCTTCCCAGTTAAAATCGAAAAAAAATTACTGTGGAGAATCTGCTTGTCGTAAATTAAAATTTGTATTAAAAAAGTGGATTACTGTCTCTATGTTTTGAAAAATTAACAAACTCTTAAATTTTAATAACTGAATCTTATTAAGGATAAAATGTTTTGACTATCTCTGCTGTCTAACGGAAAAACCTAGTAAGTGACATTTGCCATAGTGACTATTTTCAGGCATACATGCATGAGAAAATAACCTCTATAGCAAATTTCACTTACTAGGTTTTCCCTTTGGACAGCAGATCTATTTTGTGTTCTTGACATGATTTAAATGTTTGTTCAATTAGTGTTTGTGGTGAATCGTTACAAAATATTGGATTACACCTTTTGGATTTTCTACGGAGGAAGTTTATTTTTTACCTATTCTAATTTCTCTGTTTTAGTATTATGGACTTCAGTGAAATTGATGAAAATTGGGGGAATGAGATGGATGTGATTGGAGGACCAGTGAAAAATATTAAAGAATTTCATTCAATCAGTAAAAAACTGAGATTGGATGCATGACAGAAAGATTTATTGACAAAGTGCAAGTTTCATGGATTTTTCCAAAAACGATATTTGATATTAAGAAGAAAGTATGTTTTGATTTTAACAATAAAAGAAACAAAGAAACTTTTAATGAGACTGAAAGAAAATTTAAGAAATCTATCTTGAGTTTGGTTAACAAAGTTTGTCATGCACAGATACACAGAACTTTTTGGTGTTTGCTATTTTAGTAAAAAAAAAACAAATAAAAAATTCATAAGAAAGTAGATTTCATTTCGATCTTAAAAATTATTGATATCAATAGGAAAATAGAAAAATGGACCAAACAACATTTGATATTAATTTCTTTACTTTTATTTACAGGTAATACTTTAATTTAATTAATATAGGTTTCATTATTTATGACTATAGTTTTTGTATAAATGACCCCTGATGAGGAAGTCTATAAATTGCCTTCGGAACATGTTGGTCCCCAGTAGTATAAAGAAACAGGAGAAGAGAAAGAGTGAGAGGTTGGTTTGGTTGACTCTCTTTTCTACTCTTATTTTCTTTTTGTTGTACATTTATTATACATTTGTCTCTAATGAACTGTAAAAGTAGGTAGTTTCGAAATCTATTTTTGATTTGTGAATTTTCTCGGTGTTCTTTTTCAGTAAACAAAAAATTTTCATAGGACAGTAGATTTCATTTCGATCTCAAAGCAATTTTAAAAGAGAGGTATTAAGCAAAGATTTGTTCCAACCTGCAGGTTTGCCTATGAATACTATTAAGATTTCTTTTAATTGAGGAAATAATGATTAACCCCATTTACCAAGAGATATCTATTTTTATTTAAATATAGTATATAAATTTGAGGCAGCTAGCAATTCATAGAAATGTGTTATTGTTTTTGATTATCACCTTTTTCTATTCTGAAAAATGGAATATTCTCAATACATTGGTTATAAGTCGAACTAAAAACAAATAATTTTTTCATTTAAGTACAAGGCTCTCAAGCAAAATTATTGTTTGACTTAATGAAACCGTTTATTCAAATTAAAAAAATCGTATCAAATACATATTTTTTTTTAGTGAGATTGAATATGTTTCATATATTGAACTTAAATAAA
Source organism: Melikaiella ostensackeni (assembly GCA_032362435.1). Taxonomy (NCBI): domain Eukaryota; kingdom Metazoa; phylum Arthropoda; class Insecta; order Hymenoptera; family Cynipidae; genus Melikaiella; species Melikaiella ostensackeni. The sequence goes on from JAUMHM010000049.1 coordinate 6,980,440, forward strand.
TATTTTGTTACACAGTAAAACCCGGAAATCAATTCTATCTTCAAATTGGATAAAAACGCTGCAGCACATTCATCCACTCAAAGATAAAATTTTCCTGGCGAAAAATAAAATTTATCTAGCCAAAGATAAAAATTTATCTAACGAAAATATTCATGTCACATGCGTGACATTTATCAAGTGACACTTCGATGTCAAACACCTCCCTATTGAAAAAAGTTCGGGGGAAATACTCGTGTAATTTTCGGATAGGATTTGCACGAAGAAATCCGCGAGGATCAGTTGCCTGACTCAGGGATTTCCCAGAGAAATTCCGAAACCCTCGCGGACTTCTTCGTTTTAATCGTATCCGAAAATACGAGTATTTCCCTCAGGATTTTTTCAATAGGGAGGTGTTTGACATCGAAGTATCACTTGACAAATGTCTCGCATGTGACATAAATATTTTCGCCAGATAAATTTTATCTTTGAGTGGACAAATGTGTTGGAGCGTTTTCATCCAATTTGAAGACAGAATTCATTCCTGGGGTTTACTGTGTAATTGAAATAAAGAAGGTGTGTTGAATCAAAAAAATTCATTGAAACAAATCTTTTTCTTTGAATCAAGAAAATCGTTTTCTCTGTGTGCATAAAGGTGACACCCCTCTTTATAATTCGTATGTTAGAAGCGAAAATGCAGTTTTTCAAGTGTCTAATGTTTAATGGTGTTAGATTATCTTTGGCCAGAAAATTTTTTATTTTTTGTCAGGTCAATTTTATCTTTAAGTGGATAAATATGCTTCAGCGTTTTTATCCAATTTGAAGACAGAATTTATTCCTGGGGTTTACTGTGTAGTTGACATAAAAAAGGTGTGTTGAATCAAAAAAATTCATTGAAACAAATCTTTTCCTTTGAATCAAGAAAATCGTTTTCTCTGTGTGCATAAAGTTGACACCCCTCTTTATATTTCATTTGTTAGAAGTGAAAATGCAGTTTTTCAAGTATCTAATGTTAAATGGTGTTAGAAAGAGGGGAAGAGAGATAAATTGCCTTTTTCAGCTGACACGTATGGTTTTGATACTGAGTGAATTGACAGGGTGGTAAATTTTTGGTTAGTGCGTTCGAGGGGTGAACCATGTATGCGAGTCAAGTATTTGGCCACAATGATTCGTCACGCATATTTGCGATTGCGATGTTGAAGCGCACCTGCAACTGAAGCTTCACACTTGTGCGCTTCCAATGGCATACGTCATAATTTGGACTATCACTTACATTTACGATGACGGGTTTCAATAACGAGGCAATCTCATTCAAGACCTTTCAGTGCTTGCTATGAACGTACACGTGACACCTATAACATTTTATGGACAATTGCTCACTCAAAACAGATATTTTTAAGTCTTTTTTTTCAAAATTTTAAATTCCGAAATAAAAAACTTCTCAGTCCTTTTTTATTTTCAATCTTATAGACTGAAACAGGGTGGTCGCACGGAATCAGAAATTTTTGAAATTTGTAGCACTTTTAATTTTTAATTGTTGAATTTTAAGGATTAATACAATTGTAAAATCGTGAACGATTACATATGAAACCGGGCAGCCTGACCCTGGTAATGTCACAGAACTGTTTATGGCTAAAATGTATTGTTTTCTAAGGCAAAATACCATATGAGACACGTATTTTCTTTTTTTTCCCAACAAAATTTGTTTCCAACTTAGGGCTAATCGAATATTTAGGCGAATTATGAAAAATTGAACGAACATTTTCTTTCAAATGTTGCATCTTGGGAACATATTGACATAATTTAATTTTTGTTACAGTAGATTGCAGTGTTATTTACATTCTATCAAATCCCGTAAAGAAACTTGAAAGAAAAATTAAATTACCAGGCTGGTGTACATTTTTTGATAAAGCTAAAAATTAAATTTTTTCGAAAAAGCCACCTCTGAATAATTAAAAAAAAAAATTCATAGTAATATGACTGAGATATCCTGTGAGTTTCATCCTCGCTTAACTATTGCTTCATATGGTATGGTATAGAAGAACTTATTTATTTATAATATGGAATACATTTTTCAAAATATCAGTTCATAGCTCTATGTCCTAAAGAAGCCAAAATCATATACATTTACAGAATATGCAGCTACAGTACTTAGAAATATTAGATCTTTTAGATCTTAAATAAGGAAATTGATGAAATTATGATTTTTCTTTTTCTGCTTTGATTCATTTTACTTATTACTTTACTAGTTTTGCTTTTTTTGTTTTTCAGCTTGGTCTTTTTAAGTGCCATTCATTCCTGGAACTTTCCCCCACCATATGTTTAAAAAAAGAACTGATATGTGAAAAATTCATTTTATATCATAAAAAAAATTTCTATATGAAGAAGGAGTTTAGCGAGGACGAAACTCACAGGATATCTCCCTCATCCTAGGAGGAAAAGTGATGCATAGTGGAGAAAATTATATATAATTGTCATTTGTTTCATCCAAATATTGCATAAAAAAATGAAAGTTATACATAATTTTTCCACTATGCATAACTTTTCCGTGTGGGATATTACTGTGAATATAAAAAAATTAACATTAAAAAATCAAAAGTGGCCTTTTTGGCAAAATTGACTTCTAAGATTTTTAGAAAAATGTAAACCATTTCGGTCATTTAAAATTTTTCAAAAGTTTTCTTGAAGGATTTGAAAGAGTGTAGATAGCAATACAATTTACCGTAAAGAAAATTAAATCACGTCCAATTGTTCCCAGGATAAAACATTTTATAAAAAATTTTCGTTCATTTTTTCATAATTTACCTAAATATTCAGATAACCCTAATTTCCTAAGGACATTTTACGTTTAAAAACAAAAAATACGTGTCTCATATTTTGCCTAGGAAAACAATATATTTTAGCCTCAAACAATTCCGTAACATCACCAGGGTCAGACTGATCGATTTCATATGAAATCGGTAGTTCAATTTTCAATCCTTAAATTTGATAGTCTTAATAAATCTCGAAATTATTTGGTTTCAAATTTGGATTTCTGAAAGTTCGTAATTGAAATCTTTGCAAATTCAATAATTTAAATTTTCAATTTGATTTTAGGTTTCAAGCTTTCAATATTGAACAATTTGAATTGCAGGTTTTTGAAATTGAACTCTTTTTAAGATTCTGCAAATTTATTTTTTCTTTGTTGATTTTAAATTGAAAGCAATTTTAAGACTGAAATTTTAGTTTGGAAACTTCAACATTTTTTGGTTCAAATTCAAATCGTTCAAAATTGTGCAACTTGAAAATTAAATAAAGCCTTTTCATAGTCCTAAACGTCCTAAATTGAAATTTCGCTACTCACACAATCTCGAAATAAAAACGCTTCAAGCTGTACAATTTTTAATCACAGCATTAAAAACTGCCTGCCTTGAAATTCAAATTGTTTGCAATAAACGATTTCCAGTTGGAATCATACGATTCCAAAAAAGTCTCAATCGTCGAACAATTTGGTGTATTTTTTTCTGTCTGTCAAATTTTAATTGTCCTCAGTGTAAAATTGTTCAAATTTGAATGTCTTAATTGGGAATAAACTCGCTCTGAAAATGTTGAATTCAAACGTCTTTTCGTGTTTGAACATGTTGAAATCAAAATTGTTCACTTTTGATGGTTTCTACTTTAGAATTGTTCCATTAAATTTTTTCTTTTCATTTTGAGATTGTCTAATTTTGAATGCTTGAAATCTGTAGAATATTGAACGTTTGAGTTCAAAACAGTTCAATTTTAAATGTTTAATTTTCAATTTTAAACACTTCAAATTTAGAATTGTTTCGCATTAGATTCGTGAATTTGGAGACTCTTTTTTGAATAAATTTTGAAGACCGTGAATTTTTTAAAAATATTGGGTAGCCACCGTGTAAAACTTTCTAATTTATATCTATCAAGATTGACAAAGGATTTTTAAGCAAAATATAATATTTTTCATTTATGATTAAAATTTCAGTGGGAATCCGAAGGAAATAAAAGAAAATGAAATCGGAAGAATCCTAGTAGTAGAACTTCCCATTGTAAAAATAGAAGTGAGTGTTCCACCAACTCACTAAAATTAACAACCTCCGAGCAACGGCTTTTTTGATAACAACTAAACCCGCACCCCAATTTTCAAAACTTCATTCTTTCAGAGGTCCGTCCTTCTTTTGGATAATTATTTTAGATTTTCTGATATATTTTATAAATATTTCCAGAGTTTAAATAAAAAAATTGTTTTTTCGAAATGGGGGACCAAGTTGACGTTCTCCCTCACAACTTTTAAAAAAGTGAAATTTTTTCAAAGATATGTGTAAATTTGCCCTAGTTTCAAAGTTTCTGAGAGTTTTTAGAAATATTTTCGAACAATTTCACGAAGGAAACTTAAATAAAAATAGCCATTCCCTAAAATACTCCAAAGCGAAGAAAATGTCATAAATCCTGATTGTCAATAAATTGTGTGAATAAAACGAAGGTAAATGATTTGTATAAATGTAATTTAATAAAAAAATTATGTTACATAAATGTGGAAACAATATTCTTCAAGTAAACATTTCCCTCCTTTTTTAATTATCGACAAACAAAAATTTAAGTATTTAAACTTTGTAGTTATTTCAGCTAACCCCCTGTTATCGGAAAATGATCTTATGATTTAAAAAATTTAAAATGATTGACACATTCTCCACGATCATGGAAAAGAATATAAATCCGAACTGTTCTCAAATCTAAGCAAACAATACAAAATTAAATATTGAGGATTTGTCTAAATCTATCTGACAATAAGTCATTATGATTTTGAAGAAAAGTTTGAAAACAAAAAATTTAATGTTATATTAATTATTACGAGTACTATTAGGTGCGTACGCGATTGTGTGGATTTAGTAATAATCGTCCCAACTTTTTTCCACATTTGTCTTCATCCCTTGTAAAGGACGTTGCAACCAGGCCCTAGCCTCAAAATTGAAATGCCTCATTTTACTCCATAAGTACTAGAATTGAATCTTTGTTAGATAATTGGACCCTACTCCTGTTATGAATCAAGTGCAAAATTAGCTAATTTCAATACTTTTATGTAGAACAAATGTTTTGGATTCTAACCCGAGTATTCGGAAGACTCTTTTTACACAAGAAGTATTAAAATTAGCCAATTTATCACTCCAAATACAGACTTGATCAAAAACAAGAGTAAGCCCTATGTATCTAATAATTGTATAATTCTAGTATTCGTTGAGTAAAATAAGTCAATTCAATTTTGAGGTTAGGGCTGGGTTCCAACGCCCTTAAATAGTGTGTTTATCTGTTATTTAATTTGATAATGGAAGGCACTCAATTTCGTTTCGATCTCGGAGATCAAATAGGTTTGATTTTATAATATTTTCATGCATTTCTGCGATTTTTGGCCTTACCCGTGTAAAAATATTTTGTCCAGGATTTCGTCTTGATGATGGGCAATTAAGACATATCCAAGACTTGTTCAAGACGTCTGGGAAGTCTGGCTTATGAGACGGAG
>JAUMHM010000049.1:6986030-7000807 GCA_032362435.1 Melikaiella ostensackeni
ACATTTGTGTTGAATAATTGATAAAAATGTACGCGAAACGATTACAATGACAATGTGACAGCCATTTCTTCCCGCCAAATTCGGGACAGCGTGAATTTGGTCTCAGTATCAATCACGATATCCCACCACTGTAGGAAATCAAACATGGCGTCATTCAAACTGTGCGATATTATGAACTTTCCTCGATTCATAAGATTTAAAATACTCTTACAAGCAAAATACGCCGCACAAATCCTTACACTCGCCCAAACTGGGACATTTACCTTACAAAGGTTCCTCTGCGAGGAAGCAATTACCTCAATTTATCCAAAAATATCCCGTATGCTTCCCCTCCAGAAATTTTGATTTGGATTTAAAAAAATACAAAGAACTGAAAAGAATAAAAAAGCAGTACAAAGTATTCGAATGAATTCAAAAAAGTATTCGGGCCGATTGATTTCAGGTGAAAAAATGTTGAAAGACTTATTATTAGTCCAGACATCTGGTATTTTTGTACCGTTAAGTCTAGCCCATGTGGAAAAATAGAAAGGGCCCCCGCAAAGGGTTCGCATGGATTGCGATCAGGCCATGAGGAGCCCATGAGGGCAATCCAGGCATGGCCCCTCATGGAAACGACACATCTATCCATAAGGATTCAACATGCGCTTTCCTCATGGTTGGCCTTACAGTTACCCTCGAGGGCCCTTGTGGGCCATTCGCAGTTGCCCAGCGGTAAATTTCTAATTTTTAAAAATACATTTAATAATTGTCTTTTCGTCACTTTTAAGCGTATTTTAATAATTGAATATGTCTTGTTAATGCATAAAAAAATTAAAAATACAAGAAAAAATTCAAATATTATCGCTTCAACCGGGACTTAAGCACATGACCAGCATCTCATCAGACTTCCACTCCGCAGTCCGCACGCGCAGTTCGAAATTTATTGAAATTATCTTCCTTTTCAATAATTTTACATTTGAATGAGATATTGTTACTATGAAAGACAAATTACTACAGCAAAGAAATCGTTTGAATATTGTAAGCTCTTGTGCCCTTGTGGAATATCTGACATTTTCAAGTTCAATTTTCAAAAGAATGTCATCAAATTTTTAGCGAAAATTTATTTCTTATAAATCTAAACTAATCAAACTTCAAAATTAGAAGTTCAAAAAATATTAACATTGCGGACTTAAAAATTATTACTGAGAAATTTTGAAGGCAAACGAGCAGGGTCCTCTGCGGGGTCCCTCGTGGATTTCCTCATATGGAATATCCACATGGGCCCTTGATGAGAGCCAAAATTCCAAAGAGGGCTAAACGGGACGTTTTCGACACGAGAGAAAGTATTTTTTTGATAAAACGCTTCATTGAAGGGTCCTGGCTTAAATTCCAAATCTTCTAGAACCAAATGTGACGGAACCCGGGGAACTTACCAAAAAAAAAAACGTAGGCAAAATTCTGAAAAAAGAAACAAAAAAAAGCCTTCTTTATGCAATAGGTTCCGAGTTACGGTTTTTGAAACAAACCCAGATTTTTCTCGATTTTTTGCTAAGAACACAACTTTTGAAAATTCACTCTGTACCTTGAACCATATTGATTCCACAAAAATGTGTTTCGCAGACGAGCAAAAGTAGACTCAATTTACATTAGTTTCAAAAAAATAACTTTTACCTAACCCCGTCAGGTCGTGATTTGTGACCTCTCGAAGTTGACCATTTTCTGCCTATTTTTAGGGGTAAATGACATGGGTTCAGTTTTTTACATTCTCATCATTTATGATGGAATGTCTTAAATTCATGTGAATTTGGACCTATCCAGTTTTCGTCAATTCTCGACGTTTTGAGACCCCCTGAGTCATAAAAAATGGTTCATACGAAAATGTCTGTCTGTCGGTCTGTCTGTTGTCTGAAGACACGATAACTTTCGAAGGAATTTTCTAATTTGAATTTCCTTCTGCACACTGATTTGTGGTCCGAAAAGAAAGGTCAAGTTCGTTAGGCAGCCTTCTACTGCCAATATTTATGGTTTTAGCCATGAAAAATCAAAATTATAAAAGTAATAATTTAACTTTGCCACGAAACCGCGCTAGACACGATTAATAGACATGAAACCTTGGTAGGTTTTTTATTACCAATTCAAGACATACATTTTTAGCAATTTTGTATTAAGTTTAAGTTTTCTCGCGGTTTCTACCATACTGCAAATTTATGCTGGATAGTTTTCGGTTTGGATGCTTTTTGTTTAATTCTTTTTCGCTTTGTTTTACAATTTTTCAGCTAAGTATAAAAATATAACGTAAAATGCCACTTCTATCAAATTTAAACTAAGCTCAAGCAATGTCGAGCGCAAAGCGCGAATGTCATGATGAGAATGTATTCCTCAAACCCAAGGAGTTTTGAGAAAGTTATATCTACACCATCACTTAATGTTTAAGCATGAATAAAAATTTATTGATTCTCCAGGACCGAGCGCGTAGCGCGAGGCACATAAAAGGTCGAGCGCGAAGCGCGAAACAAATCACGCTTTTGCTCGGCTGTGAAAAACTTTTTCGTAAAATCAATAGGTTCCAAGGTGGAAAGTGAATTTTGCAAAGTTGTGTTTTTTTTTAATCAAAAATGGAGAAAAATCGATGTTTTTGCAAAGCGATAACTCGAAACCAATTCCAGATAGAAGTTTTTTTTTTTAGTTTTTCGTAAAGTTTTGTCTACTTTTTTCTGGTGAGCACTATTTTTGGTCCAGAATGCAATGAGAAGCAATGGAAACGCGCTTTTAGGCATATTTCCAAAAATTTCGTTCGGGATTCGTCACACTTGTTTCTAGAAAATTTGGATAAACAAATTGCCTTCTAAACTTAAAGCAACTTTTAACCCGTTTAGCCTTCTTTGAAATGTTGGCGCCCGCCAGGGGCCCATGTGGACATTCCATAGAGGAAAACCAAGGATTCCCCCCTGCAGGGAGCCCTGGTGGTTGATGGTTTAAAATTTCTAAGTCAAAGGGTTATAATTTTCTTGACACTACAATCTTTGATGTTTGATAAGTTCAAACTAACAAAAAATGTATTTTTGTTAAAAATTTGACGACATTTTTTTGTAAATTGAACTTTGAAATCTCAGACATTTCACAAGGGCTCCCGCAAGTGGTCCTGCTTGTTGCCCTGATGTCTCAGCTTACAAAAATCAAACGACTTTTCGTGTAATAAATTGTATTTTGTGTCAAATAGTAATAATATCCCATCTAAATGCGCAGTTATTGAGAATAAAGATGACTAGAATAGATTTTGATGCGCGTGCGAAGCGTCTCTGAAAAAAAGTTATAAGATTTGTGGTAAGTTAGTCAAAAGGAAAATCGGAAGTCTGATAAGATTCTGTTCATGAGTTCCTATTTATGTATTAAAATATGGATAAGGAGCTATCCATGTGCCATGTGGACAGTTTTGGTGGCCGGGGGGGGGGGGGTTCAGCCAAAAGTCCACGTGAACACGCCTTCGCTTGAATCTGCGAACTTCTTTTCAGAAAAACATGAAAATTTAAGAATATTTTCACGAATTTTTGTTTGTACTTCCTATTTTGCATCATTAAGCTTATATTTTCATGAACACCTGAGTCTTCAGCCAATTCATCGCTCTTTTTGGCTTCCTCGATTTTAAATACCAAGAATAACCATATTTTTATAAAATATGAAATAAGTTCACGTGGACAGACAAGCCGGTGGGACTAAAAGTGGTAAAAAATTTTACACGTTGTATATGGACAGCCTCTAACATGATGAGGAGACAATTATTGAAGGTATTTTTAAAAATTAGAAATGTACCTTCGGGACAACTGTGAAGGGCCCACAAGGGCCCCTCGAGGACAAATATAAGCCCATGCTGGATCCTTATGGATTAGTATGTCGTGGATTGATTTAGAACCAATCTATTCAGATTATTCCATTTTTCAAAAAGAAAAAGGTAATAATCCAAACCAATAACACATTTCTAAAAAATTGTTAGCTTCATCAAATTTGTAAACTTTATTTAAGTAAAATGGATATCTTTTGGTAAATTAAGTTAACCATCAACACCTCAATTGAAAGAAATCTTAACCATTCATAGGCACCCCTATAAATTGGAACAAATACTTGCTTAATGTCTATCTTTTGAAATTTCTTAAAGATCGAAATGAAATCTACTTTCTTGTGAAAATTTTTGATGTACTGAAGGGGAAACACCCAAAAAGTTGACAACTTGAAACGAGACTTCGAGACCATCCGATTTTCTGGCTCATTAGAGACAAATGTACAGTAAATGTACAAACAAAAAAGAAAAGAGAGGAAAAAAAAATGAAAAAGTCAACCAAAATCAGCCTCACACTCTTGCTTTTTTCTTTTTTTTTATACTTCTGGGGACCAACATGTTTCGAAGCCAATTCAGACTTCCTGATCAGGGGTAATTTATAGGATAACTACAGCTATGAATAATGGAACATATATTAATTGAGTATATGTTCATGGCAGCTTTTTTTAACCAAATTCAAATAGGTGTATTAAATTTATTGATATTCTCATTCAAAGTTCCTCTGTTTTTTTTCTTTAAGTCAAAACATATTTTGTTGTTGATATGAAACATCTTTCATGGAATAACCATGAAACTTGCATTCTATCAATAATTCCTTCTGTACTGTATACAATCTAAGGTTTTGCTAAATGCATACATTCATTTAATACTCATATACCGGATTTTCAGTAACATCTATCATAGAATCACATTCCACCAAATTCTGATCAATTACACTGAAAATTATATTAACAAGAACATGCAAATAAGACAAGATAAAATAATTTCTTATTCAACTTCCTGCGTATAAGATCCACAAAATTGTAATCCAAAGTTCAGTAAACACTTCACCAGAAAACTAATTGAACAAAAATTTCAAATATTTTCACAAAATGTTTGTACATTTTATTGATTTCATTTTTATTTTTAAAGATAAAAGCATAAATCCACTTTTTAATGTAATTTTTTTAAATTATGATAAAAAATTCTGCACCGGGAAGAATATTCGGAGAAACACAAAATGTGAGTACTGAACGAAAGACTGAATCGTCTATATAGCCACTTGGACAAACAAAACGAACAAAACGGACGTTCCATTGAGTACTTTATTTACATTTTCCCTAATCGTATGATTTTTTACAGATGTTTTTGATTTCAAATATATTTAATATACTTTTAGTCTACTATACGATTGATTTTTTCTAATTATACTGTTAATATGATTAAAATATCATCCTGGTACTTATACATATAATTAGGTTGTCAGAAGGATGTACATAATTTGAAACATAGTAATTGAATTCAATCAAAATTAAACTTCATATTTGAATGTTGAAATATTTTAATATCTTATTATTGTCTCTTTAGAATAAATTATAAATCTTGAAATTTGGAGCTAAGACTTTCTGTATGGTTTCCTCCAATCTATTGGCATTCTTCGAACAGATGAGTTTTACGAGGGTTTGGGACTGATTATTCTCTCTCGAAAAAAATGGTAAAACGTTTTGTTTGGCTAAGTAGCTACATATATAGACGATCTAATCGTAGAATTTCTTTCGTTCAGTACACACACTTTGTGTTTCTCTGAATTTTCTTCCTGGTGAAAAATTTTTTATCATAATTTAAAGAATTTATATTTAAAAAGTGGATTTATGCTTCTATGTTTAAAAATATATTTAAAAAATCAACAAAATGTACAAGTATTTTTGGAAAATATTTGAAATTTTTGTTCAATAAGTGTTGTGGTGAAGTGCTTGCCGAACTTTGAATTACAATTTTGTAGATTTTATACGCAGGAAGTTATATAAAGAAGATTTTATTTCGATCTTTAAGAAATTTTAGAAGAGGGACATTAAGCCAAGATTGGTTTCAATCTGGAAGGTTGCCTATGAATACTTAAGATTTCTTTTCATTAAGGTTGTTAATGATTAACTCAATTTACCAAAACATATCTATTTTACTTAAATATATATTTAAAAATTGAGGAAGTTAGCAATTCTTTAGAAGTGTCTTATTGGTTCGGATTATTATCTTCTTCTTTTTGAAAAATGGAATAATCTAAATAGATTGGTTCTAAGTCTAGCCATAAAATTTGATCTTGGCACTATGATCTATTTCCTTCATTTCCCAAATTCTGTGTACATAAATCTTATGATAATTTTTTCAGGTTTTTCAATTGTACAACTAATTTAAATGTTAACCTGGTACTTGTCATAAAATAAAGTTGCCATAAGGTTTTACATTAAATTTACAATTTTACAACTAATTGAAATGTTAACCTGGTACTTATCAAAAAAAAAGGTTGCCATAGGTTTTATATGCATTCAGGTAAAAGAAATCATACCCTCGTTGCCTACGAGGAAGATGCCATAATAACAACATGTGCATATTTTGTGCCATTGAATATTTTATTTAAATTTTCTCCAATCTTATGATTTTTGACAGATATTTCTGATTCCAAATATATTTAATATACTTTCAGTCTAATTTTTTTCTTTTAATTTTTCTAAGTATACTGCTAATAGAATTAAAATGCCATCCTGGTACTTTTTATAAATATAATAAGGTTGACAGAGGAATGTACAATAAATTACCCCTGATGCGGAAGTCTAAATTGGCTTTGAAACATGTTGGTCCTCAGTACTATAAAAAATACGGAGAAAAGAAAGAATGTGAGGATGATTTTGGTTGACTCTTTCTTTTTTTTCTTACTCTTTCTTCTTCCTGTTGTGTACATTTATTGTACATCTGCCTGTAATGAGCCGAAAAAACAGATAGTCTCAAACTCTATTCTTGAATTGTGAACTTTTTGGGTGTTTCTTTTCAGTACACAAAAAATTTTCATAAGAAAATTCATTAATTTCGATCTTTAAGGAATTATTTTATCTTTTCTTATTTTCATGTTTTTGTGAATATAATTTTCAGTGTAATTGATAAAAATTTGGTGGAATGCGATTTTATGATAGATTTTACGGAAAGTCTGATATAGGCGTAATGAGTGGATTTATTCAGTTAGTAAAACCTTAGCTTGGATGCATTACAAAAAGAATTATTGATAGGATGCAAGTTTCATGGTTTTTTCATAAAAGATATTTCATATTGAGAATAATATATGTTTTGACTTCAAAAAAAAAAGGCAACAAAGGAAGTTCAAATGAGATTATTAATAAATTTAATAAATCTATTCGAATGTGGTTAAAAAAGCTGCCACACACATATAAGCAATTAATATATGTTTCATTATCCATAACTGTAGTTATCGTATAAATTACTCCTGATGAGGAAGTCTAAATTGGCTTTGAAACATGTTGGTCCTCAGTAGTATAAAAAAGACAAGAAGAAAAAAGAGTGTGAGGTTGGTTTTGGTTGACTTTTTTCTTTTTCTCCCTCTTTTTTCTTTTTTGTTTGTAAATTTATCGTACATTTGTCTCTAATGAGCCGGAAAATTGGATAGTCTCGAAGTCTAGTTTTCATTTATGAACTTTTTGGGTGTTGCTTTTTCAGTACACCAAAAATTTTCATAAGAAAGTAGGTTTCATTTCGATCTTTAAGGAAGATTAGTATCTCGTTTCATGAGGGACCCCTACTGGGGCTTACTTCATTTTTCTACACGGGATATCCCTGAATTAAATCTTTAGGGTTATAGCTGGAAATTTTTTAGAAATGTTGGGATCGAGAGTATCTGTTTTTGGAGATTTTACTGCAAGATTTTAGGAGGCGTCTATTTTTCACGAGGAATATAAAAGAGAAGGCGATAAAGCGGAAAAACGAATTTCACAAGCTACGAGTGAACGAGTGAAATTGAAGATCCGATAGAAATTGCAGCTAGCTCTGCGCTGCTGACAATACGGTACCCGTCCCCTGTGCACCCCAACCCCAACCCCCATCAAGGGATGGAAGCTGACTTTTATTACACTGTCTGATGTTATGAATGCGATGAACGTTCCTCAACGACCCCTTATCTCATATGTACGTAGCGAGTGGTTATGGTTTTTTACGATCTGTATCGCATGAATCGCGATTAGTGACAGTTTTAAGTGTCCTGCACCTTTTTCAAATCTGAAACACTTCACATCTAAATTTCCGACAAACAAACAATAAAATTCATTTCTAAAGGATCGAAATGAAATCTACTCTTTTATGAAAAATTTTGGTGTACTGAAAAAGAAACTCACAAGAAGTTCACAAATCAAAAATAGACTTCGAAACTACCCGATTTTCTGGCTCATTAGAGATAAATGTACAATAAATGTACAAAAAAAGAAAACTAGCTATGAATTCGATCTCGGATGTTTCCACTTTGTTTGTATTTATAATTGTATGGTGCTCATTAATCAGCACTTTGCTTCCTCATTATGACTAATTAGCAAATATATTTGCTTCCACATAGAGGAAGTAAAAATACCAAAATACATACAAGTAGATCAATCAATTCGTCTCGATTCAAGAAGTATTTTCTATTTTTGCATGAACTTTGAACTATGTTGATGAAAAAAGTTATACTGTAAAAAACAGATTTTTCAAATACTATAAATAAGCAAAATGACCATAACTTCCTTACTCTTCTGTAAAATGCATTTACCATTATAGGTCAGTCGATTCTTCTCAAATCAAGGAGTCTTTTTTGTTCTTGCATCAACTTTGAATTATGGTAATGGAGGAAGTTTTACTATAAAATTGATTTTTAAAATATTATAAATGATCATAGATTCTTCAATCTTCAATTAAATGTATTAATATTATAGGTCCATCAGTTCGTTTCAACACACGGAATCTCTTATATTTTTGCATCTACTTTGAATTATGTGAATAAAAAAGTTTTACTATGAAAAACCCATTTTTAAAATATTATAAAGTGCTGAAAAAGATTGTAATGATTATTTTTAGAAATCTTCCGGTCAGTTTTCAGATATTAGTAGTGAAAATCAGCCCTCCGAATTTCATCAGTTCATGGTATGTGCAACCGTCTTTAAGTCATCGTGTTCAAAAAAAAGTGTGAAATCCACACAAACACACACACACACAAATCCACACATACACACATATATCCGGACATTTGCTTGGAACATTGTATTAGACATTTTTAATTCAGGAACGTTTAATTAAACGAATTAAAAATTTTTCGAAATTGTTACCATTACGAAGCTTCCTGTATGAGGAAGCAAAAGAGAGACGAAAAAAAAGAAAAGAAAAGAAAAGAAAATTAAGTTTTCAAGCCAAACAATGTACGATATGAAAAAAAGTCAGGAGTAGAAAAACGTTGCTTTCTGAAAGCCCTATAGAACTGTTGTAACAAATTTTTGAATTTTCAAAAAAAAATCAAAAATTCAAATTTTGAGCCAAATAACACGAGATACGAAAAAAAGCTATGATATCAAAATTGTTGTTTTTACGAAGACGCATGAGCTTTCTCATGAACATTTTTTGGTACGAGGCATAGTTTGTATATTAAGCGTGGAAAATAATATTGGAATATTTTAATTTTAATTTTTGAGCCAAACGACGCAGGATAAGAAAAAAAGTCAGAAGAGTAGAATTTGTGCCTTTAAAAAGTCAAATAAAATTGACGTTACACATTTCCCCATAAGACCAATCGTAAATCATTAAGATAATCAATAATCGTCTTTTCAACTATTTATTTGTATATATTATAGGACGGGCGCAGAAAATCGTGCGCGAATATTATGATGAGAATGTATTCCTTAAATCCGATAGAGCCTTAAATAAATTACCTTTTTCATTCAAAATCAAAAACAAATTTAGTAATTTGTACATAAAAAACGTATAGCACCGAGCGCGAAGCACGAGATTCACATGTTTTGGAGCACAAAGCGCGACGACCGAATCGCGCGGCCCAAGCGCGCTCAAACTTGCGAGCGAAGCGAGCTACGCACGAAGCGCGGGATGAGAATGTGCCCGCGAAGCGGGCAGATTTTTATAAATGCATATGTCTTATACTTTAACTATCATTACCTGCCTTTTGAAAAAAAGTGCATGACAATATTTCAATTTGATCAAAAGTAACAGTGTAACATGCAGTTAAAAAAAAATTACAAACATGTAAGTCTCCATTTTACTGCACGTATTCGACGACAAATAACTGTTATCCTTGAAAGTCGTTTAACGAGAAAACGTTGTGGACTTGATGTTTTCGCCGAGATTCTTCCTGACGGACCTAATGTGAACTTTGATTTTTTTTAGCAGCGTTACGTTCTAGTAAGACAAATGAGCAAATTAAATGAAAATTCCATTGCATTATGTTTCTGTGAATGTAGTATAGGTCAATTTTTCGAAACATTAAATATTATTAGACTTACTCATAGCATCAGCTTGATTTAGACCTGTTGTTTTTGGTCCATTTGGTTTACATCCATTACAGAAAACAAAGTAACACAGAAGGACGAGAAGTAACAAACGCATGGCTGTTAATGTTCAGAGCTTTTTGAATTAGTTGTTTTCAAACTGCGTAACTGAATATTTCTTTAGTTTTCTCGATGCATATGCCTTAAAATTTACGATTACTTTTTTTTTTATGAAGATTGTAAAATGGGACACAAGATAACATTCGAAAGGCACCGAATGTTCACTCATTCAGATAAAAAAATTGCTTTATCATAGATATGTGAAAAATATTCATATCAATGTAAAATGATTTTTTAAAATTCATTTTGCGAAGGTATTTTGAGTCACGGATTCTAAATTTGATATCAGAGTTTAAATTCAAAATGACGGATTTAATATGGCGACTAACAAATTTTAAAAATCATCGGATTTTCTTGAAATTTATTTTTAAATTTATTTTGAGTCACTTATTTCGAATTTGATATTATAATTTCAAAATCGAAATGGCGGATCCAATATGGCGACCAACAGGATAAAAGAAATGATCGGATTTCTTCGAAATTCATTTCGTAAAACTATTTTGAATCACTAATTTTGAATTTGACATTGAAATTTCAAATTTTGAAATGGCGGATCCAATATGGGGACCAACAGACTTCAAAAATTATTGGATTTCTTTGAAATTCATTCCGTAAAGTTATTTTCAGTCACTGATTCCGAATTTAATATTCTGATTTAAAAATTAAAAATGGAGGATCCAATATAGCCATCAACAGATTTTAAAAATTATCGCGTCCCTCTGAAATGGATTTCATAGAAGTATTTTGAGTCACTGATTCCAAATTTAATATTAAAATTTAAAAATTCAAAATGGCGCACGACTACATAAAAAAGGATCTCATTTTGCTTCCTCATAGAGGAAGCTTTGTAATGGTAACAATCGCGACAAATTTTTAATTCGTTTAATTAAACGTTCCTCAATTGAAAAATGTCTAATACCATGTTCTGAGCAATTGTCCGGATGTATATGTGCGCGCGCCCGTGTGTGTGTAGATATGTGTGTGGATGTCACAATTTCTTGTGAACACGATAACTTAAAGATAATTGCACATAAATTATTAAAATTTGGAGGGATTATTCTCACAACTAATATCTGAAAACTGAGCGAAGCATTTCTGAAAACAATCATTAGAACTTTTTAGCACTTTATAATATTTTAAAAATAGGTTTTTTATAGTAAAAGTTTTTTCATTCACATAATTCGAAGTTGATGCAAGAATATAAAAAATTCCTTGTTTTGAGGCGAATCGATTGACCCATAATATTATCAAATTTGATTGAAGAGTGAGGAAGTTATGGTCATTTATAACATTTAAAAAATTTCGTTTACAGTGAAATCTTTTTTATTCATATAATTCAAAGTTGATATAAGAATGAAAACGACTCCTTGATTCTAGACGAATCGATTGACCTATAATATTAATGCATTCTACTGAAAAGTAAAGGAAGTTATGGTCATTTTCTTCATTTGTAGTATTTGAAAAATCTGTTTTTTTACTGTATCACTTTTTTCATCAACATAGTTCAAAGTTGATGCAAAAACAGAAAAGAGTCCTTTATTCAAGATGAATTGATTGACATACTTGTATTTTTGTATTTTTACTTCCTCTATAAGAAAGCAAATGTATTCGCTAATTAGTCATAATGAGGAAGCAAAGTGCGCATTAAAAATGAGCACCATACAATTATAAATACAAACAAAATTGCAATGCAATTATTTCTTTATACTGCAAAACAAAATCGGTAAACACAAAATTTGTCCCAACACATGGACTCTGTAATTTTTTCCGTAGAATCGAATGGTGTATTCATTTTTTCCTTACCTCAAAGACGTAGACAAATTTTTCTAATGATTTTGGCTCAAACAATTGAAAAATCAGGTTTTTATCTATGAAAAATTCTCTTTTAATAAAATGCGCTCATTCCAATATTAACTTCTTTGTTAAGGCCATTAATCTGCACATGGGCCCCAATAGTTTCAAAAATGGTTTATAGCCTTATAAATTGTTTATAAATTATCAATTTATTACAATTTTTTGTCAATACCATTCTAATTACAAACCAGAACTATTTTAGTACGAAACAATTTTTGTCAACAACAAATTGATACACTGGATTATTAGTCCAAATAAATTGTCTATCACAATAAAGTAAAATAGTAAATGAAAATTTTATATTGTGGAAATGTATCTACAGTAATTCTGACCAACAATGAGTTTATTCAAGTAATATCTTCAGAAATAAAAGCTCATATTGTTGAAATGGCTTATTTTTCCGCTGTATTTATTTATGTATTATTAAACCCAAAAAAAATTATAAAATCGGCTTTGGCAGATTTATTAGAAATTTAAAGAGGATCGTTTATAAAAAGTGACTTTCAAATCCGTTAAGAATTGCAGGCAATCATTTTGAAAATAATAATTGAGTAATAAATATTTCAAATATTTGAACCAAAAGTTCAAAGAATTAGAATATATTTTTATACTATGAATAACTGCCAACGGAGAAGGATTTCATTAATAATGAATAATTGACTTCATAGATGCTGTAACTATTGCCGATTGAAATGGTCTAATTCTTTGTACAAATTTAAGAGTTTGAAAATTTTACTTTTTGACAAGAAATCGGGTTTCCTAGCCCACAGTGCACTAACCTGTTTTTTTCTGGTGGCGAGAGTGAGGGGAGGAGGTGTGGGCAACATTCCTAGAGTTTTTAAGAGGGCTGGGGACACCCGTGGGAATTCTGAGTTGAGTGTGCGAGAGAGACAGAAATATGATAAGCACGCCTGAAAAGGCGGAGCTTGTTAGTGAAAAAAAAAATTTGGACAGCCAAACACATTAGGAAAATTTTCAGAGAAAAAGGTACACAGGAAAAAGAGTTTGAAAAAAATTGCCAGCAATAAAGTCATCATCTGGGGGACAGTCAGCCTGGGTCAGGCATTGTCAGGAAATCGGTACCCTTGCGGCGGGTGGTAGTTCGCCGAGCGGACGGTTTTTGGCCTCGCGCGACCTTCCCATTGTTCGAGATTAGACACAGCTCTGCAAAATCAAAATTTTTGACAATATTAATTAATTCAATTTCAATAGACTGCATTAGCCTCGTTATATTATTACGGGTAAATCAAAAAAAGATTGAAAAAATCGGTTAATATTTTCAATCCCAGTTGATCTTTGAATATTTATTTTTTTCAATTATCTTTGAAAATCCCTTCTACCTTATTCGTTTGCGAATCCAAGCATACCATATAAGTTATAATTGTTAACAATATTTTCAGATAAAGTAACCGCGAGAAGTCGAAATAAAGTTTGAACTGTTGAAAATGCTCTATTTCAATTTTTGTCTAATCGAATCATTTCATTGGGATACTTTCCAAATATACCTGATATCTAGTAAAAATTTGGATTGCAATTTCTCAATATGGTAGAAAAATTGTGTTTTTCACAGCGATGTTACTTTTTAATTGTAAAATCATCGTTACAGACCGAGGAATTAGTCTTGACAAGTAGGGTTACTTTGACCAAGCATATTTTTAATATCATCAATATTTATTTAAATTTGAAGAATATCCGTTCTACCTTACTCTCTTACCAATCCAGACATACCACATACGTAATAGTTCTTAACAATACTTTCAGATAAAATAGCCATAATCAGTGAAAAAATTTTGACTTATATAATTACTGTATTTTTACTGAATTTTTGAAACTTTACGGGTGAATTAGGGGAGGGTTCCACAAGTTCTAGGGGGATAAAACTTTTTTCTGGCACTTTTTGCATTAAATTTCCCTATAATCAGTGAAAAAATGTTGACTTTTATAATTAGTGTATTTTTACTGAATTTTTTAAACTTCAGGGGTGAATTAGGGGAGGGTTTCACATGTGCTAGAGGGATGACACTTTTTTCAGGTACTTTTTGCATGAATTGTTGCCATAATCAGTGAAAAATTTTTGACTTTTATAATTAGCGTATTCTTACTGAATTTTTTAAACTTTAGGGGTGAATTAGGGGAGGGTTCTACACGTGTTAGAGGGATGAAACTTTTTTCAGGTACTTTTTGCATGAAATTTCGCTATCATCAGTGAAAAAATTTTGACTTTCATAATTAGCGTATTTTTACTGAATTTTTTAAACTTTAGGGGTGAATTAGGGGAGGGTTCTACATGTTCTAGAGGGATAAAACTTTTTTTAGGTACTTTTTGCATGAAATTTCGCTATCATCAGTGAAAAAATTTTGTCTTTTATAATTAGCGTATTTTTACTGAATTTTTGAGGTCAGTTACACCAGCCCCCCCCCCCCCAATCATAATTTTAGAATTTCTTCAGCACACTGAATTGCGCCGCAAATGCGCTCATATGCGCCAT
>JAUMHM010000049.1:7009211-7021085 GCA_032362435.1 Melikaiella ostensackeni
TCAATGCTGGAATGTAAATTGCGCAGTTCGAAATGCTCTTGCTCTCAAGACGTGGTTCATGTCTCCTCAGGATCAGCTGACTATTTGGCTTTACTCTGAAAGTAGAGTCAATGATAATGATACAAGTGGCAGTATTGATACTACGGATACTTCCTTGAGAAAAACAACCCTCAGAAACTTTTTTAACCGTTGTGAATTTATGTTTTAACTACTTCAGTTTTGTCACATTATAGGTTTAGATTTTCTCTCGTCAAATGAGGCTGAGTCTCTTTTCTTGAATGAACGAAACATTTAATTGTACATCAGGTGAAGATTTATTAGAATCGATCCACTTAGTTAAGAATTAGTTAAGCTCATTTCAAATTTCATGCTGTATTTTCTTTCCGGCTTTAGATATCATGAACATCTTTGTATTGAATTCTAAATCCGAATATCGCTTACTGTCAGCGGTGGAAAATCACAGACGTTGTTGGGATGCATTTTCAACGTTGGACTTTATTCAACCATCGTTAGGTTGAAATAAAATTTCTGCGATGACCACACATCGTTGGGTTGCATTTTTCAAATTTTGCGCAATCTAGTTTCTCTTAAAACTAGATAGATAAGCATTTTACGTATAGGTTGAATTCAATCGTCTTTCATTTTGGTAAAATAATATTTGAGATGAAAACCATTATCGCACAGAAATAAACCATACTTGGTAATGTTAGGTTAGGTTCTTGAATAAACCTAAATTGAGAGTCCTCTAGCTTACATATATTCTTAGAATTTCCGATTACCAACAGGGACTCCTCACATTCTGGAACTTTTCAACTAGTTCGGTCTTGCAGGGATCCAACTCATTAAGCGATCATGAATTTGTCCCAGCTTCATCGAAATTTTGATCACTTTGAGTATTAGTTGAGTATCAGTTGAATTTACCGCCATCTACTGCTGGTATCGACGAGTTATAATTCAACATGGAAACGAATCATTATTAGCTATCGGGAACTTAGAAATTAGACTCACCTCGTTGAGCGAACCATGAATTCGTTTTAGCTTACACGAAATTTCGATCACTTTGAGTATTATTTAAGTACAAGTTGAATTTCCTCCCATCTACTGCTGGTATCGACCAGTTATAATTTAGCGTGGACACGAACCATTATCGACTGTCGGGAACTTAGCACAGATATAAACCATATTTTGTAATGTTAGGTTTTTGAATCATTGAGAAGTGGATTCTCTAAAGCATGTGGTACAGCAACCCGTCTTGCACCAAAGAAACATCCTTGGTTTGAATTTCGCGTTCTCAGAAATACTTAGATAAATCACTTGTTCATTCTTCTAACTGTAAACTATTTTTATACTGATTGATTTGCTATGGAGCATGCGCTCTCGCATTTATGCATTTCAGCGTCGAATCAACCGGAAACATCGATGAATTTTTCTAACAGAACAGTTAGATGCAATGCTTCCAGAAACTTCAAAGCAGAAAATTTCAAGAGAAATAGCGTCTTTCATGTCTCGAGCATTTTAGAAACCTCGATTCAGCAAACACGTCCCACGTTTCCAGAAAAGTCTGATGACAGAGACAATCTATTACCGATAGCAAATTATCCCCTATCTCACATAAGCTTCTAGAATTTTCGATTACAAACAGGAACTTCTAACATTCTGGAACCTTCCAGCTAGGTCGCTTTTGCGAAGACCGACTTCTTTGATCGAACTATGAATTCGTTTCAGCTTTCTCGAAATTTCGATTACTGTTTACTGACTGTGGCGTTCCAGAATCTTCAACAACAAAAAATATCAGAGGCAATAGAGCTGTATCGATCGAAACTTCTGGAAAAAGTAAATTTCTTAAAGTCAAGAGGGGGATTCCCCGGTAGCTACCTACCTGAACTCAGACAACACACTCGGTCGGCATTGCAGGGACCATTTTTATTGGCCGAGATATAATTACATGTCAGTTCCCTACCGTACCGACTGTCGGTAAATTGCCAGTCACTTAACATCAGCGACAGTTACGCCATCTGTCGGTGACCGCTGGAACTACGTAGCTGCCCCTGAACCGGCCTAGCTATACTACTGATATGGATATCTCTTGAAATTCTTTGATATCCCGTAAAATCATGGAACCCCTTTCAAATATCCTGAAATCCGTTAAAATTTCTTCAAATCGTTTAGAATCCCGTGAAATCTTTTCAAATCTTATACAATTACTTTAAATCCTATCAAAACTTTGAAATCCAATTATAATTCCCTGATATTCTTTGAAATTCATGAAAATACTTCGGTGTCTCTTGTAACCCTTCAAATTCCTTTAAAATCCCGTAACTTCTTTTGAAATATTCTAAGTTCTCCTAAAATCACTTGAAATCCCTTAAATTCCTTTGCGATCCGCGGAAATCGTTCTTAATTCCCTTCAATCCTTCAAAATTCCTACGAATCCGTTGAAATCCCTCGGTATCTCTTGAAATCCCTCAAAATCTCTTGATCTCTGATTAAACTCCTTGAAGTTCCTTGAAATCCTGTAAAATCTCTTCAGAAACCGAGATTCAATCTAAATTTGTAATTTCTTTAAATTCTTAAAATCTTTTAAGAATCCCTTAAATATCTATGATACCTTCCTTTAATCCTCAGGAATCATTTTAAGTATCTTAAATCTTTTGTAATCCCTTGAAATGTTTTGACATTCCTTGAAATCTCATGAAATCCCTACAAATTCTTGGAAATCTCGTTAAATTCTGCAAAAAATTTGTCATTTTTTGAAATACCTTAAAATGGCTTGAAATCTTTTTTTACAGTGAAAATGATGAACATATTGCTGATATATTGAGTAAAAACATAAAATGTTATGTAAGAAGGGGGAGGGGCACAAAAATCTTATAAATCCTTACAATAGGGGCGGAGGGGGTCTAAAATTTCAAAAATTATCCTTCCGTAATTAATTTTCCTTTCTTTTTATTTTTTAACTTTCAAGAATTTTTTAGTTAAATATTAATTATTACCATGTATGGTCGTTCCTTAATGCTCAAAGTTTGTCCTCCGATGATTTTTTCTTGTACCCTTGAAGAATTTTTTTTCTCGAAGGACTTCTCAGCCATGCCCGATGTTACGAGCACTTGGTTTATAAGGTGAAAAAAATTAGTATATATACCAGAAAAAAAAGAACGCTGCGCGCCCTCATAACATGTTTCTTATATTAATTGCCTGATAATTATAAAATTAAAATATATATGCTTATATTCAAAGTAACTGTAAAATATAATTAATTATAATGATAAATTGAAATAGATATATTTGAATAGCTACACTTGCTTTCATACAATTTTAATTTTAAATTTATTCGGTAACTTGTTTAATTTAATGTTCATCGAAGAATCATTAATTTGGAATGTTTTCACTTCAAACTGATGTAATTTCAAACGTTTCTTTTTTGAAATACTTTAATTTTGAAGATTTGAAACTGAGAATTATTTAACTTTGAAGACGTAAAATTGAAATTTATTCAATTTCATAGATTTTCAATTTAAAATTCTTCAACTCTGAATATTTGCAATTGGAAACTCTTCAATATTTAATGTGTAAAATAAAAAAAGATTCAATTTTAGATGTTTTTTTCATTTATTTGAGGGATTCGGCTTAATGGTATAATAAAAATAAAAATGAAGATAATAATGATAATAATGATGATAATAATATACTTTGAAATGATGTAATTTTGAATGCTTTTTTATAATAGTTCAATTTTGAAGACTTTTCAAGATTTATTATCAAAGATTCATAAATTGGGAATGTTTATAGTTTAAAATTATGTAATTTTGAACGACTTTTTGAAACTATAGTTCAATTTTTAATATTTACAATGAAAAATTATTCAATGGAAAATTATTCAATTTTGAAGATGTCAAATTGAAATTTATTCAATTTTATAGATTTGCAATTTGAAATTCATCATTTTTGTCTATTTATGGATTTTATTTTTTTAATTAATCATAGATTTAATATTCAATATGTGAAATAAGAAATTTTGCAATTTTGATGGAAATTAATTCAATTTTTTTAGATTTACAGTTGAAAATTCTTTAATTCTTAACATCTACAATTGAAGATTCATTAATTTGCAATGTTTATAGTTTAGAATGAGGGAATTTCGATTTTTTTTTTAGAATAATTCAATTTTGAAGATCCAAAATCGAAAATTATTCAATTTTATAGATATGTAATGTACATGATAGAAAAAGTCGCGAGACAAGAAAACGCGAAAAGCGAGCGAAAACATACGCGCTTCAATGTAGACAAAGTGAATGAATATGAAGATTATAATCATTAATTTAAAGATCTATTATATTTTTGAGAGCAGAGAAAGAGCAAAAAAGAAAATCGATTCGTTTTTAAATAAACATGGATATGAAAACTTGCAATACGTACCAAGAACCCAGAGAAGACTGATCGTGATCCTCATTTTGGAAGTGGTGTTTCACTTGTGAGATTTTTTTCGATTTTATCCAGTAAATAAACGCCCGGTTTCATTCTTTTGAAGTGGGATGTATGAAGACAAAAGAGTACGGAGAGAATACTAAATGCTAGCGGGTAAAGGTGTATGTAAAATAATCTCTTGCAAGAGTCTCTCAGGTGACAATGATTTATGTGTCATGATAAACGTTTTTTTTATGATTTGTAAATAACTCGCTTTCGAATGACACTTTTCAAACGAAGATTAGCCAATCTCTGTTCTATTGAAATAGTGGGTCAATTGAAAAAACGAATATTTCAAATACTCATTGTAAATCTGCCTATTTTAATTTATAGCTTTCTTTTCATTATCTAAAATTTCTAATTTTTCATTTTTTTACGTGCCTACTCTATTTCTTCTATTATGCAATTGACAATTCGGCATTTTCACTGAATTTTAAACAATTATTTGGAGGCCACATAATTGGTTCCTTCACTTTTTATATTCAAAATCAATTCTGATGTAGGTTTTACATTTTATTTTCTACAACTTGAAATTTTTCAGCATAATCGACGCTCAAAATTATCCATCAGAAATTTGGAATTGACCTTATTATTTTTCCATGTACTCCCTTAAAACGATCAAAAATATCAGTCACGCAAAAATGTGAGATGCGTAATATTTAATAATTAAAATTTAATGATACTAAAAAATTTCTACATTGAAAAAAATACAGTACATAAAAAAATATTTTCGAAAAAGAGAAGAATATTATATAGAACTCTATACAATAGAACGTAGCGTAAAATAGAATTTTCAGAAAATGAAAGACCCTGGGGTCCTATTCTTTCCTATTCTGCTGAAATTGTTCGAAAAACCCGAAAAAACACATTTATCTTGATCATTAATTGTATTAAAAAATTTGTTGAAAGAAAGTGGTAGATCTCTATATAATACATCTTTTTCGTTGTATTCATTTGTTTCACTGAAACAACCCTTTGCAAGAAAAATAAAAATAGGATGAAAAAAATCCAATTTTTTTTTAAATCAGTGAACATTTTTAATTTTACCTACTAAAGGGCTCCATGAAACACATAAATCACCATTTTCGACACTTGAAACCCCTCATCGGATAGTTTTTGTTTGTTGTCAAAAGTGTCAAAAAAATTAATTGGAAAAAAATCAAATAAAATTTTTTGTAACTCCTGGCGGAAATATTTTTTAAGAATATGTAAAAAAGCTAAAAACATTTTTTGTAGGAAACTATAAATAAATACAATGAATTACAACAAAAATTACCGGAAATCAGAACTTTTGTCTATTATTTGGACGAATTTTGTACTTTTTTGTATTTTTCGTATATTGTTGCATATTGTTGTAAGTGGTTAAGAGCACCAGACCGGAACATAAAGTATCATTATTGTTGTATATTATTGAAATTTATTGTAGTTTTAACAATTTACAAGAAAGTATACAAAAATTTACAATTTTGGCACCCAAAAAGTTGTTCTTTTTCGGCAGTGTTCATGTGTACTAAAAAAGTCTGGCTATTTGTACCGAAATTTTGGTGCAAATCCTCCCTTCTCCAGGGCTATTCATACCAAAAAAATCCGGCTATTTGTACCGAGAATTCAGTATACGTAGCCACGGCTTTCTTTTTCAACCAAGGATCATAAAATATTTAAAACACTGTAAAAAGATAATTCTATGTTAAACTGTACAAGTGATTGCTATATTACGAAGAATCTTTTATGTTCATACTATAGAATATTAGGATTCAATAATCTCGAAAAAATAACAAAAAGTTCAACTTTGAGAGCTTTTTTTTTTGTTTCAACTTTTTTGATCTTATGGAGATTATTTCATTTGAATACTTGTCATCCTAGGTCGAAAATAAACAAAATATTTTGATGCAAAAATTGTAAATTCTTGTATACTTATTTTTTAAATATCAAAGCTACAAAATATATAAAAAATAAATATACAAAAGCGAAAATGGCAGTAAATGAGTAAATATACAAGAGAAATTTGTAAAAGTACATAATTCGTCCAATTAATTGACAAAAGTTCTGATTTCCCGTAATTTTTTGGTGTAATTTATTTTATTTATTTGTATTTGCTGGAAAATTTGTTCTAGTTTTTCGTAGTTGGTTGTGAAAAATTTCCCACCAGGGATTAAAAAAAATTCAATTAGATTTTTCAAAGTAATAATCAGTGGGAGATTGTACTGATCCTCAATAACAAATTTCTTTGAGAAAGTTGATGTTCGTTTTTGGCTTTAGGTTCAGGTAAGTTTAACACAATTATTTTGTAGGGGCGCAATATTTATAATGAGAAAATGTTTTTTTTTTGGTTGATATCGCTGTTGGAGAATTATTCACAAAAAACTATTTATATTTTTGATTAAAAGGTAATGAAAGTTCTGTTAATTTTTGCGAAATTTTGAATAACATATAAGAACTACCCATTTAGTGTATTTGAGGGTCAAAAATGGTGAATGAAAAATTAAAAAAATTGTTTTGACATTTTTAGTCCTTTTTTTCGATTTTTTCGAGAAGGGGTAATTGCTTACTTTAGAAATTTTTCCAAATTTTGGAGTAAATGGCTTGAAACCTGTGACAAAATCTTCTTTTTAGTACAAAAGTAAAATATCAGTCGGGGGAGACCAAAAAACATTTGCATTTTTTTCAAAAATCACAAAAATAATCAAGAAATGGGTTTTTAATTACTGATTATTTTCCACGTTTCGGTTTTTCCACGAAATTATAATCACTTTATACTGACTTTTACAAGCTTTTTACAAAAACATTTGTATTGTTCTCAAAAAATGCAAAAAATAATCCCAATTCTTTTTTTTTTATTCAAATAAAATTTCAGAACGAAATAATATAAGAAGAAGTTTAATATATTGAAAGAAAAGTGAATCAATCAAATATTTCATTATTGTTAAATATTAATAGATTTGAATTATTTTGATTAATCGCATTAATTTTTAATTAACTTCAATATTTTACATTTAAATAATTTAAAATATTAGAATAGTACAAATTAGAAATTGCTATAATTGACATTAAAATTATAAATTGTTGAATAAATTCTGTTTAATGAATAAACTATAAATGTAGAAAAGGAAAGGAGAACTTTCTATCACAACCTATCCTTTCTCCAGCTCGAAAAATGACCAATAATTGCTATTTTTGGCTATTTGATGACTATTTTTTCGAATTGACCTTGAAAATGTCATTTGCAAATATTGTCGAGGTTATATGGGTTTTTTCAGGAAAATATGAATGTTTTTGAGTCTTTTCCGACTACTATTTTACTTTTAGACTAGAAAGAAGATTTTTCAAAAGGCTTCAAACCATTTAGACCAAAATTCGAAAAAGTGATCAAAGTAAACAATTACCAAACAATTTTTTACTACAACCAATAAATTCCAAATAAAGCAAGTGTTATGTCCTGAGAGATGTAACTTACCTAATAATTTATTCATTTCACAAGATTCCTCATTTCAGAATCTAATTTAAAAAACTAGGAAGCAGGGATGAGGATTACTACCAATTTGCAAGGAATGAATCGAAAAATGCTAATTTCAAATGTTAAATCGATATTTTTATTATTTAAAATATAAAGTACATAAAGAGAATAATCAATTATTTGAATTGAAAAAGTTTAAATTATTGTTCACTTGTATTTTCGTAAAAGACTCCCGAACATTTATTGCTCAACCTCGAATTAATTCTCCTTGATTGTGTCTAGTCGACTTCAAAAAAAGGAAGACTAATTAGCAATCAAGTTATTGAAAGTGAGAAATTTGGAAATAGAATGGTTAATTAAAAAGGGGTACTTACGGATATTTAAATCTTGGGAAATCTCCACCCTCTTATATTGAACTCCTCCGGAATGCGTCACAGGTTCCGGAATTCATACACCAAGTGAAGCCTTGAAACAGGTTCCCCAAGTAAACGGATGAACTAGGGGGTCAGGTGCCCTTGTCATGAAAGGTTGCCCCCCGTTTCTTGATCTGTTCTTGGTCTTCAGATTTCGACGTTGTAAATATTGGAAGACGTGGGGTCCCGCTGTGTTGACGGGCCGACTACTCGGTCCGGTAATAAGAGTCGGAGGGTGAGACGATTGATCATCTAATTGAGGACCGAAGACGAGGGACAGACTTACACTGATTCCAAAAGGGGCATTTTTGACGAGTCAGGGTCGTAGTAATCGATGAGTAAAAGATGCTGATGGTGTTTTCCGACTGGTGGTGATGTTGTCTGACTGACTACCGCTTCAGAATCCGCTGTATTTATACACAGAATCCCTTTTTGAGTACCCATGGGGTTGAGCAATTTTAGTTGTAGTAATAAATCTGTGTGAATTGGAATAGCCAATCAATGCCAAAGATTTTAGAAATGTCCTTATTTGGAGAGTGAAGCAGTAGCAGAAACGTTCTACCTCCCTACCAAGATGCCAAGGGGGTATGTAGATTTAGTTGTGCTGGTAAATCTGTGTTATATGGAAAGCCAATCAATTTCAAAAATTTTAGATATGCCCACATAAGGCAGATGACGCCGTTGCCAAAGAGCATGTTACCCCTTCCAAGATGCCAAGGGGGTTAAGATGTAGTGGTGATTTGTTTTAGATAGAGGTTTCTCAAGAAAATCTGGTATCCCGTGCATGGGAATGCATTATAGAGGTGTAAAAATTGTACAGATGTGCATCGTAGATTTGGCCAAGTGTAAGCGTAAGAGATTGAAACTTAAACATGTGTTCGTCTATTCTCATGCCCGTCTTGTTGATCAACGGGAGAGCCTCTGACTCATGTGAGCCTGTTGCATGTATTAGTTCTGCGAAAATTGATATGCACCGCCCATTTTCAGGCTACTCTGTAGGTTCTACCCTTCACAGCTGGACTTGTTGATAATGATTAGAAATTGGATTTTATAGAGGTCTTTAAAATATGATCCTTTTTTCGGGTTTTCCGGGCAATTATGTCAGAATTTCTCACGAAATTTTTTTTATTGGTACGAAATTTTACACAGTTGCTTTAAACGTAAAAAGGAAAAGAATAAGACCCTAGAGTCTTTCATTTTCCGAAATTTGTAGTTTACACTACGTCCTACTATAAAATTTTTGGGAACTTTAACATGTTTTTAAATGCAATTTATAAGAATGATTGAATGCTATAATTTTATATTGAAGAATATCTTATATAAAAGCATGGAAATGAAAAAATCGTGTAGCTTTTTAGAGAAATCGAAAATTATAAAACATTTAAGATTCTTTTCTTGAGTATTTGAAGGGTGGCAGTACAGAACTAGATAACTAATGAAATCGACATTTTTCTGAAAACTGAAATAACGTTCTGTAAAATAATTAAATCGAATTCACCATTCGAAGGAATGATAATATCTAATAATAAGACGAACAAATTTTATCCTGCAGAAATTTATTGTACACTTATTTCCGAAATGTCGAACATTATAAGTTTAATATTTTAATGGGTTTAAAAGGTGAAAAATAAGTTATAATTCCGATTTTCCATAACAGTATTTTTAGACATACAAATTTTGACAAAATAAATATTCTTTTGCTCGAAAATATTTCGACAGGAAATTAAATTAAAGTGCAATTGTTTTCTTCGAACAATTTTTATTAGCGAAACTGCTATTATTTTATTGAGTCAACTATATATTATAGAATGTAAATATAATTCTTAAAAAATGTGTACGGTACTATATTTCATTATATTATTCTATTCTATATTTTGCATTTTTTACAAGTATTCAGAATTTATATCTATCTTTCGAAATCGTATCATTAAAGTCCCAAGAAGTAGGGAAACCGGGCTCGAAACTTTCAACATCATCATACAGTGGACTAGTAATTTCGTAAATCGAATCACTTTTATTATTTGTAAAATGTAAAAACTCGCTATGAGTATTAATTGAAAGAATGTCAACATTGGGAAGATCAGATACAAAAGTAACATTGGAACTTGAATCAAATGATTTTTTTTCCTGCGAAAATCTTCATCTGACATTTCTTGAGATAAACTTTCATTTTCTCCTTGTGCGATTGGTACAGCATGTGATCCACTAGTTTCATTTGTCACATTTTGTCCGCTGTCTCCTCCACTTGCAGCTTGAAGTTCCATATTAGTTCTCATTAATATCGTGATAGCAGTGAGTGTTTCCAGAAACATCAATACCAACAAAATATTGTTAAGTCCGCTAGAAATGGCTGAATACTTAGTTAGAGCTCTATTTTCACTGCTGACTTGGTTCATCGTTCTCAGCAAATTATCAAGAGCTTGCTCCTTTGAGATAGGCTTCTTCAAATCTGGAAATTCTAAATTAAAGACCAATTTTCTTCCAAACTGTTAGTGACATGTTGTTAGAAAATAAAGTGAATTACATATAATAATCTACAAACGTTTTATTCGCAGCTAATAGTGTGGCTATTAAACAATCAGTCTGATTTCTTTGCTGCCTGCTTTGGACCTCGGCAGCAACAAGCAGGGCCTAATATTGATCTGTGTTCGTTTCCCGACTACTCTTCAAATTTCAAGGTTGTACGACCCTCAGAATGAAAGTAAACATTGTTCTGAGTTGACCGTCTACCTGAGCTCCGCCGAAATTATGATGAGTGTCTATCTCGTACTCAAGTTTTCGATTGGTTTAAAAAAATCAAGGAGAAGAGGGAAGTGATTGAAGACGATCTGCGTCCAGGCCGTCTTGCACATCGAAACCCGACAGTAACATCGATATCGATGCCTGAGTATTCGAGTAATTGCGATACAGTATCAAAATTGAGAATGTCGGAATGAAACATTAAAAATTACTAATTTAATACTAATACATAATCGAATATTAACTTCCAACTTTGAATCATTCAAAGTTGTAGAATATAAAATCAAAAGCGTGCTTTTCTGCGTGAATAAACGTTTGAAATTATATATATTTTAATAATTATATTCAATATTTAATAATATAATTATATATTGTATTGGGAACTTCAAATTTAAACAACCTGTAAATGAGGAATAATTAAGATTGAACATTTTCAGAGATGCATTATTATTTCAAAATTAAAAAGTTCAATTTCAAATCTACAAAACTGAAACGTTTAGCCTGAAGTCGAAATTCCAGTAAGTTTTGCACAACTCGTTCTGGACAATTGACTCTATCTCTCTGGGAGCGTTCGACAGAGCAGGGTCGCGTTTAACACCATAAGAGTGACAAAGATGGTGATGAAGCACTCTTAGGGCCGCATTATGCCTGTGAAGATACTTCTGATGTCAAGATCCAGACCAAGGGTCTCGGCCGCCTGCTCCACGGCTTTGTAGAGGAACGCTCTTTTGCCAATCATCTCGTGGTTCCTGACCATTATCAAAAGAGGATCTCTTCCATTTGCCACGATGTGAGCTGTACCCA
>JAUMHM010000049.1:7021185-7040499 GCA_032362435.1 Melikaiella ostensackeni
GAAGGACTCGACGCACTCCCAGCACTCCTCAGACTTGAGCATGAGAGGAACCATCGTGTCGGGGGTGAGCTCGGCGCTTTTTGGAATAGTTCAATTTTGAAGATTTAAAATTAAAAATTATTGAATTTTGAAGATTCAAAATTGAAAATCATTCAATTTTTAAGATTTATTATCAAACATTCATAAATCGGGAATGTTTATAGTTTAAAATTATGTAATTGTGAACGATTTTTTAAAAACTATAGTTCAATTTTGAATATTTACAGTGGAAAATTATTAAATGCAAAATTGTTCGATTTTGAAGATGTAAAATTGAAAATTATTCAGTTCTATGGATTTTCAATTAAAAATTCTTCAATTTTCAAGATTTAAACTTGAAGATTCATTAATTTGGAATGTTTATAATTCAAAATGATGTCATTTTAAATGATTTTTTTTATAATTCAATTTTAAAGAATTAAAATTGAAAATTATTCAACTTTGAAGATGTAAAATTGGAATTCATTCAATTTTATAGATTTACAATTTAAAATTCATCAATTTTTTGTCATTTATGATTTTCTTTTTTTAATAAATCATAAATTCAATATTTGATGTGCAAAATAGAAAATAATGCAATTTTCCTGGAAATTTATTCAATTTTTCTAGAATTCAAAATTTTTCAATTTTCAACAGCTACAATTGAAGATTCATTAATTTTCTATGTTTATAGTTTGAAGTGATGCAATTTTAAATATTTTTTAAGAATAGTTCAATTTTGAAGATTTGAAATTGAAAATTCTTCAATTTTTAAGATTTACACTTGAAGATGCATTAATTTGGAACGTTTATAGTTTAAATTGATGTTATTTTGAATGATTTTTTTTATAATTCAATTTTAAAGAATTAAAATTAGAAATTATTCAACTTTGAAGATTTAAAATTTAAATTTATTCAATTTCATAGATTTGCAATTTAAAATTCATCAGGTTTTATTATTCATGAATTTTATTTTTTTATTCAATTAAAAACTTAGTATTTAATGTGCAAAATAGAAAATGATGCAAGTTTGATGGAAATTTATTCAATTTTTTTAGATTTGCAATTGAAAATTCTTCAATTTTCAACATCCACAATTTAAGGTTCATTAATTTTCAATGCTTATAGTTTGAAATGATGTGATTCTGAATACTTTTTTAGAATAGTTCAATTTTAAAGATTTGCAATTGAAAATTCATCAATTTTTAAGATTTACACCTGAAGATTCATTCATTTGGAATGTTTACAGTTTAAATTAATCTCATTTTGAAAATAAAAGATGATGCAATTTTGATGGACATTTATTTAATTTTTTCAGATTTTCAAGTGAAAATTCTTCAATTTTCAACATCTACAATTGAAGATTCATTAATTTTTAATGTTTATAGTTTGAAATGATGTGATTCTTAATACTTTTTTAGAATAGTTCAATTTTGAAGATTTGCAATTGAAAATTATTAAATTTTTAAAATTTATACCTGAAGATTCATTTATTTGGATTGTTTATAGTGTAAAATGATGTCATTTTGAATAATTTTTTTTTAAATTCAATTTTAAAGAATTAAAATTGGAAATTATTCAACTTTGAAAATGTAAAATTAAAATTCATTTGGTTTAATAGATTTGCAATTTGAAATTCATTAATTGTTTCTATTTACGCATTTAATTTTTCTAAACAATTATAAATTTAATTTTTAATGTGCAAAATAGAAAATGATGCAATTTTGATCGAAATTTATTCGACTTCTTTAGATTGCAATTGAAAATTCTTCAATTTTCAACATCTACAATTGAAGATTCATTAATTTTCAATGTTTATAGTTTGCAATGATGTAATTCTAAATATTTTTCTTACAGATTTGCAACTGACATGATAGAAAAAGTCGCGAGACAAAAAAACGCGAAAAGCGAGCGAAAACATACGAGTACGCCCTTTAATGTAGACAAAGTGAATAAATATGAAGATTATAATTGTTATTTCAAAGATCCATAATATTTTCAAAAGCAGAGAAAGAGTAAAGACGAGAATCGATTTGTTTTTACATAAACATAGACGGATATAAAAACTTGAAATACGTACCAAAAACCCAGAGAAGACTGATCGTGGTCCTCATTTTGGAACTGATGTTTCACTTGTGAGA
This sequence comes from Melikaiella ostensackeni, assembly GCA_032362435.1. Taxonomy (NCBI): domain Eukaryota; kingdom Metazoa; phylum Arthropoda; class Insecta; order Hymenoptera; family Cynipidae; genus Melikaiella; species Melikaiella ostensackeni. Next base: position 7,023,345 of record JAUMHM010000049.1, read on the forward strand.
TTTTTTTCGATTTTATCCAGTAAATAAACGCCTGGTTTCATTCTTTTAAAGTGGGATGTATAAAGACAAAAGAGTACGGAGAGAATACTAAATGTCAGCGGGTAAAGCTTTATGTAAAATAATCTCTTGCAAGAGTCTCTCAGGTGACAATGATTTATGTATCATGATAAACCTTTTTTTTATGATTTGTAAAAAACGCGCTTTCGAATGACACTTTTCAAATGAAGATTAGCCAATCTCTGTTCTATTGAAATAGTGGGTCATTTAAAAAAAACGAATATTTCAAATACTCGTTGTAAATCTGCCTATTTTAATTTATAGCTTTCTTTTCATTATCTAAATTTTCCAATTTTTCATTCTTTTACGTGCCTACTCTATTTCTCCTATTATGCAATTGACTATTCGGCATTTTCACTGAATTTTAAACAACTTTTGGAGGTCACAAAATTGGTTCCTTCACTTCTTATGTTTGAAATCAATTCTGATGTAGATTTTACATTTTATTTTCTACAAATTGAAATTTTTCAGCATTATCGACGCTCAAAATTTCCCATCAGAATTTGAAATTGACCTTGTTATTCTTCAATGTACTTCCTTAAAACGATTAAAAATATCAGTCACGCAAAAATGTGTGATGCACGTGAATTAATATTGACATATCAAAGATATCGTCTACTCCGCATATTCGCACCTCTATTCCAGTTTACTGAACACTGAATATTGCCAAAGCAAATTCCATTTTTGTCCTGGATTAGCTGAAACAATTCTTGCATTAAGTTAAAATTAGAAAAGGTGATATCATGGACGTTCAGAATTTTCAATGGGTATGATTCAATAATTGAAATCTTATTATACTACGAAATTTCTACATTGAAAAAAATACAGTACATACAAAAATATTTTTAAGCAGAGAAGAATATTATATAAAACTCTATACAGTAGGGCGTAGCGTAAAATCGAATTTTCAGAAAATGAAAGACCCTGGGGTCGTATTCTTTCTCTTTTTACATAAGAAGCAGCTGTGTGCGATTTTGTCCCGATCAAAAAAAAAAAAAAAAAAAATTCTGAGTAATTCTGCTGAAATTGTTCGGAAAACCCGAAAAAACACATTCATCTTGATCAAGAATTGTATTTAAAAATTTGTTAAAAGAAAGTGGTAGATCTCCATATAATATATCTTCTTTGTCGTATTCATTTGTTTCATTAAAACAACCCTTTTCAAGATAAAAGAAAAATAGGATGAAAAAAATCAGAAAATTTTTGTTATTTTTTAAAATCAGTGGGTATTTTTAATTTTACCTACTAAAGGGCTCCATGAAACATATAAATCACCATTTTCGACACTTGAAACCCCACATCGGAAACTTTTTGTTTGTCGTCAAGAGTGTTAAAAAAATTAATTGAAAACAAAATCAAATTTAATTTTTTTTCAACACATGTAATAAATTTCAAACAAAATTACCGAAAATTAGAACTTTTGTCTATTATTTGGACGAATTTTGTACTTTTTTGTATTTTTCGTATATTGTTGTATATTGTTGTAAGTGGTTAAGAGCGCCAGACCGGAAATCTGAAGACCTGGGTTAGAATCCCAGCGGAGCTAGAGAGGAATCTTTTGACAACTAAGAATAAATAAATATTCCAAATATATTGATATAAGACCAATAGAGAAAAAACTAACATTAAGGATAATTATTGTTGTATATTGTTAAAATTTATTGTAGTTTTTATATTTTACGTATACAAAAACTTGCAATTTTTGCATCCAAAAAGTTGTTCTTATTCGGCAGTGTTTATGTGTACTAAAAAAATCTGGCTAGCGGTACCGAAATTTTTGTGCAAATCCTCCCTCTTTCAGGGTTATTTATACCTACAAAATCCGACCATTTGTACCGAAAATTCAGTACACGTAGCCACGGCCTTTTTTTCGACCAAGGATCATAAAATATTTGAAGGAAAAAATCTTTGAAAAGCGTAACCTCTGATAAAGTCATTTCGTGTAATAGTATATCACAAAAAAAGTCTTTAGAACCGAGAAAATTTGTGTAAGAGGCTCATTAGAGACAGTTATGTAAACAAGTGAAAAAAGAGGGAGAAAAAGGAAAGAGACAACCAAAGCACCTCACTCTTTGCTTATTCATTCTCTGTCTTTTTTATACTACGGGGATCCAACACGTTTCGAGGTCATTTAGACCTCCTCATCATCATGTGTGATTTTATATTTAGGCAAAAAGTTATGATATTTCTCCTTTCTATTATAGTTATTTTTGTGTTCTTCCCCCCCTATTCCTAGGGACCATCTTGTTTGTCCGATGTATACTGCTTTGCAACTTTTCCAAATGATTTTATAGATTACGTTTTGCTTGTCTAGTTCGTCACGTGAGTCTTTTCCTAATATTATGGTTTTATTGCTTTTAAATGGAATTATATAAATTGTGTGTAGACCCATTTTGCCCAGTAATGATCCTAGAGCCTTAGAGATTTCCCCAAAGTATGGTAAAACAACTGTGTTAAATCTATCAAATTCCCTAGTTTCTTTGTAGGTTAGTTTGTTATCTTTCCTTTTTAGCTGATGAATTCTGTTTTTTATATGTTTGTCAATGAAGAATAATGGATAATGATTTTGGAAAAGAATCTGCTCGTTTCAACGATTTTTTTTTCATGAAATGTTTCAAGTGACAATTTTCTAGCTCTGTCTACCATGTTTCTCATAACACCAATGTTGTTCTCTACTGGGTGATTGGAGAGAAAACTCAGTGTACGTCCTAAAAAGGTCGGTTTTCTATACCAATCAGTTATGATTTTACCTTCATCAGTTTTTATTATTCTTAGGTCTAAAAAATTAATTTTTCTATCTTTTTCAATTCCTAAAGTGAATTGTAACCTTGGGTGTACACTATTAAAAGCGTTAAGAAGTATTTCAATTTTGCTTGCATCTACACATAATATAGAGTCGTCAAATTGATAATAAGTGGAGTGAAAAACGAAATTGAAAGCTTCATTGAATAGTTTGTATGGAATAGTGGTGTGATTTTTCATGCTGTTCCATCTTTTTTCAATGGCATCCTTTACTTTCTCAAGTGGAATGTTAGGAAACATCGCAACCACGTCAAACGAAGCTAAAATATGATTTTGTGGAATCGTGATTCTATCAATGACTTCCAGAAAAGCATTACTATTTTTAACTGAAAATTTGGAAATTGTTATTGATTTTTTAAGTGGTATTACTAAGCAATTCTTCTAATTTTCTGGTCGGAGTGCCTGTTGTTGATATTACTGGTTGTAATGAAAAATTATTTTTATGAGCTTTAATTAGGCCATAGGATAAGGAGAGAACTGTATTAATTTTATCAATATCACATATTTTCACGTTTCCCAAATAACCCTTTACTCTAAATTTATTCAAAACCCTGAAAGTATCTTTCTTTAATTTTTTTGTATGATCATTTTCAAGACGATCAAAGCTATCCTTATTTTCTAGGATTTCAAGCATTTTTTTGACATACTCAGTTTTAGAAATGGCTATTGTAATGTTCCCTTTATCTGCTTTAGTCACAAAAATATTTGAATTATTTTTCAAAAAATCTTTAGTTAGTTTGTATCCGTCATTTAATCCTTTATCAATAATCGATTGAGAACAGTTGTTTGTAAGAAATTCATTTGACAACCTCTCAAGTTCACATCTAAATTCTTGTAATTTGTTACTTGGTATTTTCTCTACGTTATTTTCACATCTTTTACCATTTCTAATAATTGAATGAACTTTTTTCCCCAAACTTGTTACTAAAACCCACACCTAGTCAAAGAATGTTAAGACCTCTTGTGGTATATCAATTTTTGAGATATTAAGAATCCAAATGTCAGGTTTTTCGTGTGATAGAACAGAGTAGAGGTTTAATGTATTTTTTGTATGTCACCTTGAATTTGAATTATAACAGCGAATTTTCGAGATTTTTTTTTGTTATTATGAGTCAGTTTATTTTTTAGTTTATTGTCTTCCAGGATGCATTCTCTGATGACAAAAGGAGGTACTTGTTCACTTAGTTTCTCCAGTCTGTTTAATTTTTTCATTTAAACTATTTTTGTGTGGCAAATATTGATAACTATATTCAACACTGATTTTTAAAATTTTGTTGTGGTTTCATCAAATTTTCTACTCTTTTTGATATTCATAAAGTTAAAGCCTAGTCTGTTGTTTATATCATAAATTTTTTTCGGAAAGTCTCCGTGAGCTTCGCATTTAGTTAGGAAATTTTTCTGCGACCCAGTTTGATTTAAATTTTTACTTAAGTAAAAGAAAGATTTTATTTTTTTCACCAGGACTGTCTATCACATTACTGCCTGATCTCAAAAAACACAAAAGTAATCCAAATCTTTTTTTTTCAAATCAAATTTCAGAACGAAACAATACAAGAAGAAATTTAATACATTGAAAGAAATGTGAATCAATCTGAGGTTTCATTATTGTTAAATATTAATAGATTTGAATTATTTTAATGGATTGCACTAATTGTTGATTAATTTTAATATTCAACAGTTGAAGAATTAGAAATATTAGAATATTACAAATTAAAAATTGCTATAAATAACGATAAAATTATCAATTGTTAAATAAATTTTGTTTAATTAATAAACTATGAATGTAGAAAAGGAAAGGCGGAAGATCCACACAACCTATTCTTTGTCCAGCTCGAAAAATTAGCAATAATTGCTATTTTTGGCTATTTCATAACTATTTTTTCGAATTGACCTTGAAAATGTCATTTGCAAATATTTCCGAGGTTATTTTCGAAATACGCAACTCAAAATGTGTTGGTATAAGTGGTCTTAACAGAAAAAGGATAGAATTAGTTACGAACGTGATTTTTACCGATTTTTTATTTTTTGGATTTGTTTGGGTTTTCTTTTTAGGAGAATATGAATGTTTTTGGGTCTTTCTTGACTGCTCTTTCACTTTTGGACTAGAAAGAAGATTTTTCAATAGATTTCAAACCACTCAGACCAAAATTCGAAAAAGTGATCAAAGTAAACCATTACCAAACAATTTTTTACTATAACCATTTAAAGGAATAATAATATCTAATAATAGGGCGAACAGAGTTTATCTTACAGAAATTTATTGTACACTTATCCACAAAATGTCGAACATTATAAGTTTAATATTTTGATGGGTTTAAAAGGTGAATAATAGTTATAATTTCGATTCTCCATAACAGTATTTTTAGACGTACAAATTTTGACAAAATGAACATTTTTTCGCTCAAAAATATTTTAACGGAAAATTAAATTAAAGTGCGATTGTTTTTTTTGAACAATTTTTATTGGCAAAACTTCTATTATTTTATTGATTCACCTGTATAATATTGAATGTAAATATAATTCTTAAAAAATGTGTACGGTACTGTATTTTATTACATTATTCTATTCTATATTTTGCATTTTTACAAGTATTCAGAATTTATATCTATCTTTCGAAATCGTATCATTAAAGTCCCAAGAAGTAGGAAAACCGTGCTCGAAACGTTCAACATCATCATACAGTGGACTAGTAATTTCGTAAATCGAATCACTTTCATTATTTGTAAAATTTAAAAACTCGCTACGAGTATTAATTGGAAGAATGTTAACATCGGGAAGATCAGATACAAAAGTAATATTGGAACTAGAATCAAATGATTTTTTTTTCCTACGAAGATCTTCATCTGACATTTCTTGAGATAAACCTTCATTTTCTCCTTGTGCGATTGGTACAGCATGTGATCCACTAGTTCCATTTGTCACATTTTGTCCACTCTCTCCTCCACTTGAAGCTTGAAGTTCCATATTAGTTCTCATTAATATCGTAATAGCAGTGAGTGTTTCCAGAAACATCAATACCAACAAAATATTGTTAAGCCCGCTAGAAATGGCTGAATACTTAGTTAGAGCTCTATTTTCACTGCTGACTTGGTTCATCGTTCTCAGCAAATTATCAAGAGCTTGCTCCTTTGAGATGGGCTTTTTCAAATCTGGAAATTCTAAATCAAAGACCAATTTTATTTCAAACAATTAGTGACAAGTTGTTAGAAAATAAAGTTAATTACATATAATAATCTACAAACGTTTCATTCGCAGCTAATAGTGTGGCTATTAAACAATCAGTCTGATTTCTTTGCTGCTTGCTCTGGACCTCGGCAACAACAAGCAGGGCCTGATATTGATCTGTGTTCTTTTCCCTTCTACTCTTCAAATTTCAAGGTTGTATGACCCTCAGAATGACAATAACCTTTGTTCAAAGTTGACCGTCTACCTGAGATCCGCCGGAATTATGATGAGTGTCTATCTCGTACTCAAGTTTTCGATTGGTTTAAAAAATTCAAGGAGGGAAAGAAAGTGATTGAAGACGATTCGCGTCCAGGCCGTCTCACACATCGAAACCCGACAGTAACATCGAAAAAGTGAGTCAAATTATGCGAACAATTCGATGCCTGAGTATTCGAGTTATTGCTGACTCAGTGAACATCGATAAAGAAACTGTTAGAAAAGTTTTTAATAAAAACTTACACATGAAAAAGTTTTGTGCTAAAATCGTGCCGAAATTGCTCAGTTCTGAGCAAAAGGAAACTCGTAGCAACGTTTGTACTGACATTCCGGAGAACATCGGAAATGATCCCAAATTTTTGGAAAATGTAATAACTTGTGACAAATCATGGTTTTTTTAATGCAACCCTGAAACCAAGCGCCAATCTATGCATTGAAAACGTCCCAGTTCACCGAGCCAAAAGAAAGCACGGATGAGCAAGTCGAATTTCAAAGCAATGATGATAGTTTTTATTGACATCCAAGGAATTGTTCACATTGAATGGGTACCTGAAGGTCAGACTAATAACCAGGTGTATTATAAGGATATTTTGACAACTCTTTGAGAACGCATATGAAAAAAGGGCCTAAAATTTGGAACAACGGCTCATGGATTCTTCACCAAGGCAACGCGCCACGACACAAGGCGCTGTAAGTCCAGACGATTTTGGCGAAGAACAAGATTCCCGTATTGGAGCACCCACCGAACCCATGCGACCTAGCCTTTTTCTTCTGTTCCCGAAGATTAGGTCTGAGCTAAAAGGAACCAAAATTAAGTCGGTGGATGTTGTGAAAGAAAAAGCGGCGCGGCTCGTGAAAGACCTCTCAGAAAAGGACCTGCAACATTGCTTCAAACAAAGGAAGATTTTTATGGAGTGATGTAGGGATCGAGAAGGGGACTAAATTGAAGGGGTTAACATTTTCATTGAATAATTTGGTAAATACAAATTGTTAGAGCATCAGTCCAATTATTTAATAGCCACATCTCGTACATTCTGTTCGCAGTGTGAAGTTGGTTCGCAGAGATACTTTCGTTTTTCATTCCTGTTTTTTAAATTGGTTCATTTTATTTTTCAAAGATCAGAAACACATAATTAGAAAATGAAATAATGTTCAATTTAATGGAATTCTTTGAGATCAATCTTAAATCTTCGAAATCGAACATGAAAATGAAATTAATAATTGGAAAATAATATTTTTGAAATAAATATATTTTACATTTTACTTCTTACGTTTCTCCAATTTCACACCGAATACTTAAATTTTTAACTAAAAATGTTCTATTTTCTACTGAAAATGGTATAGTTGAATTTTCAATTGAAAAAATGAATTTTCTATCAAGAAAGAAACAAATTTGAAAAAATATGTTCCTAAATTCTCAACTACGGAAATGAAAATTCAACTAAACTGATGATTGATGAACAAAATTGTTCAATTTAAAAAAAAAATTAATTTTCAACCAAACTGTTGTATTTTTTACCAAAAAATAATGAAATTTCTACCAGACGAGATGAAATTTCAACAACATAATTTTAAATAAAAAAAATTGATTCAACCAAAAAAGATCAAGTTTCAATAAAAAAGGGAATAGTTAAATTTTCAGTTGAAGAAATGAATTTTCAACTGAAGGATGAATGTTGAACAAAATAATTGAACCTTCAACTGAAAAAGATTAATTTTCAACCAAACTGTTTTATTTTTTACCAAAAAAGAATGAAACTTCTGCTAGGAGAGATGAATTTTTAAGCCAAAAAGACAGTTTTTAAAAATAACTTTAAACCAAAAATAGTTAAATTCAACCAAAAAAAGACGAATTTTTAACAAAATAGTAAAATCCTCAACCAAACCAAATTCATTTTCGACCAAACAGTTCCATTTTCTATTAAAAAAAAAAAAAAAAGAAATGACATTTCTACCACATGAGATGAATTTTTAAACCAAAAGGACGAATTCTGATCAAAATAGTCAAATTTTCAACCAAGGAAGATTTTTAACTCAAGAAAGAAAAAAATTCGAACCAAATTGTTCAATTTTCTCCACAACAGATTTAGTTTTTATCCGAAAAATATAACTTTGTAGCAAAAATGTTAGTTTTCAACTATATAGTTGAGTTTTCAACCCAGAAAGACGAATTTCCAACAAAATAGTTGAATTTTCAACCAAAATAGTTTCATTTTCAATCAAACAGGGTCTTTTTTAACAAAAAAGTTTAATTTTGTGCAAATAGAGAATTTTTTACAAAATAATAAAATTTGTGAAAGAATATTAATATTTTTGACCAAGAAAATTGTTTTTCCACCAAAAAGACGAGTTTTTATCAAAATACATGAATTTTGAACCAAATAGTTGAATTTTTAAGCCGAAGGACGAATTTTTTCCAAAACACTTGAATTTTTAACCCGAAAGTATGAATTTTCAACAAAAAAGTTAATTTTTGACCAAATGGTTGAATCCTAAACCCAAACAGGTTAATTTTCTACCTAAAAGTTACATGTTTGAGCAAAAAAGATGAAATTTCTACGAAAATATATGAATTTTTAAACGAAAAAGACGAATTTTCAACAAGAATTGAACTTTCAACCAAAAAAGATTTTTCAGACAAGAAAGAAAAAATATTTCAACCAAATTGTTGAAGTTTCAAGCCCACAAGACGAATTTTCTACATTAATTTTCACATTAATTCCTTCAATATTTCTCTATTATTTATTTCAATACTGATTATCCTCTAATTGTTCACTATATAATGATTTAAATGTTGAAAATTCAATGTTCAATTTTCAATTTTTTTCGATTTTAATCAGATGGAAATTCAACCTTTGGAAACTGAAGCAAAAAGCGAATTTTACATTGAAAATGTTATATTTACATAATTTTATATGAGAATTTAATAAAGAAAAATTTCAATGAAAAAAAATTTTTTAATGTGTAGGTGGAACTGACATTTAAAGTAGATATAGCACGCGCATATCATGCTAGTAACTCAGTCATGAATTCGATAGCTTCTGAAATTAAATAATTCAATTTAAATTTAAATTCAAAATCTTAAAATTAAAAATCGTAAATGTTGAAAAGCTTTCGAATTTTTAAGTTTTCAAGAATAAAGTGTATCTCACCTTCACGAATTTCAATAAGACCTTGAGTCTTCTGATCATAAGACACCCCATAATTTTTATTAGTACTTTTATTTCCATAAAGTGAATAAATCCATTGAGACAGGCTTGATAAAGCCGAAGAAAAAGATGACCATTCGAAAAATTTGGGTTCAACTTTACTCAAAGATTTCTCTACATAAATTGGAATTTGATTAAACTCGACAATAGCGTTCAATAAATCATGAGTTACGCCATTCTTAAAATTATCCAGTGATTTCGAAACCTTTTGATATCTTTTGAATTCCTTCGGATCATTTTCTGATTTTTTTTTCAATTTTGTTTTTCTTTCTTTTCCCTGATTGTAAATGAGAATATAGTCAGTGCAATCTTGTACGATACTTTTTGCCACTGGACTTTTCGAAATTATTCTCGAAAAAAGACGAATCGCTTTCGATAAAGGAGATCTTCTTGTTATACTTTTACCAGTAATTGTTCGGACAATAAATTCCACTTGTCTTCTTGTACCAAGAGGTCTTTTTCGAATTTTACATTCAAATTCCTGATCTTTTTTTAATTTACAACTTTTATCCAGATCTACTACACTATTTACCCATTTTCTTGGAAATAATTGTTTCATGAATTTCAAAAAACTCCGGTTTTTTGATGAAGGTTCGGTTCCAAATGCGAAACAAGATTGGATATTATCCCAGTCTGAAATGCATTTTTCATAACCACCTGGTCTAATATCTTCGATAAGAGAGCAAATATATTCAATGGTTTTCAATTTTCGGCTTGCTGGAGGTTTTTTAATATTTTTCTTGAGATAGTCAATTACTTCATTTGCGGAATGTGTTGATCCATAAGTGACAGCTTTTTTGAAATCATCCATATAAGAATCTTCCGACATGCAAACCATATAAATGGCAAGATCGTCATAAAAAATTATAAAGTCCATGTATGTAGGTTTTTTCCAATTGGAGTCTGTGGATTTGGATTCAACTGTCTGATTCTGGAACACGTACTCGGATCCTAAATAATCAGAACCTGTTATTAACAAATCAACAATGTCGCAAACTAGTGCTAGTCCGCTGATAATTAAATTGTCTGTGAAAGTCTCATTCTTCCCAGGGGTTATTATTTCAGGCTGATTTTCGTTTTTTAAAATCCCTAATTTTCTGCCAAAACTTCTTAAATTTTCGACAACAACTTTGGTGGCGATGGTGACTAAATTGTTAATATTGTTTCCTTTTAGTGAAGTTTGTTGAAGAGTTTGTGTCAGAGATTTACTCGCGGGTTGTGATAAAGTTAGTATAAAACGCTTTACAGACTCTTCTACTTCTGATAAAGGTTTTCCAAAAATAACAGGGTTCATTTCATTTCTGGGATTTTTCAGTTTCGAAAATTCGGGATCTGCATTTTTGGCACTGATTTTCAGATGAATAAGTGAACCTACAGAAATCGGAAAATAAATTATAAAAATGAATGACCTGTAAAAACTGAGTATAAAAATGTAAACATTCTTCTCACCCAACACGAGAAATAAGAAGAACTCCGCGCGACACATTTTCGCTACAATAGTTTTTCAAAAATCATAGTTTCGACTTATATAGATGATGGTTTTTTTCTTATCTTCATAGGTTTTGCTCTTCTGACAAGATTATGAAATATTCTTCCAGATTCTTAAGTTTCGACAGATACTTAATATTATTTATTGATCCATAAATAAGAAGTAATTTATCTCTTGAAAATGATATTGAAAAAGATTTTGTGTCTGGGAGATTATTGAAGGTTTTGTTTATTACCTGGTTGCGTTTATTTCTTCTTGAAGCAATTATCAGACTTTTTTTTTAATTTATGTAGAAAAAGAATTTACTTCATCAGTAAACTGATGTACCGGACACCTACAAAGTTGACAACAATTAAAATAGATTATTGTACTTTACTAGCATTATATGCAAGTGCTATAGAGCGCGTGAAACATTACTTTAAATATGAATTCCACCAATTTTTTTTTTAATGTTCTTTTCTTATGAAATAAAATGTTTATTTATTAAATTCTCATTTGAAATTATGTAAATATAACATTTTTTATACAAAACTCGCTTTGAAATAAATAACAGAAAGCTATTGAAGGAATTAATGTGAAAATTAATGTAAAAAAGCTTGAAACTTCAACAAATTGGTTGAAATATTTTGTCTTTCTTGACTGAAAAACTTCTTTGGTTAAAAATTGAACTCTTTTTAAAAATTCATCTTTTTGATTGGAACTTTTATATTTTTTGGTAGAAATTTCATCTTTTTTGGTCAAAAATGCAACTTTTAAGAAGAAACTTAACATGTTTTGGTTGAGGATTCAACTATTTGATTAGAAGTTAACTTTTTTGTTAAAAATTTATATTTTCTGGTTAGAAAATCAACCATTTTGGAAAAAATTCACCTATGTGGTTTGAACATTCAACAATTTCGTTTATTTTTTCATTTCTTGGCCGAAAAATCTTTCTTGGTTGAAAATTCAAGTCTTGTGTTGAAAATTCGTCTTTTGGGTTAAAAATGTAGCTTTTTTGGTAGAAGTTTCATTTTTTTTATTGAATGCAACTGTATGGCCGCATCCGTTTTGGTTGAAATATCAACTATTACATTTTACGTTGAGAATTCATCCTTTTCAGTTGAAAATTCAACCATTTGGTTCAAAATCCAACTATATTTTTAGAAAATTAACCTTTTTTGGTTGAAAATTCAAAACCTTTGTCAAAAATTTGTCTTTTTGGTTTAAAATTTTATCTCTCGGGGTAGAAATTCCATTTCTTATTCTGAGAAAAATTACAACTATGTTGGTAAAAAATTGTTATTTTTTTGCTGAAAAATGCAACTGTTTGGTTGAAAATTATCTGTTTTGGTTGAGAATTCACCTTTTTTTTTGGAAATTCGTCTTGTAGGATTGAAAATTTAACTATTTAGTTAAAATCTAACAACTAATCACAATTATCATATTTTTTTATTATATAAACTTTTTTTCTTCAATAGTTCTTGGTTGGAAATTTATAATTATGGGTTGGAAATTCAACTGCTTTGTTTAAAATTGAACAAATTGGTTGAATTTTTTTTTTAGACTCAAAAATCTTGTTTGGTTATAAATTCAACTCTTTTGTTGAAAATTCGTCTTTTTGGTTTGAAAATTATTGACTTCGCGCTAACTTAGAGTTAATTGAAATAGTGTAAAAAGCGCTAAAATTGAAATAAAAAGTTTTTCTCTTGTTATGAATGGTAGGAGGTAAACTCGATTTTCTATTAATTAAAATCAAATTAAAAGGTTTCCACCTTTCGCTTATTTTCCTTTTTTGAGCTACGTATGACTGGGGAAATTAAATTTTTCATAAAAAATTTCTCATTTCATGAATCAGTAATAAAGAAATATCAAAGCAAAAGAACTTAGAAACCCAGCAACTTCATGTTAACAGACGGAAGGACAACATTAGAAAGCGACATACTCTATTATCATAGATTGTAATTTAATGTATTTTATTTTGAAAACATATCTTCACGAGGGTTTAACTTGAACATTGAGACAAATGATGATCTATTTGTTACAAAAACATGGTTTTATGTATTCAGGTAGATATCTCAGCACCTATTAAACAGATAAATTTTGAAAAATTAATCATTCTTATTCTGTAAATTTATTTAAAAACGCAAGCAGGCCGGGCCTGATCTACGAGTATGTGCTCCGCACATGGCTTGATGTATTTGGCCGTCGGAGTTTACGGCATGCCATCCACACATAGAGAAAGGTTTGAATCAAGAATATCGGTCTTGTTTCAAGCCAAGAAATGGGCTGACGGTATTCTTCTAATTGTAAGACAAGAAAAAAGCTTGAATTTAGTTTTAAATATAAAAACGGACTTGAATTAAACTGCAACAAAAACAAGCTGTCGCAAACCTACCATTACAACTTCACTGGAAATTCACTAAATATTCTTAAGCTTTGTCCAGCTTCTGAGATTTCTCTCTACAATTACTCAGGTAGCATTTTTTAATGATGCAAGTAGCCCTCATGAATCTCCTGAAGTCTCATAAACTTGGTTTTGTAAATATAATGGAAATTATCCTAAATAGCTAGAAGTTACAGAGGTTGCGGCATCTGGCTAACGAACCCGGTAGAAAAGATTCTTGAAGTAAGATTGCAATGCAGCGGACAGTTGTAAAAGCTTCAAATATATATATTTTTATTTCAATTTCTAAATCAGAGATTCGAAAGTTGATATTTGAAATTACATATATCTAAAATTTGCTTCAAAAAATCGAAAATATATCATATTTTGTATGTATCTCGTAAACTGTAAGTGATACGAAAGAAGAAATAGCATTTACAGATTTACAATCAGAGGAACACCGTATACAAACATAAATATAAAGGTTGTCACAAATAAATATAGGTGGAGTTTACACAGCCAGCGCCGGTAACGAACGATGTTGCCGGCTATTTTTCACAAAAAGCGAAATACGAAATAAAAGCGAATCACATATACAGTCATGCAATTACCTGAAAATATAATTTTTGAGGTCAAAATTGATAAAGATCATCTTTGTAAAAAGAAAAATAAACTGTTCGCATTTTTTTTCGTGAAAATACGGTGAGCGTAGACCAAGTATTTTCGGTGTGAATAGGCACTTTGTTAAACATAACCGATTATCCATTTAAATTACAAGAATCACTCATAATTAGAATAAAAAATTATCGATGTTATTATTTGGTTGAATAGATTTTGAAAAATAAAAAATGTCAAACACTTATGGTAAGGAATTATTTTGTACGAAAATATTTTTAAAAATGAAGCTTCGTTCCATGTGTCTAGTGCTATTGTTTGACCCTCGGTATCGTCCATCTCTACAAAAAGGTGTATAAGAGACCCCAAAAAGAAGGTATGTATAAAAAACCGGTACCAAAAAAAATTGTCAGTATCGGTAAAAAATTAATTACTGGCAATGATAATTTTTTTCAAATGTTTTTTTTTTAAGCAGAGAGTCTAGGTAAATAATCAATTATTCGTTTAATTTACGAGAATTAGGTATGTAAAATAAATATAAAGTATTATTTCTGTGACTAGTCACAGGAATGCCTTCTCGCTCCGCCACGAGACGTTGGAAAGAGGTAGGAGTTTGACCAATATTATTTCTGTGACCAGTCACAAGGGTGCTTTCCCGCTCCCTCCATGAGCCGTTGGAAAAGGACAGGGGTTTAACAAATATTATTTCTGTGACCAGTTTAAAAAAAAATGTTGTTAACATAACATTTTTCTTTTCAAAAACGTGGTTTTTTAAAGTTTTCACATTGAAAATTGTTTTTTTCTTTTTGCAATTTTCATGGCCCTATTCGTAATCATTGCATAAAAGTACATCGCTACACGCTTTTCGGAACTTCACACCCGGAAGGCACAGGGGGGAAAAATACCTTTTTTGGACAAAAATCGCCTGACAGTACAATTCTTAACGCATTTTGGTGTTTTTTGTTTAAAAATGACCAATGGTTTCCCGGATATCACAAATGACTTGGAATATTCTACTTTGACTGAAGAAAAATTTATTATTCAAAAACAAATTTTGCACTGGTTTTTGTCGCCATTTTCGGCTCTCTTTGAAATTCTGACATTATTGACGAACTTAAAAAAAAAAAAAAAACTGAAAATGTCCATTTATAATGTTTAACAGCATGATAGAACAAAAAGTATTTATTCAATTTTATCTAATAAATCTGAGAGCAACCTGTACAGTCCGAAAAAAATTGAGTCACTGAAGCCTTCTCATAGTGAGAATTTCAAAACGAAGACACTAGACGGTTTGTTTACATTCTTTATTACTGTAAAGAAGAAATCAAAGTAAAGGATAAAAAAATTGCAAAGGGAAAAATGTTCTGCTTTTTAATTAAATCCTAATTCACTGAAAACAAAGGAAAGTAAAAAACATATAAAGCAGTGAATTTTCTGTCAATTGGGGGTAAAGGGCAGGTTTTGAAATACTTCTTAAAGATCGAAATGAAATCTGCTTTCTTATGAAAATTTTTTGTGTACTGAAAAAGAAACACCCAAAAAGTTCACAAATCAAAATTAGACCGCTTTTCCGGCTCATTAGAGAAAATGTACCATAAATGTACAAACAAAAAAAAACAGAGGTAGAAAAAGGAAAGAGCCAACCAAAACTAACCTCACACTCTTTTCTTCCGTCTTTTTTATACTACTGGGGACCGAAATGTTTCGAAACCAATTTAGACTTCCTCGTCAGAGGTAATTTATGGGGCAACTACAGTTATACATAATGAAACGTGTATTAATTAGATTCAAATATTACCTGAAAGTATTATTGAAATATTTTTGACTATCAAATGTTATTGGGTAATCTTTCCATTTTTTCAATAAAATTAAAAATCTTCAAGATCAATGTGAAATTCACTTTCTTATGAAGATTTTTGTTTTTTATCTTATTTTTTATTATTCTTAAATAGAGAACACTATAAGGTTATGTATATACATGGCAGCCTTTTTTAACCAAATTCAAACAGATTTATTATATTTACTGATATTCTCATTGAAAGTTTCTTCGTTATATTTTTTTGTTGAAGTCAAAACATATTTTCTCGTTAATATGAAATATCTTTTTTGAAAAAAACCAATGTAGCTTGCATTCTGTCAATAATTCCTTCTGTAATGCATCCAATCTAAGTTTTTACTGATTGAATAAATTCTTTAATACCCCTTTACTGCACATTCAGTAGCTTTTATCATAAAATCACAAACCATAAAATTTTTATCAATTACACTGAAACCATATCAACAAAAACAGGAAAATAAGAATAGGCAGAATAAATTTTCATATAACTTCCTGCGTATAAAATCCAATAAAATTGTAATTCAATGTTTTGCAGACACTTCAAAACAACACTAATTGAACAAACATTTCAACTATTTTTCAATTTTTTTAAATTTTGTTGATGTTTTTAAAGATAGAAACAATAATGTACTTTTTTAATATAAAATTTTAAAATTATGAGAAAAATTCTTCGCCGGGAAGAAAATTCAGAAAAACGAAGTGTAGCAATCCAGAGGTGGTCGACGACTGACCGTCTATATACACCATTAGAAAAACGATTATTTTAACTTTTTTTCTTTAGGGAATAAACAGTCCCAACCCTCGTGAAAATCATCTGTTTGAAGAATGCTAATAGATTTTAGGAAACTATACAGAAATATCAAGACTCAGAATTTAGTCCAAAGAGACAATAATAAGATAATAAAATAATTTTACATTCAATTACGAAATTTGATTTTCATTGTATTCAATTATTATACCTCGAATTATGTACATCCTTCTGGCAACTTTATTATATTTGTAATAAGTACTAGAAGGGCACTTTAATTATATTAACAGTATATTTTAAAAAAAACCAATGTATAGTAGACTGAAAAATATACTAAATGTATTTGAAATCAGAAACATCCGTAAAAATCATGAGATAAGAGAAAAATGTAAGAAAGTACTCAATGGTACAGGTATATAAGAACAGAATGCACATATTGTCCATATGGCATCTTTCTCAGAATATCATTTTTTGTAGCCAACGAGGGTATCATGTCTTTCACCTGAATGTATGTAAAACCTTTTGGCGAACTTATTTTATGATAAGTATCAGGTTAACATTTTAATTAGTTGTAAAATTGAAAGAACCTAAAGAA
>JAUMHM010000049.1:7040599-7063840 GCA_032362435.1 Melikaiella ostensackeni
CTGCAATGTTCACGAAACGTCGGCAAGATTCGTAGTTTTGCACACGATTGAAACCCGAAACACCTTCTTTCATCAATATAAAAATAATTTTCATAGAAGTACAAGATATTATTCGGTCCTTACAGAATTTTGCCTATGAGCAAATCAATTTCAATTAAATAATGAAATATGTACCAAAATAACAATTGCTATTCAATATCTCTCTTATTTTCAGATATTAATGATTCTCTAATCTAATAATGTTTTCATTATTTGTATTTGTTGTTTTCTATAAATTACCCCTGATGAGGAAGTCTAGATTGTCTTCGAAACATGTTGGTCTTTTTTTTATTTGTGAACTTTTTGGTGTTTTTTTTTAGTGTGTAACAAATTTTGATAAGAAAGAAAATTTCATTTCGATCTTCATAAAATTATAGATTATTAAAGAAAATTCGCCTTATATTTTGACACCAGGAGGTGGTGCCATCTGAATAAAACAGTCCGATCGCTGGCAGTAAAATAGAGATCAGTGTTTCACCGTCTGGCGGATAAAGTCCGTATCTACTAGTTTCGATTCGCCTGCCGCTGGGTGTCAGCCGGTACCGGTATCCTTGGCCTAACTTTTTTCCCGGTCATTCGAATTTTCCGACGTTTACTTTTTCTATCTAACAAATTAATCACACGAATTAAAGACCCAATAATTTGAAAAAAGTGAAATCAGAAATAAGCACGTGAGTGGAGAGACTGACATTTTTGTTCAAGTACATGAAAGGAGAAGGTACTCACAGTACGAAAGAAGAGCGTGACGTGAATTGAATCTCACGCAGGCTGCTCTGTGTAATAATTGTGTCAACTTTATTTTATTAATTTGAAAATTGTTCTAAAGTGGTAAGAACAATTTTCGCGAAGATGGATGAAGAAGCGATGTGGAGAGGCTTTTACCATAAAATTGTAGAAGAGAAGGAAGAAAAGGAAAGAGAAGAGAGGGGAAAATCAGAACATGAGCTGAGGTAATAAAAACCTTCAAAAAATTTGAACATAATGATATTTTATATCGATTTTATCGTATGTGTTTGTTCCAATGAGGAACGAAAGTGCACATAAATAGAATGCTTCAGAACAGTATTTTTAAACATAAGTTTCCCTGCAGAAAATTTTGGGTATAAAAAAGTGTATTTAAGTTGGTAAATTACATATTTTTTAATTCAATATCTTTTTTGATTAAAGGTGATTGGAACTGAAAAGTAAGAATCATCACAAAAGGGGTCATTCTCCTCTTTTTGATTATGCGACAAAATTCCTAAGACTTCCTAAAGTGAATAATAATTTTAATTTATGCGACGTTATCTACTATCTTAGCATAAAATAATGATTCATACATTGATAAAGAAATGCAATTCCTTATAGGATAATACACTCAACAGTAGCTATCTATTTTACATTTTCTTGTTCGGGTAATGGCTTATAAATGATCGCAGAATAAATAAAACAAACTTGTTGAAGTAATGTTGATTCCTGTGCATGATGTACTTTCTATTTATAAACGAGACTCAGAGAAGTCTCGGTATTTCCAGAGGAGGTCCTCTTATTTGTAACGTGAAAGTTTTCTTAAAATACTATCAAATTTTATTGATATGCAATTTTATGGAGTGCTAAATTAATATTTTATATATATATTTTTCATGAATGTGCATACCTTAGCAATAAGTAAGATTCAATTCAATTAAAGTTAAAAAAAGATATATACACCTGTATATATCTTTTCAGCTGTAATTCCAGTATGATTTATTTGTCTACATTTACTCTGTGGGCCCGGCCCGTGAAGGTCATCATGTTATTTTATGATTCATAGCGTATAAAGAAGTTTATTCACTTGGAATGAAACAATTCGTGCTGGAGAACTTTTTTAAATTTTTGTTTCCGCATAAATTGTAAACACTTTTTCGAACTCTTTGGCAATAATATAATTATTTTCTGACACACATTTATCTCACTTTTGATTCCCTTAAAAATATTGTATATTCATTTCTATATTATTTGCAGAGCCGTTTGAGGTCTCAGACCGCCCAAGGCCAAACTCAAATTTGCCGCCCTTTTTCAATTTTCATTACTTGTTTTTTTCATTAAAAATTGAAAAAAGAGAACAAAACAAGTGAAAGTTGACTTATTCTGTAACTGTCATAATAAAAAAAATGCTAAGCCCCCGTGCCGCCCTTTTTTAATTTCCATTACTTTTTTTTTAGATTGCAGAGTTGACAAGTCAAAATAATACAATAAAAGTGAGAGTTAAACTATTTTGTTGAAAAATGTGTTTCTGTCGGATGAATTCAACTGTTTTTGATTAAAAATTAAAATCCTATAAAATGCTGATTTTTTTCATCCAGAATGGCCATTTGAAGCCATTTCCTGATTAATCCTATTACATTTGTCGTTAAGAATTTTTCTCTTTTACTTTAAAATTCAACTGTTCGGTTAAAAGTTGAACGACTTCGTTAAAAATGCATTTTTTTGGTTGAAGATTCATCATTCTAGTTGAAAATTTATTTCTTTGGTTAGAAATTCAACTGTTTTGTTGAAAATTCAATTATTTTGTTGAAAATTCAACTACTTGATTGAAAGTTGAATTCTTTTGTTGAAAAATTACTTTATTGGTCGAAGACTCATCATTTTAGTTGAAAATTGATTTCTTTGTTTGCAAATTGAAATAATTTGTTGAAAATCTGTTTTCTTTTTGGTTGAAAATTGATTTTTTCAACTAAAAGTTTCACTATTCCAGTTAAAGAATAATCATTTCACATGCAAATTCATAAATGTTGATTTTTTTAAATTCTGAATGACCACTTGAATAAGCCATTTATTGGTTAATCCTATTAGGTTTTTCGTTCAGAATTTATCTTTTTTAATTTAAAATTCAAGTGTTTTGTTGAAAATTTAATTATTTTGTTGAAAATTAATTTTTTTCGGTAGACAATTCATCTATTTGTTTGAAAATTGAACTACTTGATTGAAAGTTGAATTCTTTTGTTGAAAAATTACTTTTTTGGTCAAAAATTCATCATTTTAGTTGAAAATTGATCTTTTTGGTTGAAAATTGAACTAATTTGTTGAAAATTTGTTTTTTTTTTTTGGTTGAAAATTGATTTTTTTCAACTGAAAGTTTCACTATTTCAGTTAAAGAATAATCATTTCACATGCAAATTCATAAATGTTGATTTTTTTTATTCTGAATGACCATTTGAATAAGCCATTTATTAGTTAATCCTATTATGTTTTTCGTTCAGAATTAAATTTTTTAAATTTAAAATTCAACTGCTTGTTTAAAAGTTGAACGACTTTCTTAAAAATCCATTTTTTTGGTCAAAGATTCATCATTTTAGTTGAAAATTGATCTCTTTGGTTGAAAATTGAACTAATTTATTGAGAATTTGTTTTTTTTTGTTTTTTTTTGGTTGAAAAGTAATTTTTTTTCAACTGAAAGTTTCACTAAGAATAATCATATCACACGCAAATTCATAAATGCTGATTTTTTTAAATTCTGAATGACCATTTGAACAAGCCATTTATTAGTTAATTCTATTAGGTTTTTCGTTCAGAATTTATCTTTTTCAATTTAAAATTCAACTGCTTGTTTAAAAGTATACTACCTTGTTAAAATTTTTTTTTTTTGGTCGAAGATTCATCATTTTAGTTAAAAATTCATTTCTTTGGTCAGAAATTCAACTGCTTTATTGAGAATTTAATTATTTTCTTGAAAATTAATTTTTTTTTTTGTAGAAAATTCATCCTTTTGGATGAAAATTCAATTACTTGATTGAAAGTTCAACTTTTTCGTTGAAAAATCACTTCATTGGTTAAAGATTCATCATTCTAATTGAAAATTAATCTTTTTGGTTGAAAATTGAACCAATTTGTTGAAAATTTGTTTTCTTTTAAGTTGAAAGTTAATTTTTTTTAACTGAAACTTTCACTATTCCAGTTAAAGATTCATTATTTTACATGCAGATTCATAAATGCTGATTTTTTTTATTCTGAATGACCATTTGAATGAGCCATTTTTTTGGGAAATCTTATTACGTTTTTCGTTAAGAATTTATCTTTTTCAATTTAAAATTCAACTGCTTGGTTAGAAGTTAAACTACTTTTGTTAAAAATCCATTTTTTTGGTTGAAGATTCATCACTTTAGTTAAAAATTCATTTCTTTGGTTGGAAATTTAACTGTTTTGTTGAAAATTTAATTATTTTGTTGAAAATTCATTTTTTTTTGGTAGGCAATTCATCTCTTTGGTTAAAAATTCAACTACTTGTTCGAAAATTAATTTTTTGAATTGGAAATTCCACTATTCCGGTTAAAGATTCATTATTTCACATGAAAATTAATATTTTCTGGTTTTTATTTATGATTGAAATCTGAAAAATGCTGATTTTTTTCATTTTGAATGATCATTTGAATAAGCCATTTACTGGTTAATCCTATTATATTTTTCTTTGAAAATTTATCTTTTTAAATTTGAAACTCATCTACTTGGTTGAAAGATGAACATCTGAGTTAAAAATTCTTTTTTTTTTGTTTGTTAAAAATTTATCGCTTTAGATAAAACTTCATCTCTTTGGTGAAAAATGTAACTATTTTGTCGAAATTTTTTTTTTTTTTTTTTGGTTGAAAATTATTTGTTGTAACTGAATATTCAAGTTTTCAATTTTTCGTCAAATATTTATCTTTTTTGTTGACAATTTATGTATTTTGTCAAAAATTCGTCTTTTTTGGTAGAAAATGAATCTTCTTGGTAGAAATTTCATCTTCTTGGTTAAAAATGGAACTGTGAAAAGTTGAACTACTATCTTGAAAAGTCGTTTTTTTGGTTGATATAATTTGTTTATAAAATTACAAATATTGACTGTTTAAAATATTTTTTGCTGTACCGCACTAACGGTGAAATACAAAGTTTTCGTCTGCTGATTTTAATTTTAATTTCAGAACCACCAACTTTGAAATTTTTTTAAGAAAATTACTTCAAACATTTTGTAAATTAATTTCGTACTGAAACAAATTTTGACGTTTTGTCCCACTATGAGCCGCTCCTAAAAATTTACCGTCTTAAGTCATGGCCTTTTTGGCCTCTGGTGGAAATATGTCACTGATTATTTGTTCACGATTTATTTAATGAATGATTAAAAAAATAACAAACTAATTGCATCTTACAATTTTCATGAAAAGTTTTTCATCGATTTCAAGAAGCGGGAAATTTTCTTATCTTCTACTAATTGATAAAATTGTGGATAATGAGGCAATAACAAAATAGCCTCCAGATTGAATTAATTGTGCTGCTGGTAATTATAGGCTGGGAACAAAATAATGAGTGTTTTCTTGGCTTGGAAAATTCACTGACCATGCAAAATGGAATTTCCAAGTACGCAGATGGTGGGAATAAAAATGGGAAGCAGGAAAGTTCTTCGAAGGAACAAGGAAAGATTTATCACTTTTTTTTTTATTTCTTTGGTCCAGCTTCTTTTTTTTTAATCCCTTCCCACACGCAAAATTCGAATCACTTTTTTTTGAAAGACAAATGCCTTTGTTACATTTTTAATGGCGCCAGTCAGTATGTGTGATCTAAATATGGAAGGTATGAATTGTGACATGAACAGAATTAATTATCAGTTGCTGCATTACATTATGATTTTATTTTTATACCATTAATAATAATTCTATTGCGATTTTATTTCGAAGCAGCTTTGTTATAAGAGAATAATTTTATAATACTTAAATACTCACTTTTTTATCAGATTTTTCTGTATGAATATATAATAAAGAAGAAAGAAGTCATAGAGTGCTCTTCTTTAGAATACTTTTTTTTTTATTTCACACTGAAATCCTCGTAATTCTCTTATGATCTTTTCATTCGAAGAAAATACTTCCAAGAAAATAAAAAGCTTTTCTTCATTTTCAACGAAAGAAACAAAACAACTTATGCTAATTTGTTATTATAACTAGGTGTGATCTGGAGTTGAGTCGTAAAATTGGTAATAAAGTTGACAGTATTTGAATTCAGAATTAAAAAAATGTGTTTTCGTGTCAAAATGATTTTCTCGTAGGAAAGAAAAAATATTTAGGGATTCTCCAAGTCTTTTTCTGTTAATAAAACGTTATTTTATTTGAAAAATCGCTGTTTGTGTATTTTTAATCCGACATGTGTACAATATATTCTTTTGAGTGAAATACATCACTCTCACACAATTTTGGTAGAATTTAAAAAAACTATTTAGGGAAACCCAAGCCGGATTTTGAAAATACAGTGCTTGATTTATTCAAATAATCGCTACTAATGGATTTTTGACTTTTACAGGCATACAATGTATTTTTTTTCATTCAAGTAATTCAACTACATAACTCAGATTTTTAGCAAATTTTTGAAAAAAAGTAGCATTTTATTTTCATAAACCGGCTTGGTGGACTCCAAATAATACTTTTTTTTCTGCCGAAACTCTGAGTGATGTATTTCACTAGAAAGAATACATTGTACGCATTCCCAAGTCAAAACACACAAACAGCGATTATTTAAATGAAATGAACAATTTATTTATAAAAATCGACTTAGAGGACATGTAAATATATTTTTTTAATTCTGCCAAAAGTCAGGGGTAATTTTTACACCAAAAGGGACACTCTTTAAGGGTGCCATTTGAGAAAAAAAGATAAAGCTATTTTTGGACAACCCAGAGGATATAGATAAATTTTCAAATAAAAGAATATAAAATTAAGAATGGAAGTCTCAAATATTAAAATAATATTTTTTAAATATTTCGAAGAGATATTTCATGTGTGCTAGAGAAACAGGGAGTGCTTGTTAGAAATGTCTCATTGATATTGAATAATAATGAATACTTATGCACTGAATAATCATCTTTCTCAGAATTCTTCGTGTCAAGGCGAGATAAGAATTCACTCCAAGACGAAAGTTTGTAGTGATTATAGTTCAAGTACATATTATAATAAACCTATTTATTTTATTAAATAAATGTATTATTAAACTGAAAAAAGTAAAAAAATTAATTTATTAATTTAATTAATAAATTTTGAATATATTTAGATACTGTAATTATTTATTAGGTTTGTCCGAAAATGGTCATATTTTCTTTAAATGTCTTCACAAACTGTTCCTGTTGGTTTCAAAATGAGCCCCGATTAAAAAAAAAGTGTATCGTACTTTTAAGGTCAAATACGTATTCGATTCCTACCTTACCGACATTTCTCTTTGCAAAACTTTTGTCCACGTGAAATGAGATATTGAGTTAAAAGTTATGGAAATTCAATAAAAGGCACTTAGGAATGTGCATCGGGTCCTAAATGTTAATAATGACCAACAAAGTTAAAAATATATTTTTTTTGAAGATTATAAACATTCAAGATCAGATAAACTTTGCCCTTCATATTATTTATTTAATTTAAAAAATTATCAACTCAATATCTGATTTTGTGATACGAGTTTTGGTCCAAATAAATGTCGGTAATGTAGGAATCGAATAAGCGTTACGTGGCCATAAAGTTTTCTTTGATATTTTTGTGGCAACAAATTTGATGCTATTTTCAAAGAACACTCTAGGAAAATCTAAATTAAAATATCATACAATAAAAAAATGTTGAAGAAAATATTACAGAACTTTTTCTAGTTAAAAAATTTTGTCAATAAAAAAAATCGGAAATTTTAAGAACTAAATTATGGTCCCTTAAACCTTAAGGGCATGTGACACAGTCAAATTCCTATATTACTGACCTCTTTTTTTCGGTGTGCCAAATTTTTTTTTTGAACCATAGAACTGTTTTCAAAATAAAGTATCAGGCTGAAAGTCTGGAAATTGCATCAGAAGACAATAACTACGTTTATGTACTTTATTTGAGATGGAATTTTGCAAAAAATTATTTCCGAAGCTCCGGCGCACAGGTTCGCCGGTCAACATTCAGCAGGAAAATTTTGTTTTATATCAATTATACTTGAATGACGTACATAAACGTACTTTATTGTCGTCTCTTGCATTCCTCAAAGTCTTAGGCCGATATTTTGCTTAAAAAAAGAAGTTCTATGGTTCAAAAATTTCTCGATTAGCTCCCAGTTTTAATTTCTTCGGAAATAATTTTTTGCAAAATTCCGACCCAAATGAAGTACATAAACGAAGGTTATTGTCTCCTGATGCATTTTCCAAACTTTCAGTCCGATACTTTATTTTGAAAAAAGGTTCCATGGTTCAAAAACAAATTTGGTACACCGAAAAAAAAGGTCGGTAATGTAGGAATTTGACTGTGTCACATGCCTACTGAATGCTCGCCCGACTTGATGAGAAATATGACGGGACACCTATGTACAGGGGCAATAAAAGTACAGTATGATCGATATTGGTAGGAAATCATACAAACATGCCTTATTTTATTTGAAATGTGATTGTTAATGGATTCCAATTCAAACTTTTATCATTTTTTTAATTAAAAATTTTTTTAAACATAAATTTCATTGCTAAAATTGATATGAATACAATTTATCAATATTATTATAAATAAATCATTAGTCAATTACTTTCAATTTAATAATTATATAATTAAAATAATTCTTCAGAGTACATGCATTTTAGTCTCTTGTATGCCAACGTAAAATAATCCATTGACAGTTGAAATTAAAATAAAATAAGTAATTTTTTGCAAAAATGGGCTTGAGAGACCCCTCAATATATATATATTTTTAATTCTGTCAAAAGTTTAGGTCATGTATTTTACTAAAATAAAACGATGGATGTATTGCACAGTAAAATAATCCTTTAACAACTACAATTAAAATCAAATAAGCAATTTCTTTGAAAAAAAAGCCTTGAGGGACCTCTGAATATTGTTTTAAAATTCTGCCAATGTTTAGGGGACAGAATTCGGAATTCGACAGAGATTAACTTTGAATTTCAAAATTATTAATTATAAAATATTGCTGTGACTTGAAATATTTCACATTTATCACATAAATTATTTGAATGTCTTCTTTTCAAAAGTTTGTACATAATATTTGTGGAAGATGTATTTACAAAGTCTGTGGAACGAATTAATTTAATATGATACTGCTAAGCAGAATAAAATTCATAAAGTGCGTCGCTCTAAATTTGCATAAGGAAATAAAAAAGATAATTTTTAAAATAAAATAGAATGAACTAAAAAATTTTTAATTAAAAAAAAATCATTAAAGCATCCATATTTTACGTATTTAAGTAATAGATGCTAAATAAATATACCTGCGATTCATTTTCTCAGAAAAAAATCATAAATTCTATAGAGGAAGACATAGTTGAGAGTTGCCGTAGTTAAATTTTCTGTACATTCCTTAAATAATATTTGTGTTCTTGAAGGATTTGAATTGGTTTACAAAGAATATTGAATTTGGTCGAGGTTTAAAGACTAAAAAAAATTAATACTTGAAAAATATTTCTTAGCAAAGAATAAACATAGGGGGACATAGTTGGAGTTTACAAGTTACAAAACACGTTTACGTACTTTTTGAAAAATTCTCTAATGATAATTCCTTCTTCTAAAATTTTAAATGCAACTATGGAAAGTCTAGGAAAACTAATCGAAGTCTTCAATTTGAACCAGGAGACGAAGCAATTCATTCCTGCATAATATTTCCAAATGAAACAATTCTTTATGAAAATCACTTTCTTTCTGAATTTTTTTGTGATTATTTTAGTTTACGACACCATTTATTAAAAAAAAAAAACATCAAATATGATATTTTAAGCATCAATATGAAGTTATCGAAAACAAGCATTCCGAAGTTAATTTGAAATGACGTTAAAATTATCTAGTAAACCTTGCTATCAGTTACGTCCATTTCTTTCGATAATTCTTCTTAACAAAGTTTTATCTATGAAGTACTTGATTTTTTTGCAGAGATAATTTAGAGATTTGAAAATATTTAACGGGGATTCGAATTCAATTTAGATTTAGAGAGAGATCTAGAGATTATTTAGAGAACACTACATGTGAAAAAATTCCGCCAAGTACATGACTATTAATATTTTATTTATTTATGTTAAAGGTAATCAAAGTTGTGAAACCAAGAAATGAAGCCAAGTACTAATAGTGGAAAATTTATAAATAGAAGTGTTTTTTTAATAAAAGGAATTAGTTCATTGAATCAGTTTGTTAAATAATTTTTTGTTTGATAAAAAAATAAATTGATAGTCTAGTGGAATGAAAAAAACATCTGGCAGGCCTGTAATATAATAATTTATTATTATTATTATTCTTATTGTTGTTGTATTGAATCACTTATGTTTATTATCTAAAGACAGTAATGGGCTCCTGATTTTTTTTTATTCCTCTGAACTATCAATGTATTTTTATTATCAAGCACAAAAATTGTTTGATAAACTAAGTCATTGAACTAATTTCTTTTATTAGGAAACACTTCCATTCATAAATTGTCTACTTTCCGTACTTGGCTTAATTTTGTGATTTCACAACTTGGATTACCTTTAACATAAATAAATAAAATAATAATAGTCATGTACTTAATGGAATTTTTTTACGCGTAGTGCTTTTGGTGGGATTTTATTAATTTTTTTCGCAATAATAACAAATCCACATGCATTGATAAATTTTTTGACAACATTGGGATAACATTTTAATCTACAATCGACTTTTTCTCAGGCATTATATTTTTAATTTTGGGGTCAACGGATTTCTCCAATTTCCAATTAGTATAATTCAAAAATTATAGAATAATTATTGTGAACAATTATCTCCACGAATCTGGTACAAAATCAGTATAACTTAGTCGATGATAGTCTGGTATATTTTTGTTACTAGAAATTAAATAAAGATTCATGAATTCAAATAAATGGCTAAGCAAAGCAGAGATAACGAATTTGAAAATTTTAATTTCAATATGCTTATTAATTTCCAAGAGTTTCACAACGGCTTTGGGTAAAAGTTTTTGGTTAAGTATAAATGAGCACAATCTTCAATCAATAATATTCTTTGAACCACAATGGTTCATCATTTAAAACGGTATATTATTTAGTCAACGATGATTTTGTATGAAAAAATTAATCGACATGTCCGTGCGTCTGCATGTTTAGAAGAGTAAATTTTTTGCTGAATTCAAACCTAACTTAATGGTGTATTGATTTATCATTCTCTCCTGATAGAGCGGCATAATTATACGTTATTTACTATATGTATGCAAAGTTTCATCAAAATCAATTGATTGGTTTTGGCTGCCAGTACGTCTGCATATTTCGAAAATTGTTAATTTTTTTATATAAATTCGTACCTAACTCTGTAGTATGTTTATGGATCACTTTCTCCTGAAAATGCAAAGTTTCATCCAAATCAATTGATTGATTTTGGCTACAGGTGCGCCTACATGTTAGAAATCGTTAAGAAATGGGTGAAAATGACTAAAAAATAAAACATTTCGATCAAAAGTCAATGTCTTTCAAATTCATTTAAATTACTTTAAAAATATGATGACATATTTCTAGAAAACAAAATTTTGAGTTTATTTGGCAAAAGCGTGTAAGCTGTACCGTGGTCTGCATTTCAAAAATCACCCTTTTTAACTCTCATTTCTTAACGGATGAAATTGCTTATTTATGTCGTTCTGATTAATATGTAAAATCGAAAAATGGGATGTGATTATCAAAGTTTTACAATCATAGGAATAAAATTACAGCCTGTAGACAACTTTTTGTTAAGCGTTTTTTTTTGTTGAAAAAATTCAATTACAGGGCATTCCTTCAATTTTGAATTAATACTCCAAACTTACAGAATCTCTGTACTTTGGTGCTTTCTATACACCCACCAAGTTTGGTCAAGATGTCTTATAAACTGACTGAGATATTCCACATTTAGTGTTCAAAATCATTTATGTTACAGATAATAATTCCCGGTAGCGATTTTTTCATTTTTCACATTTTGTCCTTCATGGCAGATTTTTTTTTTCTAGTACGGGTATTTAAAACCTTTTCCTACTTTTTTTTGGTACCTGGCGGCGATTCGCTACCGCGAATCTCGACAGAATAGTTGAAATAATTGGGTTTTAATCAAAGTTGACTATTTCATTTATATGGAAATTAAAATCAGTGAATTTTTTTAAATACAAATAAAATTCAGGAAGGAAGTGAGTCTATAAGTTATATAATTATAAATATATAGTTCAGTCTCTGCTCTTCTTACCTCTTACATTCTCCCACTTGGTATTTCCAATTAGCACACTCTTAAAGGTAGTCCTTCAAGGTATGTTTCGAAGTTGGTTCAGTCTTTCAAATCTGCTTGCTAAGTGATATCGTGTGGTCGTGAGAAAAAGTATATTCGTGGATAATGGTACACAAAGATAAGCAATATTAAGGAGAACGAGTGGGTTTAGGGAGAAAACGAACAGTTTTTATTCATTTGAAATAATGTATCAAATTCATTTTCAAAAAATATTATGTAAGAAGCATAACTTCTAACTGCATTTCTTTCTTCAGCTTTGACCCCCAGTTTTTCTATTATTAATTTTTCGGTTCAGAAGGTCCAAGAAAAAACAAGATAAAATAATTCAAGAACCATATATACAAAAATTCAAGTTTTTTTTAAAGATCAAAATGAAATATACTTTCTTTGTGTACGTACAATATTGAGATGGAGTAAAACCATCAAAGAGGAACCATCAAAGATCCAGTATACTACGAACTACCGTAATACAGGGCTAAGCGGGACACGTTTTTAGATTTTTCTTAATAAATTGCAGAAAGGAATTATAATTTGATATGAATGCTCTAAATCTATCATTTCTGACCCTTTTCTCTCAGCATATTGTGAAGTTAAAATATTGAATTTATCTATGAGAAACTAGTTATTGTAATCCAAAGTGTATCCGTCTTTACTACTTAGGGTCGGGCTAAGGCATCCATTTTCAATAAAAAGGCAAAAACCGCTATTCTGTAATATTGAATGGCAAAATTTTATGCTTCACGTCATAACCTTATAAGTATAAGAACACAAAATAAGAAAAAAATTCAGGAAATTCTGCTTATTTAAACTTCGAGAATGGAATTTTCAAACTTTTCAACGGATACTTTGAAGAAATTGGATGATTCCACATTTGGTATATAATTTCTGACCATGTCCGACTTTCCCCTACAAATTCGAAACATTTTATAAAAATCGTTCTACAGCAAAAACTACACATCTTAATTTGGTTAAAATTTGAGATAATTTTTTTAAGACTATATACTATATGATAGCTGACATAAATATCCAAAAAATTGCAAGTAAAGTTTTGGAAGCGCTTTTTAATTGACTTAACCAAAACACACAAAAATGACAACGTTATATAAATATTATTTTTATCAAAACTTCGCAACGAAACTGAACCAAATAATCTCTAGAAGAAAATTTTATATTTATTTTACAGAAAATAATTGAAAATCTTTCGGTTTTTCATTGAGAACTCGCGCAATGAAGTTATAAAGTTATAAAATATGAAATTGTGAGTAGCCCGGTTTGCCCAGCGTGTCCCGGTTAGCCCGGCTTACTGTATACTTGAAACACATATTTCTCGATCTTCTTCTATGGTTTTAATCCATCTCAATATTGCACGTACACAACTCTATATTTTTTTGTATATGGTTTTTAAGAAAATTTCTATAATACAATTTTTCAGCAGGCTGGATAATGGACCACATCGAGTCTGAAACGTTGCCAATTTCAAATCTTATCTTGTTTTTTCTTGGACCTTATTAACCGAAAATTTAATACTACAAAATTTTTTTAACTGAATCATCTTATTGAACACACTACATAAAAGGAGTGTCAGAGAAAAATATGCTTCTAAATATCAAAGATTTCCGGCTCATTTGAGATAAGGATATACACGGTGAATCTCAACAAACTTGAACCGAAAGGTTCTTGAAGTCAAATGATATTCATTGGGCATTGCTTTATGATGCCATATAAGTATTTTTCATAGTACAAAAATACCAATACAAGAAATTTTCTTAAAATTTCAAATTTTTATTTTCTGTAATTTATTTTTATTAATTATTTAAATTATGCGATCACGATTTAATTAAAAACTGTCATGAATCGTCGAGTAAAATCGTGGTTAAACAACTCTTGCTGATAAAAAAGCTCTCTCAATTATACAAAAACCTCTGCAAATTACATAGCTCTCGTTCTGGAGCATTATTCAATGATAATGTTTTACTCAGTTTCCAAACAAAAAGAAGCCTACCATATTTAAAATCCAAAAATAGGAAAAATAAAATAAAAAGCTGATTTTTGAAAAAAGCTCTCACACGATTTTCTTGATTTTATGTGAGAAATGTCCAAACATCATGTGAGGAGAAAATTATGCAAAAAAATGTTCAGTAATCTTACTTTTCAATAATTTTTTGCACTAAAGGAATATAGAAATCTTTATAGATTCGACAATTATGATTTTATAAAATTTCTTGTAAAACCTTTTTTACTCTATTCTTCACGCTTAACAACCCCCGAGTAATTACAATTTGTTATACAAAATTTTTTTTTGAAAATTAACATCAAAAAATTTTGAAAAAAACGCTTCCACGTTTTTTTTTTGCACAAAATACGGGCATATTATGACAGAATAATACTGCGCAAAAAAAGTTCTAGTAATATCTTTTTTAGGCTAAAGTTGGTTGAGGGAACCAACATATTTGGCGGACAATTTAGACTTTTTGATCAGGAAAAATTTTAAATGACACTAAGAGTATACGATTATAACCAATTGCAATAACATTAAATAGAACGCCTTTGCTTTCTAAAAATATTTTCAAATTAATTTTTTGACTGCAGTATTTTTGTTCTATGTCGTATATTTGTATTGATCTTAAACATTGCATGCATTCGTCCCCGTAAAAATCATTATTGAACAAAAAACATTTTTTTAGACATAAAATTTCTGAAAAACCGTAATGTCTCTTTTTTTTTAAAAAAAAAGAAACATTTTATTTCATAGAATGAAGAACTATTCTTTCTGCTAAATATATGTTACGTGCCGTAGGATGAATAGTGTATGTATAGAATAATTAGACATGAAATCCTCCGAAAGAGTTGACCACACATATCATGTGTCAAAATTCACTTTTGTTTCGAGTTCGATTATTGACTGTGAGTCAGTGTTGCGGTGACGTTGAAATGAGTAACATGATAAAAACGTAGAAATAGTTGCGGATTTTTTGGCACAGATTCGTGTTATTATTTAAAAAATTTGATTACCCTAATTTTCTGTTTAGAATATTATAGTAAAGTCATTTTTACTTATTGTTTAATGGCTTGTGTTAAAGAAAAAATATAATCTGAGTGTTTTGTGTCCAGGGAGCCTCATTTTTTGGATATTATGACATGCAATTGAGGATGTTTCTTGTTCCATTGCTCCTGATATTATAAACTTACATTAATTTAAAAATAATTTTAAGAAGAGACGTTTGCCTCTGTTACTCCCTTTTATGTATATTGTTACACAAGATGGTTTATTTTGAAATTATGTTTCTTATAATCCATCTTGGAAATTTTTAACAGAGACTTTAAGCCTTCGACTTGGTTTTCCTTCCGAAAGGTTTGGATTCTTAGCCACCAATAATGACTTATTTATTTTCATTCATGTTTTTTCAAAAAAGAATGAGAGAACATTTACTCCTCAAATTCTTGAATCATCACTTTGCATATTTTTACCAGTCACTTACGTCATACGAAGTGAGTTGGAGTCTGAAAAACAATGGCAGCAATTGGCAATTATTTATTCAACGTGTGTTTTATGCCTCAAGAAAAATTTAACAAATTTTTATAACAATATTAAAATGTTTCAATATAAAAAATACAGTATTGAAAAAGAAATGTTAAAAATTTATCTGAGTCGTAACATTAATTTTTGACTGACTTATCTCAATAAATGAAATATTATAAACTTTTTATCATCCGTTCCGTATGATAACGTACTAATGATCATTTATAAGTGGCGGTTTATCAATAGAAGGGGAACCAAAGATTGAAAAAGAATCGCAAATCATCGTTCAGTGATCCTACAGCACTTCCCAGCATC
The DNA here is from genome assembly GCA_032362435.1 of Melikaiella ostensackeni. Lineage (NCBI taxonomy): Eukaryota > Metazoa > Arthropoda > Insecta > Hymenoptera > Cynipidae > Melikaiella > Melikaiella ostensackeni. The sequence continues at coordinate 7,056,662 of JAUMHM010000049.1, forward strand.
AGTTTCAGTAAAATTTTCTGTTAAAAAGTTCTTTTATTCGTTTATATAAATTAAAATTCCTATCGTGAGTATCGTGCCTATCGTAGAAAATGTTCTTGAATTTTTTTCGAAGACAAGAGAAGAAAAAAATGGCACATTTTCCAAAGTTAGACGAGAAGCATCCTTTCTTTGCGCTTGCAGCACTTCGTATGGCAGAGAAGCCCGAAGATATTAAAGTTACTGCTGCAAGAGTTTATTGGAAATTCGCGGCTTTCAATTACATTCATAAAAAAAACAGGTGATGTTTAGTCAGTAACGTAAGGATTGTTCTGACGTATATTTTATTTCAATTCAATAATGGAATGCGATTTTCGAAGATGCACTAATTTGCTGAGAATGAGCTTAAAAAATAACTAACAGTACAAACAATTTGCTTTGCTAGAATTTCGATGTATTTCGGCATTTGCCTTGAAATTATGTTGTTTTAGATATGATTTGTTTAAGAAAAATGTATGTTTATTCATTCTTATCACCCATCTTCAACTTTTTCGGATTTACAGAAACTTCAAAGAAGCAATTAACTTCATGAAAACATCTTGTAATCAATAAAGAATTGTAAATTTAGACAGAAATCGAAGCCATTTATCAAAAAGAGGCCTGATGTGCGTTTGAGTCTCTCTTATTTTGTTTATACTCTCTTTTATATCTCTTTTACGGGTTCAAGAGTCTTTAAAGAAACAGTATATGATATCTTGTTTACAGTCCTCATATACCACCTTACTAGCTTTTTTTTACATTTCGACTTAACCACTATTCTTTCTCCTAGACTCTTGCAACCTTGCCCTGGGCTTCAGTTTTCTCTTACCACCACCAATCTAAAAATGGTAGCTCTATTTCGCAACACTACTTCATTGTTCTCCCTCTTTAAGAGTCACCTTTTGGCTTTTTCCTACCCCGTGCAACCAGCTCTCTCTCTCTCTCTCTCAACTCTTCCAGCTTCTTCATCCATTCCTCATCCTGACCACTCCCATTCAAAATCCCTCTTATTATCTCTTCCATATTCTCCCCTTCCCCTTCGTCACCTCTCTAACACCAGCAACCACGATTCTTACTCATACCTACATACTCTACACTGATTGTCTTCTGCATTCATTTAATACCTACTTGCTCTTACCTCCTCTCTCATTCTGTATCTCACTACTCTATTCCATTTGCTCTCCTTTTTAATTTTTTTCACGTGTCTGGCTCCCCTCTCACTCTTCACCATCCTCTACCAGCCATTGTACCTTGACTTCAAGCTTTCTTCCCATCTTTCCTCTCCTTGCCTTTCCGTCAACTCTTCATCTATTCTCTGCCATCATCTACCCCTTACTTGCATCCCACATTCAAACGTCTTTTCGGATCTCTCTTCTTCCCATTTTGAACGTCCCACACACTCTCATGCTCTTCCCATCCCCAAATTTCCACTCCATAACTTAACACTGACCACATTAGCACTTTGAACATCCACACTCGCATCCTCTAGTCATCCTTGAACCTTTTCTTCCCTATACTTCACACTTGTCTCATAACTTCACTCGCACATGCTCATCTCTTTGTCACCTGCAGCTCGTTTCTTCCTCCTACTTCGAACCGAAATCCTAGGTAGCAAAACTCCACCAACTCCACGACTTCGCCATTTATTTTCCACTCGCACTCTACTCTACAGTTTCTATTTGTAAGACACATCATCCTAGTCTTAATCAAATTCACCCTTAAATTTTTTTCTTTTACATACTCTTCGGACGCTCTCATCATCAGACTCATCCCTCCTTCATCATCCGCTACTAGATCTATATCGTCTGCGTATACTAGTGAATACAGTTTGCCTGTTCCCAATAGTTCCCCCACCCTTTTCCTTTCCTCTCCATCTTCTCCTCCAAGTCTTTCAATAGGACACTAAATAAAAGACGGCTCAACGTAAACCCTTGCCTTAGTCCCCTTCCTATCCAGAATTCTTCCCCTCTCCTTTTTCCTATCTTCACTCCTATCTTAGTCTCCATGATTTTTTTTCCTCTCTATGGAAACTTCATTTATTCCTCTTTCTTTCATAGCCCTCCATAGCACCCTCCTTTTTATGGAGTCAAATGTTGCTTTAAAATCAGAAACAGTGCAACTTGTTTCCCTTTCTTCAGCCCCAAGTTTCTATTGACTAGAAAATTCAGCACGTAAATGTTATCTGTGGTCCCCATCTCTCTTCTAAGACCCATTCGGTTGTGTGGTATACTTCACTTTTTTTACATCTGTCTTTCCAGCCTCTTCCTTAGCACTTCTGTGTACATTTTATAGCCACCGGCCACCCTTTCTCTCTCCACGGCTTATTGCAAATCCTCCATATCTCTTCTTTCACCCTTTCACCACTATATTTCAATGCTTCATTCTCCAAGCCATCTTCACCTTTTGCCTTGTTTCTTCTCAGCCTTGTCTAATTTTGTTTCCGCTGTCATCATCCCCAACTACCGTCTTTTTTCTTTCACCCTTTACCCTATTTTCGATGCTCCCTAGCAGTTTTTTTAAATACTCCTCTTTTCCTGTTCATCACTTCCAATTCCCTCCCTTCCTTTATCGCTTTCTTGACCTCTTCCATGTGCCTTTCCTTCTCCCTCTGTCTATTTTCACTCAACATTCTCTCGTTATCTCTTTTTCTCCTATTGAGTTCGTATCTCTCCATTTCCCCTTTTCTCAATTTTCTTACACTCTCCTTTATCCTGTCTTTACTTTCCCTGCATTCATCCTCTCACCAACCTCTTCTACGCCCACCTCTATCTCCTTTCGGTCTTACCTCCTCCCTTACCTTATCAATCACTCTTTTAAGTTTTTCTAGCAGTGTGTCTAGCCTTTTCTCTTCCATACTCTCTACCTCCTTGTTTTCAATTTTTTCTGTAAAATCTGTCAACCTATCTTCCCCCCAACTCCCCATTTTCAATTTCCTTTCTCCCCACCTCTCTTTTCCCCCGTATCAGCACCATCCTCTCCTCCTTTTCCTCTGTCCATCTCCTTATTATTCTCCATCCTTCCTCTTCTTTTCTTCACCTGTATACGCATGCAATAACAACAAACACTTCTCGTATTTTAATTCTTTTCACCATTGTTCCGTCTTTTTTTTCCGTATCCTCTTCCTTTTCTTCTTCCACTATTTCCATTCTTGCCCCTGGCACCATGCCACCCATACCTCTCCCTTTTACGTGATCCTTTCACGTTGTTTGCATTTTCCACGCATATCTTTTCGGTAATATTCTTTTCTTGTCTGTCCACACCTTTTCATCCACCCATGTTCCACTCATCATTATCACATTCCATTCTTGCATTAACCTCCAGAATCCTTTGTCTTTGTTTTTTAGCCCTGACACATTCCAATTTATCGAAAAGGGATCTGACTAGCTTCTAAAATGTCTGATAATATGAGATGTTAATATCTACATTACAATAAGAACTGCGTAAATCTAAGAAAAAAATTGAAAAGAAGTTCAACCACATGAAAGGACAATATTTCTAGATGAAATAAAATGAAAATATATTTCATTTATCTGAATACTTAGAGCTTCAGCTACAACAATAATTTTATAAAATTACAAAATAGAGTCAATCAAGAAACTCTTCAATAAACAGAAATACAAGCTTAAGAGTGAAAGGTGGTTAAAATAGGGTTAAACCTTTTTTCGTATTATTTAAATTTTGCCGTACAGTATTGGAGTAAAAAAAAGGATTTAGGAAAATTGAAATAAATGCAGAAATAAGAGCAAGTAAAAAATATTGTTTAATATTCCAAAAACTCAAACAGAATAATATGCATCGTGGAAAGGGGATCTTTTCAGAAACATTAGTTAGATCCTTTTTCCTCTATAAGGAACGTTTTCGTCAATTGTTATTGAAAATCAACTTTTAAACTCAGTAGAAACGACATATGAGAGTTTATTAGCCTGATTTAAGAGTATCCATACAATTATTAATTCATCTTTATGCTAATTTATTGTTTTTTATTTTTCTCGAAATCGAAATTTTAGTACGCAGGCCCCTTTTTGACGCGCGGTTTCAATTATGAAAATGAAATTCTTAATCTAACACTGGAACCTACATTTGATGGCCCTCCATTTACCGTCTTCCGAGATTTTCTGCCAGCTCGCATTCGTTGATGAGAGGGTCCAAGGAGCCGAGAGAGAGACACATGAGCTGAGCGGAGTTCAGCAGTTCCGTAACCACAAAGCGAGCAGTTCGAACACTTACGTGCAAATTTCTCATTTTTTTTTTAATACACGTGGAAAATACTATTTTCATCAATTAGTCTTCATTATTAAAAAAGGTCCATCTTTCATGATAGCAAAAATCTACATTTGTACAAAATGCAGTTAATTGATATTTGAAATTTTTATTGGAAATGGTTCATACGGCCCTGAATGTTTACATCGTAGAAATTCTCGGAAGAGCCTCGCGGTCATAGCAGGCCATACCCAACACCGCCGTTAAACGGAGGTTCCAGTGTATTTGTTTTATCAAAGTTGATTTGGTTACTTATATAATTTTAAAGAAGCATCCATATTTGTGTAAAATTATCTTTGTAGAAAATACGAAACTTAATTAGTCGAGCAATGAGAAGGGAGATAATAAGGTACTGATTGATGGAAATTTCTTTCAAACTATCATCAGAGAATATGATTTCCTTGGTATTTTATAACTGTCTTCTAAGTTGTGCACTTTTCATCGCCTTATTTGCATTCACAGAATGACAATAATTTTCCGAATCTCTGTTCTTTGCTGCAATAAGTTATAAAAATTATTTAACCTACCATATGCTCTTATTCAAAAAGTTAAAATTCAGAGCATATAAAAAATTAGGGCGGTATGCGATTCTACAAAATTAAACTCTACATCTAAAAACTCTGCAGTAAAGAAGAGGAGAACTCTACTCCCGGACATTCTACAAAATAAAATTTATTTAACAAATTAAATATTTCAAACTTTTAACCAACACTGTTTAATCCTACACCGTGAAATTCCATGCAAAATAATAATTAAAGTTTTAAAAACCCTACATCGTTAAATTCTACTTCGCAAAACTTTACACGTGGAGACTCTAGACAATCATATTTATCCCAAAAATTAAATTAAATAAATTAAAACCTAACACGGTTCAACGCCAAACCTTCAAATTTAACACAAAATAATCATTTATATTTTTGAAACTGTACATAGTTTGATTCTACACAGCAAAACTCTACCACCCAATAACGCAAAACAGTTGAAAAATCCATTTTTTTTTTAGTTTGTCAATACATTTTTTTCTATACGCAGTAAATCACTACACCCAATAATGGAAAAAAATTCAAAAACAAAGCTTTTTTTAACTGTTTTGCGTTATTGGATGTAGTGTTTTGCTGTGTAGGATAAAACGGTATAGGGTTTTCAAAATGTGAATTATTATTTTGTGTGAAGTTGTACGGTGTAGGCTATTTAAAAATTATTGTATTTGATTTTTAAAATAAATAGAGTTTTGTAAAGTCTCCGTGTGTAAAGTTTGGCGGTAAAGAAACCAACCGTGTAGGATTTAAAAAAATTTAATTATTATTTTATCTAGAATTTTATGGCGCAGGATTATATCGTGTTGAGTTTAGGTTTAAAATATTACATTTGTTAAATTAATACGAGGTTGAAGGTTGCCTTCTTTTTTTTCTTTCCCTTTTTTCTAATTTTTTTATTTGAATGGAGACATTTGAGAGTGTTTTGTCCAAATTTGATCATTGGATTTTTTTTTCGAGGAGATTCTTAGTTAAATATAATTGTGTAGAGTCCCTCTTGTAGAGTTTGTCGTATAGAGTTTTCAGATGTTGAGTCTAATTTTGTAGAATCGTTACCGCCCCTAAAAAAATCAGAAGTGTAATATTTATTGTACTAATATAATAAATTTTCAAACTAACGATTATTATTGATTCGACTTATTTGATCAACTTATTACAGACTTCAAGAGGAAGATGGTGGCTTTTTCGAAAATTTGGGAACGCTCCTTGCAGAAAAAGTACGAGCTCAAAAACTTCAGGAAGGACCAATTCCAGAAAAAAGGGATCTCGCTGATAATAATGATAAAGAAGAAACTTCCAGCGAAACAGAAAGTGTTCTGGAATGCAACGAGGCTTTGCTGGAGAGTGACAGTGATCGAGACGAAACGGAAATTGTTCAAAATTTCATGATTGAATCCGTTGGGTGGAATGTAAGTAAAATTAAAAATAATTATCTTAAAAAAATTCTTTGAACTGATATTGTAAAAAATAAATTTTGAATCCAGAGGCTCATTTGAAAAAACATATTTCAGCGACGAAAGTCATTATTTTTTTTTTATCATTTTGGTTATCTATCTTCTGCCAGGACCCGATCGAAACTTTCGTTCCATTTCGTTAGGTAACGTCCATTAATTACGTAAGGATGATTTTTGACATTTTAGACTCCCTTCCCTCTATCTTAAGGATTCGTAAGATTCTTGTGACCCCCCAACCCCTTCTCACGTAAGATTTTATATTTTCACTCAATATATCAATTGAGGGCTCGGATGCAATAAGGGTGCGAGTGCTTGAAAACGCGGAAAAGTATTGTCCAAGCGTCTCGTGATATCCAAATTTTGATATTCAAAAAATTCAATTTTTAAAATTATGAAATTGTAGAGAAAGACAAGACGCAACTTTTTTCTATTTGACGTTCTTTTGTCCGATGTATGTTTTTAATAATAAAAGTGAAAAAGTGAAAAAAAATGTCCCCAAATTCAATTATTTTTTAAAACATAAATCGTCAAAACTCAGCCAAATATTATTGAAACTGTTCGAAATTTGGTTCACGCACGCAGTATACCATATCTATGCCTACAAAATGGAGGAATAAATGAAAACTTCCCATTGTTTAATAATAATTGATTGCAAATTAAGACCGATCGATGAGAACGTTTTTTTAGTTTCGGCGAAGAAAAGTATCGAGGAAACTTTAGAGTTGAAAGAACTTTCAGCGAGACATCTGTTCCTCACCATTAAAGTAAGATTTCTGGAAATTTTGAGATTGATTTATTAAAATTAATGGAAATATCCATTATTTAAGAAAGCACACAACGCCGTCTATGATTGCAAGCGCTTCTCAACGTTCGCCTGTACTCTCGCCGGTACTCGCCAATAAAGGACGCGACTT
>JAUMHM010000049.1:7067982-7105627 GCA_032362435.1 Melikaiella ostensackeni
TGAAAGAAGGGGACGATTAAAAGTAGAAAGTTCAAAGATAGTTTTGGCAAAATTTGAAACGAAAATTTTCTCAAATATGGACAAGACCCTGGTGCGGGTCCTGTCCCCACTCCCTGTTCTGGCCCGCAGAACCGTCTGTGGCAGAGGTGCTTATAACTCCGTTATAACCTCCCCCCTCCTGTTTGGGACTGGGTTTACTCCTTTAAGACTTCTTCTGTAATTGAAAATAAAGAATCCTTCCTTTTAAAAAAAATATTAAATTAAATACTAATATATTTTTTGAATTCTTTTCTTCATTTTTTATTCTTGTTCTAAAGTATCTTTTTTTTTTTCCTTTATTTATTTTTATTGTTTCCAAATTTCCGCTTCTTTCTCTGCTATTTTGCTTTCCTTGGGTTTTCTCCTGAAAATTAACTTATATCTAAATTCTATTGTTGATTTTTCTCAATAAATAATTAGTTTTTTATAATTAAGATTTTATTTTTGGCCTCTTGTAGCTGTATTTACTTTCTTGGCCTGTTATAGCCGTATTGACTTTTAATTATGAAGTTCTAATTCAATTATTACAAATATATGAATTTCTCAATAATTTAAATTATTTTGGTTTTAATTCAAGCCTTAAAATTACTTTAGTGTTTGTCGTGGTTGAAGAAATGTATAAAACTGTGGTGTATGTTTCAAGTGTTAAGGTTTATTCAATTTGTACGATGTTACATTTTGGTTTCCCTGTCTGTTGAAGAATCTTCTTCGTCCTCTTTTATTGGCTCTAGCTCCCTCTGTTCGTCCTCTTTTATTGGCTCCAGCTCCCTCTGTTCGTCCTTGATTTTTCGCGTTGCTTCTTTTGCCTCCCTTATTATCTTCTTTATTTCTTTACGTTCTCTTTTTACCGCTGCCTCTTTTGCGTAGATTATTTGTCTTAATTTTAATACTCCATTTATTTTCTCCATGTTCTTTTAAGCTTTAAGTTTTTCCTGTCTTTTGTTTTTAATTTCTTCTATTGGTTTGTTCCACCATGATGTTAATTTTCTTCTGTGTTCTTCTCATTCTAGTTTATCCTTCTTTCCTCCAGTTTGTTTTCTTCCTTTTACTAATTTTCTCCTTTCGGATTGTCTCTTCTCGAATTTCCTCGATTTTCCTGTGCATCTAAAAATCCGTGTGTCCTCTCTTTCTGATATCTAGTTCCTCTTCTCTTACTTTTTTCTCCTGTGCCGTCTCTCGTCTGTTTAAGGGAGGTTGCACTATGTCAACGATGTTGACACATTTTTGACTCCCTACTTCACTTATTTTTAATTGTCTAGCATTTGCTACAGATTAGTACTATTTCTTTTCCTCCACTCATTTTGCTTGAAATTACATTGATTTTTTTTGTCTATCTTGTTTTTGGTCTTTGTTTGTGCATGTGTATCTTTATATAGTTTCAGTAGTGTAAAATCAATTTGTTTACATGTATGCCATTCCAAAAGAAAAAACTCGGAATTCATTTTTTAACATTATATATCTTAATATCTTTAATATTTAAATTACCTAATGATTCACCATTTTTTGTTTTTATTTCGTAAGTGGTTGGTCAAATCTTTGCTTTAATGAAAAATGGTCCTTCAAAATTTTTACCTAGTTTTTTTAGCTATTCCTTCCCTTTTATTGGATAATGTTTTATCGCTTTCTGAAACTTGTTCTCCAGTTTTGAAACTTATCGGTCTACGCCTGAGATTGTAGTATCTAAATTGTGTTTCATTTGCGGAATCTAAATCTTTAACTACTTCTTCTATAATTATTTTTAATTTTAGCATTCTATCTGCCCATTTTTCTGATTCTTGAAATTCGATTTTATTTTTATTTTCCAAATCTTTATTCAATGCTTGTATTGGTTGTAGTTCTCTCCTTTAATTTGAAAAAGCTGGAGTGAAACCTGTGAAACCTTTGTGATCTTTCTCTAAATACGCTTTTATTACCGTTTATATTGACCTATTGCATCTTTCAGTTGGATTTGCTTGCGCGTGATATTTAGGGGTTTTTGCATGTCTAATACCAAATGTTTTAATTAAATTAATTATTGATTTATTTATGTATTCTTTCCCGATATCTGTGAATAAAATTCTAGGTGTTCCTCATTTTGAAATTATACGTTTATGAAATTCTTTTTCAATCGTTGATGCTAATTTATTTTTAACTGGTATTATCTCTACGCATTTAGTAAACATATCCACGAATACTAGTATATACTGGTTTCTCGACTTTGACATTGGCAAGGGACCCATCATATCTGATGCTACAACTGTCCATGGTTCCTCAATTATTCTTTTTCCCATCAAACCTATCTGATTATTTACTTGCGGTTCTATTCTTTGACGAATTTCACATTTCTTTACATAACTCAATGTTTCAGAGTACATTCCGGGCCAAGAAAAAAATTCAGAAATTTTTGCATAAGTTTGTTCCATATCTAAATGTCCTGCTTGTTTATTATCGTGATTCTCAATTGAAACTTGTTCTCGTAATTCTTCTGGTATTGTTAATTTCCACGGGCTGATATCTAAAACTAAACTTGATTTTAAAGGGCCGGGTCTATAGAAATATAATTGATTTCGCATATTCTCCAGTTTGGATTTTCTTGTGGCTTATTTTTAACATGTAACATTTTAATTTTATACCAATTATCCTCAATTTCTTTGAAATCTTATTCTTCGGATTCTATGACACTAGCTAAAACACTTGAAACTATTATTTCCCTTTCATTTGATCTTGACAACGCGTCTGGGACATGGTTTAAACTTATTTTCTATAAACAATCTCGTAATCGTATTCTAGTAATTCTAGAGCCCATCTTGCTAATCTACCTGTTGGATTTTTTAAATTATGCAGCCATTTTAAGGCAATATGGCCTATAATCACATTAAAAGAATAACCTTCTAAATATGGCCTAAACTTTCTAATTGCCCAGACTATGGCTAAACACCTCTTTTTCTGAAGCTGAGTACTTACGTTCTGCCCCATTTAAACCTCCACTTGCAAAAGCCATAACATAACTTTCGCCGTTTATCGTTTGTGTTAATACGGCTCCTAATCCTGTATCACTAGCATCGGGTTCAATTTGAAATGGGTTTCCAAAATCAGGGCATGTTAAAATCGGTGCGGTTCTTAATAATTTTTTAATAGTCGTGAATGCCTGCTCCTGTTTGTCAGTCCATTCCCATTTTACTTCCTTCTGTAATAATAATTTTTGCAGAGGTTCTATAATCTCTGCAAATTTTGGAATACATTTTCTATACCATGATTCCATTCCTATTAATATTTGAATTTGTTTTACTGTTTTTGGTTTCGGAAAATCCAAAATTGGCTTTATTTTATTCTCATCTACTTGTATACGTTTTTCATTAACTTTAAATCATAAATATTTTATTTCGGCACATCCAAACTCGCAGTTATCTAATCCTATCGTTGAACCTGCGTCCTTGATTTTAATCTTACACGATTTCTAAATATTTTTTATGTTCCTCAAAATTTTTTGATACTATTATTATGTCATCGAGGTAACAAAATACATGTAGTTTTAATTCTGGTGTTATTATTCTGTCCATCAGGCGCTGGAATGTAGCAGGAGCATTTATTAATCCAAATGGCACTCTCTTAAACTGATACATTCCTTTGCCCGGGACTATGAACGCTGTAATTGGTTTAAATTCCTCGTCTAATGATATCTGATGATATGCTGAACGAAGATCTATTTTAAACATGCATTTTGCTGATCTCATTGCATCCAATATTTCTGACATTATAGGAATTGGGTATAAATCTTTTTTTAGTTATTTTATTAACTTTGCTAAAATCCAAACAAAATCTATACTTCCCATTAGGTTTTTTTATCATTAGTATAGGGTTCGAGCAGTCACTGTCGGATGGTTCTATAATTTTTTCCTTTAAAAGTCTATCTACTTCCTCATACATGAATTCATTTTTTTTGTGACATATAATAATATCTTTGCTTGATTGGCTCATGACTCTGGACATTTATTTTATGGCTAGTCGAGTGTGTCGGTTTCAATTGTATTCTCTGATCTATTACTTTTTTTTAAATCATGTTTTCTAATTGCACTTGTTGTACTTCGTTCAATTGAGGGCTCGGATGCAATAACGGGACGAGCGCTCGAAAACGCGGAAAAGTATTGTCCAATCGTCTCGTGATATTCAAATTTTAAAATTAAAAAAATTGAATTTTTAAAATTATGAACTGGTAGAGAAAGACAAGATGGAACTTTTTTCTATAATATTTATTTTTAATAATAAAAATGAAAAAGTGAAAAAAATTCCCCAAATTCAATTATTTTTTAAAACATAAATCATCAAAACTCAGCCAAATATTATTGAAACTGTTCGAAATTTGGTACATGCACGCAGTATACCCTAGCAGTGTCTACAAAATGAAGAAATAAATGAAAACTTCCTATTGTTTAATAATAATTAATTGCAAATTGAGACCGATCGATAAGCAAGTGTTTTTGGTTTTGGCGAAGAAAAGTATCGGGGAAACTGCAGAGTTGAAAGAACTTTCAGTGAGACATTTGTTCCTCACTATTAAAGTGATATTTCTGGAAAATTTTACATTGATTCATTGAGAATTGACGGAAATATCCATTATGTAAGAAACCACGCGACGCCGTCTATGATTGCAAGCGCTTCTTAACTTTCGCCTGTACTCTCGCCGGTACTCGCCAATAAAGGACGCGACTTTCAATTATTAAACATTAAAATCCCACCCCTTCCACCCAATTAATAGAAAATCTACTGCTTTATATGTTTTAACTTTTTTTTGTTATGAACAAATGCACATTCTGACCATTTTTTCATGAATAGGCTTAATTGTCTTTGTGGAATCAACTCGAAATGTACTGACACACTGACAGCAAGGAGACTTTGGCAAGACATTTCTAGTTGATTCCGCAAGAAAATAAACCCTATTCATCAGAAAATAATCAAAATGTGCATATTTTTCAAATTATTTTTTATGTAATTAACAGTTTTTAACACTATGGAAAATATGACAGCGAGGAGTCTTTATCAAGACATTTCTAGTTCAATCCGCAAAAGGATTAAACCTATTCAGGAAAAAAAGGTTGAAATGTGCATTCGTTTACAAAAATTGTTTGAATAATTGCTAAATAGCAGCTATTTTTAACATATTGTAATCGCAAATCAATATCTGTCATATCTTATACAAAAGCTATGGATTTAAAATGGCTATAATCATTGCGAATCACGAAAAAATGACTTTTGTTCATTCGTTTGTTTACTATATAACATTGAAAACAATTTTTGTTCTTACTTTAACCCGCTGGAAATTTTTTAAAATTAGTTATTACATTGATTTATGATCTGTTTCAATGAATTTAAAAGTCTTAAAAGAAATAGTATCACTAAAAAAAGGCAAAAACCAGTTTAAAGTTTGTTATTAAATAACAAATTTTTCTTTAGTCGAAGTGAAATATTCGAAGTTGTTCGTTATATCTGGAAGACCTTCGGTCATTTCTAAACAAAAAACATCAAAATCCGTTAAGAATTGTACTGTCAGGCGATTTTTGTCAAAAAAATGTATTCCTCCCCCGTGCGTCCGAGGTCCTTTAACGAACTTCAATTTACATGTGCAACAAAAATTTTGGAATTCATTGAATAATTTAACAGTACAAAACTCTGAAAATTATATTAATTTAAATTTTGGAAATGAAATTAAGACATTATTCTTCCATTACCTTGTTCCTGTAATCTTTTGTCACGTTTTTTTCCACTTGATTTCTTTTTAGGCCTACTTGAAATTCTGACATATTTTACGAACCTAAAAATAACTAAAAATGTCCATTTATAATGTCTTACAGTATGATAAAACAAAAAATATGTATTCAATTCGATCTAATAAATCAGAGAGCGACCAGCACAGTGCGAAAAAATTTGAGATACTGAAGCCTTTTCATAGCGAACATTTAAAAACAAAGGCACTAGACGGTTTGTTCACATTCTTCATTACTGTGAAGAAGAAAACAAAGTAAAGGGTGAAAAAAATTCCGAAGAAAATTTTTTTCGCTTTTTAATTAAATTCTGACTCACTGAAAACAAACAAAAATCAAAAACATATGAATCAGTCGATTTTCTATCAATTGGGGGTAAGAGGCAGGTTTTAAAATATTTAATTACTCGTATTATTGAAAAGTCGCGTCCTTTATAGGCGAGTACCGGCGAGAGTATAGGCGAACGTTGAGAAGCGCTTGCAATCATAGACGGCGTCATGTGCTTTCTTACGTAATGGATATTTCCGTCAATTTTCAGTGAATCAATCTAAAAATTTCCAGAAATCTTACTTTAATAGTGAGGAAAAAATGTCTCTCTGGAAGTTCTTAAAACTCTGAAGTTTCCTCGATACTTTTCTTCGCCGACACTTAAAAAAACGTGCTTATCGATCGGTTTCGACTTGCAATTAATTATTATTAAACAATAAGAAGTTTTTATATATTTCTTCATTTTTTAGGCATTGCTAGGGTACACTGCATGCGTGTACCAAATTTCGAACAGTTCCAAGAATATTTGGCTGAGTTTTGATGATTTATGTTTTAAAAAATAATTGATTTCGGGGAAATATTTTTTCACTTTTTCATTTTTATTATTGAAAATATTCATCGGACAAAAAACTTCGAGGAGAAAAAAGTTCCGCTTTGTCTTTCTCTGCAAGTCTATGTTTTTCAAATTTTAGTTTTTTTGAATTTTAAAATTTGGATATCACAAGACGCTTGGACAATACTTTCCTGCGTCTTCGAGCGCTCGTCCCCTTATTGCAACCGAGCCCTCAATTATTTTTACTGTGAATGAGATTTTAAAAGATATGAAAGATTTTAAAGCTATTTGGAAGGACTACAGAGTATTTCAAAGAATTAGAAAATCTTTACGGAATTTAACGAGATTTCCAAAGCTTTTTAGGGATTTCATGAGATTTCAAGGGATTGCAAAAGATTTTAAGGCATTACAAAAGTTTTAGGTCTTTTTAAACGATTCCGAAGGATACGAGAGGTTTGACAGATTTTGACCAAATTTGAAAGATTTCGAGATATTCAATTTTTCCAGAGATTCTAAAAATTTTTAACAGACTTCAAGAAGTTTACTCGGATTTCAAGAGATTTTACGTGATTTCAAGAAATACTGAAGGATTTCGATGGGTTTTTACTTATTTTAAGGAATTAAGAATGATTTCTGCGGATCACGAAGAATTTTGAGGGATTCCAAGGGATTTTAACAGATTTCGAAATACTTCAAATGAAATCACGAGATTTCAAAGGATTTTAAAGGATTTCAAGAGATGCCGAAGTATCTTCGCGAATTTTGAACGATATCAGGGGAATTTAATTGGACTTCGAAAATTTGAAGGGATTTAAAGCAATTTCATAAGATGTCAAAAGATTTCCCAGTATTTTGCGGGATTTTAACTGATTTTAAGAGATCTAAAGCGGTTTCGATGATTTCATGGGACTTCAAAGGATTTTAAGAGATGTCAAAGATTACAAAGTATATCTACGGACTTTAGAGGATTTTGTAAGATTTCAAAAGATTCAACGGAATTTTAAAGTATTTCCGTATATTGCAAAGAGTTTTTAGGGACGTCGAAGAATCTGAATGGTTTTTAAAAGATTTTGATAGATTTTCGAACGTTTTAAGGAATTTCAAGAGATTTGGAAAGATTCCAACGAATCTTCGAAGATTTCACGCAATTCCAAAGATTTTAAAATATTTTACGGAACCTCAAAGAATTTTAAGGAATTGTACAAAATTTTAAGAGATTTCGAAATATTTCAAAAGAAGTCACGAGATTTCAAAAGAAGGCACGGGATTTCAAAAGATTGTAAAGGATCTGAAGAGATACCGAAGCATTTTCACGAATTTTGAAGGATATCAGGGGAATTTAATTTGACTTTGAAGATTTGAAGGGAATTGAAGGAAATTCATAAGATTTGCAAAGATTTCATTTTTGATATTTTCAAGGGATTTCTGAGGATTTTAAGAGCTTTCAAAGATTCCAAAGTATATTCATTGATTTTAGAGGATTTCCTAAGAATTCAAAATATTGAACGAAATTTCAAAGAATTTTCGAATATTATGAAAGATTTTAAGGGATTTCGAGGAATTTTCATGTCTTTTAAAATTAAAAAATTAAAAGATTTCCAAGTATTTTAGAGGATTATAAGGGCTTTTTATGGGATTTTGAAGATACCGAGCGATTTCGAGACTTTCAAAATATTTTACGGATTCTCAAAGAATTTTAAGGGATTGTACAAAATTTTAAGAGATTTCGAAATATTTCAAAAGAAGTTACGGGATTCCAAACGATTTTAAGGGATTTGAAGTGGTACCGAAGCATTCTTACGAATTTTGAAGGATATCAAGGAATTTTTTGGATTTTGAAGATTCAAGCGATTTCATGAATTTTAAAATATTTTACGGAATCTCAAAGAATTTCAAGGGATTGTGGCCAATTTTAACAGATTTCGAAATACTTCAGAAGAAGTCACGGGAATTCAAACGATTTAAGAGGATCTGAAGAGGTACCGAAGAATTATTACGAATTTTGAAAGATATCTAGGAATTTTAATTGGATTTCGAAGATTTGAAGGGAATTGCAGGAATTTCATAAGATTTCAGAAGATTTGCAAAGATTTAATTTTCAATGTTTTCAAGGGATTTCTAGGGATTTTAAGAGGTTTTTAAGATTCCAAAGTATATTCACTGATTTTAGAGGATTTCCTAAGAATTGAAAATATTTAACGGAATTTCAAAGGATTTCCGAATATTATTCCCAGGAATTTTACAGGATTATAAGGGCTTTTTATGGGATTTTAAAGACTTTAAGCGATTTCAAGGATTTCAAAATATTTTACGGAATCTCAAAGAATTTGAAGCAGATTCCACAGTTTTTATAGGATTTAAAGAGATCTTCAGGGAACTTATTCATTTTGAAGGAATTTCAAGAAATTATGTACGATATCATTAAAAAAATCATATTATGTACAATTCCATAAAATGAAGTTTAAAGCATTTCATGGAATTTTCACATGATTTGAAGAATTTTGAGGGATTTACGAAAGTTTCAAAACAGTTAACGGTATTTCAAAGGATTGCAAACATTTTCAAGATCTCCACAAGGTTTCATGAAAGGTGTACACCACATTTCAAGAATAATTAACTACTCGACTCTATATTTATTGCACGTATTTAATATGAAATATAACATAATGAGAAAGAAATGAAAGAAATAATGATATTATGCGTATAATAGCATAAAAAAGTAATTTAACAGTCAAAACTGTTTTCAATTTGCATAAAAATGATAATTAGAAAAAGGAAATTTACGTAAAAAATGCTTTGGACCCCCTATAGTTAGAGTAAGAATTTTTCTGTGTCGCTTAAAATATACTTCAGAAGAATCAAGATCCCTTCGTGTGAAAAATAAATTTCAAACAAAGATATCTCAAGAAATTTATGTTATGTGGAAATTTTGGCACTCTATATTGAATTCGTGTTGATTTCTAAATCCAGAAACTGATTCATCGCTATTAAATGAATTAATCGCCCTTACGATATGTGATAATGATGTGAGATTACAACCAGATTACGTACTCACAAATCGAAATTAGAAATATCCCAAGTGGATGCATCCGCGCATACGAGTACGCGTAGACAAGGAGTGATCTGTTCAGAAACGAACGATTGAGAATTACTTTGATTTCTGTTCTGCATTAATTGTAAATCAGCGTGAATGATTCTAACTCGAAGCAGACACGATTTTTAATACCATCGTGGGAATTCAATGCCAATCGTTTAAAATATCTCTTTTTACCCACAAATCGTTAACCCTCACAGCAAAAGGAAATCCCTGGGAAGTTGGGAAAATATCTCGGCGGGTTCTTGGCATATATTAAATTAATTGCAGAGATATCTTGGTATATCTCATAGATATCCCAGCAATATTGACATTACCGCATTTAAAGATATTTTTGATTATCCCGAACATGATATCTTCAAGATATCTTGCATATCTTGAACATATCCTATAAAAACTGAATGATAAAATATAATGATGATAACTGATAAAATGAAATGATAGAATAAAATTTAAACTGAAAGAACATGTTTATAATTGCATAAAATTACATTACATCTATAAAATATATTTTAAAAACGTTCTTGAACTAGCATAATTATTTTAGCTCTAGTTAACGTCAGAACTTTCTTCGGGATCATTACGTGCTCTTTTAATTGTTTGTCCTTCCTTAAAAAGAAATATTAAACTGTAAATAAAGTATCATTACGCAGTAGTATTTAAATTGAAATCCAGTTTTTAACTTCAAAAATTGTTTGATAGTTATACAAATTATAAAACGATTCTTCAACAATTATTTTGTTGAACTGAAAAGTATACATACATGTGAGATTTGATAAAATAAGAGTCTAAAATCATACAATCCACTTCAAATCCACGAGAATAATTTCGGAAATTAAAATGATGAATCTTTTTCATCAACAAAACGAACCCGACGCATGTGATTCTTTTACTTTTTTTTACACAGAACGGGTTATTAGGGATATTCTTAGAACATTTAACGGCTATCCTATAGATATCTCATTTCATAAAATTCGAATATACCCGGCCTATCCCTAATATATCCCTCCTTAGTACAATATCATGTCTTATATTTATAAAATTTGAACATATTTTGGATATCTCTCGGATATTTAAGAATATCTTCAAGATGTCCCATGGATATTGGCATTTCCTCTCTGTAAGATATCGTTTGAGATATTCTTCCGAAATCCCGTGGATATATTCGGATAAAAACAGGACCTAGATGGGATATCCTGCCGATATTCCTTGCTGTGACGGAATCATAGGGAATCATCGAGAAGTTTAAAAAATGTACAATTAATTTAAATGAAGGGACTTGATTTTTATTCTGAAAAATTTTACTCGTACTGTTGCAGTAAATCTCTTCTTCAAAAGAATATTACACAGAAAGAGAGATGCTTTGTGTATTATTTAGTATTAATCTCTCTTGAGTTTGTACAGGCATGTACTGGGGGGACAAATGGTGCAAACGCAATCCATCATTCTTAAAAGCTAATGATGTGTTATCAGCACTTTGAAGTGGAATATTCAAGTGTATCCCGTGCGTGGGTTTTCGCTCTTGAACTTCGCAATGTACACCTTAAAGATCTGAAGGCTATTATAATTTTAGATTAGCATTAGCTGGACAGATCATTTCATCAAAGCGCGAAAGGATTAATTGAACGTGATCAAATATTCATTCAGCTGCTTAATACAAATGAAGAGTACACATTTTGAAATAAAAGCTAATAAAATTATTAATATCCTAATAATTATTTCATGATTATAGACCCAAATAGTACTAAAATTGGGTTTCCTTGTGGCTTTAGAGGTTGTGAAATGAACAATACTTATTTTCAAAACGTTAAGGGCGTTGGATAAAGGGGACTCAGAAATTTTGTAGGGTGCTCTCAATTATGAATACGGTCCTGCCCCCATATTTATTTTCGGAAGTAGATTGTAGGATAAATAGACAAAAGTCACCAAGTATCCGGGGTCTGATGAAATCCTGGAATCCATAAAATGAAAAATACATCGCGTTTTTTATGAGAAAATGAATATTTTGATAGAAAATATTTATTTTCTGAAACGTTGAAATCAACACCGAGCAGAAAGCCAGCCAAGAAAGAGATGGCGAGTGTCAAACACACTTGACTTCAATCATATTTTACAGGCACAACACCGACACTAAATAAAAAAACGCTCTGTATAGAGTCCTTCCATACACTAAATTTTACAATTATGAAGCGAATTTCGCGATTCATTGCGAAATAAAAGTAAAGAATATTTCCAACGTTTTTGAGAACTACGCGACGGAAGATGACAGATGAAGTAGCAGGACAAGCCGATCTAGCAGCGTTTGAGAAAATGGTGAGCCAAGATTTCTTTGCCTGCACCATAAATTAGCCTTTGACTGGCCCTGTGTATATAAAGTTATTTACTGAGTTCACAAGTCACTTATAAATGCACAAATTTATCAAGTTTAGATAATTATTCATTGCCAATTTCACAAGTCACTTTTCTTTATAAATAAATAAATCTACCAACTCTGCGATATTATTTATTTCCAAATTTAAAAGTCCACTTCTTATGAACAAATAAATTCCATAAGTTGTCAAACTATTTATTGCTAACATCACAAGTCACTTTCCGTTATGAATAAATAAATTGACTATTCTTGTGAAATTATTTATTCATAAATTCACGAGTCTCTGCCGTTTATGAATAAATAAATTTACTAAATTTGCGAAATTATTTATTTCCAAATTCACAAGTCTCTGTCCTTTGAAAATAAATATATGAATGAATTTAATTTTAATTTTTTCTTTAAAAATAAATATATGAATAAATTAACTACATTTGCGAAATTATTTGTTTCCAAATTCACAAGTCTCTTTTTTGTAAATAGATTTAAAAAATCCCCAAGTTTCCAAACTATTCATTCATAGATTCCCAAGCCTATTTCCTTCATAAATGAATAAAATTACCTACTTCGCGAAATTATTTATTTTCAAATTCACGAGTCCATTTCTTATAAACAAATAAATTTCATAAGTTGTCAAATTATTTATTGCTAACTTCACAAGTCATTGTCCTTCATGAATAAATAAATATATTTAATAAATTTGCAAAATTATTTATTTCCAAATTCGCAAGCCTCTTTCTTGTAAATAAATAAAAAATTCAGGAGTTTCTTTACTTCATAACAGAGATAAATTTATTATCCTGTGAAATTATTCATTTCCAGATTTACAAGTCCATTGTTTATAAATAAATAAATTCCCTGACTTATAACCTTATTTATTTCTAATTGCAGTTATCTTTCTCATTTGTAAATAAATAACTTTATAGAGTTGTGCAATTGTGTATATTTATTTTTTTATAAAGGAAAGTGAATTGTGAAGTTAGCAATAAATAATTTCACAAAGTGGGTAAATTTATTCATTTATTGATAAAAAACAAAGACTTGTGTCTTTATAAATGAATAATTTCACATGGTTGGAAAATGTATTTATTATAAAGGAACCTGACTTGTGAAGTTAGAAATAAATAATTGTCTAAACTTAGTGAATTTATGGATTCATAAATGACTTGTGAAGTTTGTAAATAACTCTATATATAGTATTTTATCTTTGTATTTTTGCAAAAGATCATTTCAGGATGCATTTTTATGACGAAAATTGTTAGCTATTATTTTTATGTTCCGACAGTTAGTGTCGAGGCAAAAAATAAATTACCGACCGCGATTCTCTGAATAATTTGCGATTTTATCACTCTAGTACGAAAAGTGACCGATACCGCCTTGTGAGCGCGCTGCTGAATCGGCTTCTCCTGCCTCCTCGTCTGTCGTCTTCCGTCGCCAAGTTTTCAAAAAAGTTGGAAGTATTTTTCACTTTTGTTTCACATTGAATCGCGAAATTCGCTTCATAATTGTCCTTTTCTTATTAAAAACCCGATGTATTTTTCATTATATGGATTCCAGGATTTCACCTGACTCCGAATACTTGGTGAACTTTGTCTATTTTTCCTACAATCTACTTCCGCATATAAATATGGGGGCAGGGCCGCCTTCATAATTAAAGGCATCCAACAAAATTCCTAAGTCCCCTTTATCCAACGCCTTTGATGCGCTTCACTTTAATATTATAGCCTCATCAGAATTGTCACGATTACAAAAAGAATATATATTTGTATCTAAGAACAAGCAGTAATATTTAGTGTATATCACACGTGATTACAACAATTCGTACTTACCACATTAAACGTCCGCATACTGAAAAAAAGATTTGTTTGAATCAAATCTATCATGTTTGAATCAAACATATTTTCTCTTTGTTACATACACTCAAGCATATGTATGTTTGATTCAAACAAATTTTTTGGTTGATCGTTTACTCAAATATGTATTTTGTTTGAATTAGATAAGTCTTTTGTTCAAGTTAACCATTTTTTTCTCTTAAGTTAATTGCAGATTGTGTTCGAATTAATTCAATTTAATTTTTGAATAAAAAAAAAAGATTTGTTGCTTTCAGTGAATTTATTAAACAAATAAATTCACTGAAAGCAACAAATCTTTTTTTTCATTCAAAAATTAAATTCAAAAAATAAACAAACAGTTTCTATATCGAAAGTTTTGTTACAGTGTGTTTTCAAAGAGGTGGTCTCTAGTACTCGCTTCAGTTAGACGAATATGGATGCCTTTATTCCGGTTTGATCCATTATTTAAAGCGACGGCTCAAAGAACGTTGTATGGACAGAGATTTTGACTAATTGGAACCTATGTTGATGTTGTCAATTCTGTTTGATTTGGAAATTGGTCAGCGGTAGCGCTGAAATCGATGAAGTTTGATTTTGACGTTTTAATTTAGAAACTGAGTTCTGGGTTATGTAAACAGATTGTGAGTACACTAAAATTATTTATCTTTTTTAAAATGTATTTTATTTTTTTCTAAAATTACTTTTTTGGATACCTGCTAATTATTCTTTAAATAAATATTTTTTAATCATAAGAAATAGTAAATACCGAGTTTGGACGCTTTACAGCAGACTTTTCTTGTTTCTTATAGAGTTGCGATAAGTTTCCGCAGTCTTTAGCCACTTTTTTCTTCACATGCTCTCATTCAAAAATATTTCTTTTTTTTTCCTTTCTTCACTTAACCTTCTTTCTTTACGAGGTTTTCAAAGACATTTTTTTATACAATGTTGTTAACTTTGTTGTCTAATTCATAATCCAGTATTCAAATTTAAACATCAAAATTAAAACTTTCGTAGTGTCTTTCTCTAATCTACAGTGCCGCCTGTTTTTCTAATAAAAAACGCCACATTTCAGGACACGAAACAAAACCATAAATCCATTCATTTGCGGATTTTTGCGAGGAATTTGAAAATCATCGAGGACTTCCACGAATAAATCATGTCCGAAAATAACACGAAATTTTTCTACAAAGCTTTCTTCAACAGGGTTAAGCATATACAGGAAGAGTGCAGCAAGAAAATAACTTACCTTAAAAATTGTAGATAAAAAAAAAAAGATTCAGAATAAGAGAGTACTATATCAAATAGTAAATCTGACCACTAACTCGTCACCTGAACCTAATCGGTGCTATCTACAAATGGCAATTTTTACCATTTTAAGAATAAATTTTACTGTTTAAAATAGTAACACATGCTAGGCACATTTTCAATTTTTAACCTATATACAATTGACGGGAATTAATATTTTTATTTGCAATTTACGTAATAATATTCCGAGTGTTACCACTTTAAATTAGATCACAAAATTCACAAATTGTGACATTTAGCACATACGTCAGCAACCTGACCCACCTTCTTTAAAATTGTGTGTGCCATTCAAAATATTGAACAGTCAACAGCCAAAATCGGGACATCATGAGAAATCATGATGCTGACAGCTGGCCAGAGTCCCTCCTTGATATCCTCAAAAATCAAAATTTCTTTTGAGAAAGACCGATCTACCGTTCTTAGCGCGTCCACGTGGTTTAAGGGAGGAACTATTATTTCCTCCAAATGAAAGTTGGAAGCGCGATTATTGCCATGTGAAATAGTAATGACTACCATTTCAAACCATTTCTCAATTTCTTCAGAAATCACCATATCTGAATGGCAAAAAATGCGTCTGAAAATTGCAATTACCGACATAAAACGATAGCATTTGTTACAGTTTGCTCAAATGGTAAATTTTGCGATTGTGGTTTGTCAAAAAATATTATGATAAGTAGTTTATATTAACTTAACACTGCTCAATAGATCATGCAAGTAGTATTTTCAGCCATCTTATTTTGTGATAGTTACGATTTTCATAGCAATCTAATGAAGTTGGAAAAAGTTCAAAATACAAACGGTATTTTCAGGTATTTCTCGGGTTAAAGATTATGATTTGCACGGTAATCATAAAAAGTAGCAAAAATTCAAAATAAAAATAGCATTTCTGACGATTTTAATCAATTCTCTTAGTAAAAATGGTAATTTGTGCCAATAACACGAAACTTTTTTTTCCGCGTTGAATTGAGAAAATCCTTTCCTCAGTGTATATAAATTATTGAAACTTGAAATTTATAGATAGTATAAATAGCATAGAAAATTGTAAAATGCACATCGTTTTGATCCTTTATAGTTACGGAATCTCTAGAGATACAAGAAAGCTATGTATGTACTCGTATAATAATATATCAGATTCGCAAAAATGGGAGAAATATTATACTATCGAAAACTTTCCCTCAATGTTTGAAATGATTCAATAATTGTTATAAAAAGATTTCCCATCATCCATTTTTGTATTTGTGAAGTCAAAAGGCTCACATAAAGAAAAATTCTTAAGTTTTTATTAAATTTTATTTTACCTAAAATGAATACAACAAAACTCAAGCATTTTTCTTTATGTGAATCTTACGACTTCACAAGTACAATAACACAAGGATGAAAACTTTTTATAACAATTAATCAATCATTTTTGAATCTCTTAGTAATTTTTCAATATTATCATAGGTTTCTCATTTTTACGAAACTGATATATTATTATCTAGTTTATTTTTTATTTCCTATGCTATCTACGCTATCTATGAATTCCAAACTGCAATAATTTATACAGACAATGGTTTTTCATGGCCTCACAGGTCCCTCCTTCTTCTCTTTATTCAAACAGCGGGTGTTACGGCCCGGTAAATAGGACCTCTTCAGGCATTGGTGGATATCTTGCTGGGTGTTTCGGCCATCATAGAATATAGGTGGTTTCCTAGCGATTGTATAAATAAAATAGTGAATGTTTTTTGCTTTTTTCGTGGCCTCACAGGACCCTCCTTCTTCTCTAAAAGGGATCTCTTCAGGCACTGGTGGATATCTCACTGGGGTTTAGGCCATCACAAAATATAGGTGGTTTTCTAGCAAGCCCAGCGAGATATCTGCTAATGTCTAAAATGGGCCCATTTTACCGGGCCGAAATGGTCGCTGTTTAAATAAAGAGAAGAAGGAGAGACGTGTGAGGCCGCGGAAAAAATTCGCTATTTTATTTACATGATCGATAGGTAACCCCTAATTTATACATACAAACGTTTAATGTGGTAAGTGAAAATTGTTCTTATCACGTATGATATATACTGACTGTTCTTAGACACAAGTATGGATTTTTTTTTGTAATGAAGATAAGTTCTGATGAGGCTATAATATGGTGAAATGCATTAGCGTTTCGAAAATAAACACTGTTTTGTTTCATAACTATAGTATTATTATCTTAAACCTTACAGGATTTATTTCAAACAATGATTTCTTTACCTGAGTTAGATTCCTTAACTCCTTGGGGTTAGTTTACATATTTCATGAATTAAATCGACAAAAAAGGATGTCAAGTATCGATTCTTGGCCCGTATTGATTTTCCAAAGGTTACACCTTAGTTACCTTAGTCAGCGAAGTACGAAGGGTTTGACAGTCAGTAGTTGGCTCGCATGGTCGTGCCATGGCATCGGTTGTAATAATACCTGTACTGAACTCTCGTTCCATTAGGGGCTTTAGCCTTATTCGTGGAGAGAAAAAAACTCAAACTCACAAGTTACACAAAGTAATTCTCGTCAGGAGTAAAGTTAAGTCTGTAAGTAGAGGAAATTCTATAGATAATGTCCCTTCGTGCTCAAAAATGAGAGTGGCCACTTGATGCTCAAAAAAAAAATTCTGCATTTTTCTGGACTTCTGTCATTTCTACTGGTTATTTAAATTATCAAATTCAAAACTTCAATACCAAACAAAACATAATCTGAAGTATTTCAGAACTAATTCATTAAATAAACGATTACGTGTGATGCAGAACAATTCCCACATTGAAGCGTTTGAAATATGAACTAAAACAATCAAGATCAAGTGGGACAAATGTACTGTGCCTTTGAAAATTCCTGTTCTTTTTTGAAAAAAAAAATCATTAAAAAAATTGAATCCAGTCGGGTGGAATTTTGCACTCCCTTATCGAGGTCAAATGTTAAATTCTAATTGACTTTGTTGCTTTCATGCTCACAAAAACATATTGAAGAAAATATCAGCTCAATTTGTTTGATAAATTTAATAGTGTTGTGTTATTTATGAAAAAAAAATCTTTAGAGATATTTGGTACATAATTTACTCTTTCTTCTGATAATTTCGAGTTTGAGTGTACTTGGACTTGTAGATATTTTCGATACGAATCATGCGTGATATATAAATTGTTTTTATCATCATTTTCATTTTTACTTGAAAATAAATAAAAAGGGAATAAATGAACATGAAAACAATTATTCATATGATACCAATGAATTCGTAATCGAAAATATTGACAAGCGATACGCTAAAAGGTACACTAGAAGTCCTTATTATTATTAGAAGAAAAATTTCATCCGATTGCATTAAATTTTTTTAGCGATTACACTAAATCCGAAGGTATTGATTTGATATGCAGTAGAATGATCTAAGATTGTAACAGTCGTTTGTTTCTTATATTGGCTATTCTTTATGTTTATAACATATTTTCGTATCAATTAATTCTGTTACAATAAGAATGATACCATCGGACTTACTGTGATTTTATTTTTTGAAGAAGCAACAAGAATTTCCAAAAGCACATTAAATCATTAAAACTTAGCAATTTTTGGACCACCCTAGTTAATGCACTTTGTTAAATGACATAGTTTCTATGACATATTGTGCTACGACATAAAACAAAGAATACTTGGTCAGTCCTGTCATACTATGAACATAGTTTTAAATAAAAGTATTTTTGTTGATCTAAAGTTATCTCTGCCGAGGCTCAACTTGAAATAAGGAGTGCTCAAAACTAAAAAGATTCCTATTGAAATTGCCACTGCTTTAAAGAATTTCAAAATGAAGTCATTCTATCTCACATTATTTGATACATCAAACAGGTTTTTCTACTTAAACCAAGAACAATCAGAGAAATCTCCTTTTGTGTCAAAAGGACGTTCCTTGGCACAAATGGAATTATTTCTAAAATTTAAGTTCAAGAGGATTTTCATTTGTCTAAAAAACACTCCTCTTACAGCAAACATTATCCTTTTGTGACAAACATCATCTAATCTTGCGCAGCCAAATTAAACAAAACAGGCAAGAACACGATGCTTTCGTTTCAAGATGACTTTTTCTCTGAATGAATTAAACAAACTCACCGTCATTTCCTTATTTCCTGGTCCAGCAGCCACCCTAAAATCCGAAAGGAAACTCAAAGATCGCCTGACAAAATCAGTCAGCAAAGTT
Organism: Melikaiella ostensackeni; assembly: GCA_032362435.1. NCBI lineage: Eukaryota > Metazoa > Arthropoda > Insecta > Hymenoptera > Cynipidae > Melikaiella > Melikaiella ostensackeni. The sequence goes on from JAUMHM010000049.1 coordinate 7,087,365, forward strand.
CCAAACTAAACTGTAAATTTTGAAATTTCAAGATAGTCTTTCCACCATGTGTGAATCCTCACACGTATGTACCATCTTCTTGTATATTAGAAGCAGTGAATTCAAATGTCATTGCAGAGACTAGTTTAGTGGATGCGCGTTCTCATTGGTACAGATTGATGACGTATGGATGAAATGCTACCACGAGGATTCCTCGACGTACTTTTCGTTGGACGGTCCATCTATTCCTGGCAGTGCAGAACTTGACGTCGTCACGCAGATGTCTTGTTCTCTCGTGTTTCATTGATTGTTTCCAATTCCAACTTGTTTTCTTTCCTTCAACAATCGACATCAGTTAATCTCTGCCCCAGAATAATGAAAATAATTCACTTTGGTGCGGTATCCACAAACATTCTCTCACTATCCAGTATTACCCAGACTCTCGTGTGCAATCGAATCTTACAAAACGCGTTTTTCAAAAATTCATAAAATCAGTTTCAAAGTGGTACCAATCATTTTACGAACCACATTTTATAGGTTAGGTCGGGTATCAACTTTTGTGATATTAAAAAGGTGTTTTTTACAATTAAGTAATTCACTTTGGTGCGGTACTTACAAAGGTTCTCTCACAATCCAGTCTTACCGAGACTCTCATGTGCAATCAAATCTTATGAAACGTGTTTTTCAAAAATTCATAGAGTCAGTTTGAAAGTGGTACCAATAATTTGGAGAATATTTTGTAGGTTTGGTTGGATTACAACTTTTGGGAAATCAAAAAGGTGTCTTTTGCAATTAAATAATTCACTTTTTGTGCGCTACCCGCAAACGTTCTCTTACAAGCTAGTGTTACTCAGACTCTCATGTGCAATCAAATCTTACGAAACATGTTTTTCAAAAATTCATAAAATCAGTTTTGAAGTGGTACCAATCATTTTGCGAACCATATTTTGTAGGCTTGGTCGGATATCAACTTTTGGGATATTAAGGTCTCTTTTACAATTAAGTAATTCTTTTTTGTGCGGTACCTACAAAGGTTCTCTCACAATCCAGTATTACCCAGACTCTCATCTGCAATCAAATCTTAAGAAACGTGTTTTTCAAAAATTCATAAAATCAGTTTCAAAGTGGTACCAATCATTTTGTGAACCATATTTTGTACGTTTGATTGGTTACCAACTTTTGGGATATGAAAAGGTGTATTTTACAATTTTTCAAAAGAAATTCGGAAAAGGTGTGACGAGGATGATAATAGTTGAATATAATTGGCCTAACACTGGCACAATTACGATAACATTGAAATCTTTGGCCTATCTTCACATTTAGCAATAGAGTCGACGGAATACAATGTCAGCTGGATCCTAAACTTTAATCGTAACACATAAATAAATCAATTTGACTCGGAAAAGTGGGTTAGTTGCCTTGTTTCTTGGTCTGCAAGAAAGCTGTCTTATCTCACACTAAAAATTGGCAAGATGTCAGTGTTAGTTTAAAAATGAACCGGTCTGTGTGGTAGAAGGTATATTCAATCCAACAAAACGGCAGTTGAGATAATTTCAATATCACTACTATATATAAACATTAAAACTTGCATCATTCACTGAATTCGTCAGAGAGGATATTTTTCGCTTCTTGGATGTAGGTGAAAGAACAATAAATCTCTTACTCTCTTCTTCCATTGCGAAATAAGAGTAGTTATTTTTTGAAGATTTTCCCTCCTGATAATATACAGGATGATGTATACATAATAATAAAAACTAAAATTTGGAATATATTTGAGCAAAGAAAATACATGTAGCTTATTTATGAGAGTTCATTCACAGGAGCGTTCAAGTGTCGCTGATGAATGAAGTGCCAGTCGACAGGTGCAGAAATAGTTGGTTTGAAATTGCATAATGTTTAGCAATAAATTGAAGATTTAATCATTTGATAAAAATAGTATATTGTGCATTGTGCTGGAGATATAGGCAATTTCAAACGAGTGTGAAGTTTGTTGCAATCAGCAATCACACGAGTTATCACCTATATCTCCAACACGATGCTGACGGACGATATTTTGTCCAATTGCCGCTGACGAGTTGAGAGACAACGAAGTTGTAGATTCATCAATCGGTTGACGGATTATGAACTTTAATTTGGAGGTTTTGTTTTGCTTTGTCAACGCGGTACCTGTAACTCACGTCAGGCGGCTCTACTGTCGAATTGCTTTTCCTCCGCGCTAAATTCACTTCTCTCACTTACTTTTCTCACTAGTGCGAGAAGTTACGTTTTTCGCCCGAACACGTCATCGATCGAGAAATCGATAACTTTGTCGTCTGCAAACGAGCCTCCAAAGTCGCACTTTCCGCGCGGGTATTGGGCAGAATAAGATTGTCGAGGCATGCTTGGAATGTACAGCGTGTTTCGTGTGCCTTGATGGTCAATGAGCTAATTGTCATCGTATCAACTTTCATTGAATGCAATTGTTCAAACGTATGTACGCCTAGCGTTTGCACTTGATTCGTGGGTCAGTTTAAACGGGATGCGGCCCAGATGTTCCAGATATACCTTCATCTCGCTTGTTAGGACACCATTCCAATGTCATCCCAGAAACACTGTTAAAATTGCTAAAAATTTACCATATTCTTCACTTTTGAAAATAAGATTTTAATAGAATTGAAAAATTTTAAGCTAAAAATGTGCATAATTCAACGATTTCGAATTGGATGCTTTTGAGTTGAAAACACTCAATGGAATTTTTCAAAAATTGAATGTTTTTTAATTGTAAACGATCAAAATTAATAATTTTCAAATTAAAGAATTTCAAATTTTTTGTTAAATTTCCTTAAGAATGTTGATATTCGTTGTGGGCTTCAGAGTCAGGTGAATTGAATACAATTAAATTGTTCCAAATTTTTCGGCACACAATGGTGGTTCTTGCCAGTTAATTTTATTAATTTTGTAAAAAAATAGGAAATTTTTTGAACGAACGCAATTTACAATGAGAAAATATTTTTCTTTGGTTAATATCGCGGTTGGAGAAGTATAATGCATAGAAAAAAAATATTTATATTTGAAATTGAAATGCAATGAAATGTCTGTTTTCATTACAAATTATTTCTGTAAAATAAAATTTATTCAAAATTACACTGTAGTGAAAATACAAATTATCAAAAAATATTGTAGTTAAAGTATTCTTTAAAAATTCTTTCTAAAAAACTTTAGCGACGTGCATTTGATTGAAAACCTGTACTTCAATTTTTAACAAATTAAAAAGAAAATCATATATCCAGATTTGATGCAACCAAAAAACATGATTTTTTAATTTATTTAAATGAGTGTAATAAGCATATTAATAGCCTTTTGAGAATTTATAATGAAACCTTGACATTGTGGAAAAATATCTGGAAAAATTTCATCATTTAAATTTTGACTACAATATTCAACAAATAAAATTTTAAAAATTCAAGAATCTGAATTTGGAAATAACAAACAAAACTCCGTTTGAATTTTTAATACAGTGAGAATTTAGAAATCGAAATATATAAAGTGGAACAATAACAAATTAGATGTGCTGAGAATTAATTTTTTTGTAGTAAAAGTATGAAAAATAAAAAAAATATTGTTAAAATCCAGTGACTTTCAACAGAAGTTTTTGATCATTAATAATTTTAATTTTAATAATTACAAATTTTGCCTTAGACCTTTTAAAAATGATGCATTCAAATTTTCAACTGCAAAACCAAAACGCAAAATGAGAACAATTAAAATTCTAGTCTTCATAATTCGTCAGAACTTAGAATTCCACAATCTAAAATTCGAACCATCAAGGATCAAACAAATTCCAATAAAACAATTGTTAAATTCGCCAAAAATTAAAATATTTTAAGAACTGTTGTAATTGAATTATTTCAAAATAGGGAGCAAGTTAGCTTAAACAATTTCAATTTGAATTTTTTCAAATCGTATAATTTAAAATTCGACGAGTTAAGGATTTCAAATTTTAAAATACAATCAAAAGTTATTACAGATCCATTAAAAATTCAACAAGTTTACGTTGAAGTTTTAAGTTTTTTTCCAATTAAATCGTTTAAATTTCTATGATTGCCAATTGGATACATTCAAATTTGAAATATTATAATTTGACAACCTTCAATTTTCAGTGACTCTTAACAGAAATTTTTGATAATAGTAATTTTAATTTTACTGATTTCAAATTTTGCCTTATACCTTTTTAAATTGATGCATTCAAATTTGAACAGTAAAACTAAAACGTATAAAATCAAACAATTCAAATTCTAGTCTTCAAAATTCGTCAAAGTTGAAAACTCAACAATCTAAAATTTGAACGATTAAGAATAAAACAAAATCCAATCAAACAATCTTTAATTTCGCCAGAAATTAAAATATTTTAAGAGTCGTTAGAATTGAATTATTTCAAAATTAGGATCAAGTTAGTTTTAACAATTTCAGTTTGAATTCTTCCAAATTGTACAATTTAAAATTTGGCGAGTTAATGATTTCAAATTTCAAAATAAAATTAGAAGTTATTACAGATCCATTTAAATTCAACAAGCTTACGTTGAAGTTTTTAGTTTGTTTCTTTATTAAATCGTTTAAATTTCTATGATTGCCAATTGGATGCAGTCAAATTTGAAATGTTATAATCTGACAACCTTTAATTCCTTCAATGACTTTTAACAGAAATTTTTGAATATCAATAATTTCAAGTTAACTAATTTCAAATTTTGCCTTTTGCTTTTCAAAATTAATGCATTCGAATTTAAACAGCAAAACTAAAACGCATAAAATTAAATAATTCAAATCCCGGTCTTCAAAATTCGTCCAAATTAATAATTCAACAATCTAAAATTTGAAACATTAAAAATGAAACAAATTCTAATTGAAGTATTTTTAATATCGCCAAAAATTAAAATATCTTCAGAGCCGTTGAAATTGAATTATTTCAAGATAAGGATCGAGTTAGTTTGAACTATTTTAATTTGAATTCTTCCAAATTGTACAATTTAAAATTTGATGAGATAAAGATTTTAAATTTTAAAATACAATTAGAAGTTTTTACAGATCCATTAAAATTTTAACAAGTTTACTTCGAACTTTTTAGGCTTTTTTCAATTGAAATGTTTAAATTTCTGTGATTTCCAATTGCATGCAGTCTAATCTGAAATACAGGTATTATAATTTGACAGCTTTCAATTTTTCAGTGATTTTTTACAGAAATTTAAACAGCAAAACTAGATCGCATGAAATCAAACAATTTAATATTCAGTCTTCAAAATTCGTCAAAATTGAAAACTCAACAATCTAAAATTCGAGCAATTTAGGACAAAACAAATTCCAGTTGAATAATTTTTAATTTCGCCAAAAATAAATTTTTTTTCATTTTTCATTCAAATTTGAACAGTAAAACTAAACGCTTGAAATCAAACAATGTAAATTCTAGTCTTTCAAATTCCTCAAAATAGAGTTCGGCAATTTAAAATTTGAACCATTATGAATAAAACAAATTCCAATTGACCTATTTTTAATTTCGTCAAAAATTGAAATATTCTTAGAGCCGTTGGAATTGAATTATTTTCAAATTAGGATCGAGTTAGTTTAAACAATTCTAATTTGAATTTTTCCAAATTGTAGGTACAATTTAAAATTTGATGAGTTAAGGATTTCGAATTTCAAAACACAATTAGAAGCTATTACGGATCCATTACAAATTTATCAAGTTTGTTTTGAAGTTTTTAGGTTGTTTTTCATTTAAAACGTTTAAATTTCTATGATTTCCAATTGGATGCGGTCAAATTTGAGATACTATAATCTGACAACCTTTAATTTTTCAGTGACTCTTCACAGAAATTTTAAATAATAATAATTTTAATTTTACTAATTTAAAATTTTGCCTCATACCTTTCAAAACTGATGCATTCAAATTCAAACAGTTTAACAAGAACTAATAAAATGGAACAACTCAAATTCTACTCTTCAAAATTCATCAAAAGTGAAAATTAAATAATCTGAAATTCGAACCATTAAGAGTAACACCAATTCCAATTGAACAATTTTGAATTTCGCAAAAAATTTAAATATAATAGAGCCGTTGACATTGAATTGTTTCAAAATTAGGATCGAGTTAGTTTGAATAATTTCAATTTGAATTCTTTCAAATTGGAGAATTTGAAATTCGATGTAATGGGGATTTCAAATTTTCAAATACAATTAGAAGTTATTACATATTCATTAAAAATTTAATAAGTTTTCCTTGAAGTTTTCAATTTATTTTCAATTAAGATGTTTGAATTTCTGTGATTGCCAATTGGATTCAGTAAAATTTGACATATTATAATCTGACAACCTTTAATTTTTCAATTATTCAGAGTTTTGTGTTTTTGCTTTCTCTTTAGGTAGAAGTTGCAATTCTTACTTAATTCTGATGTTGCAGGGATCATTTTATTCCTTGAAAGATCTACAAACCTCTTTAATACATTTTTATTTACAAATTTTATTCAGGAATGATACAATTGCTTTTTCTTATGAAGAATGTTTTTCCTAATTACAATTTTTTAAAATAAAAACGTACCAAAGAGATTTGAGAGCAAAAACATAAAACTCTAAGTAACTTTTGTTAAATGAACAATTTTGATCTGTAATATTTTTTTTCTCAAGTTTTCCGTCAGTTATTTTTCAAGATTGGTTACAATTGACGATGGGAATATTTTCCTTGATTTTATAAATCATTTTAGACAACGCTCATTTTTGAACGTGACATAACTAGTGAACATTAGAGTGGTCCAAAATAATCTTTTTTTAATTTTTCAGTCGTCATCATGGAGGCACATGCTCTTCTAGGCTAAAAATAGACCCACGAATTTTGATATATTAAAAAAATATATATTTAGAGGTCGCTCAAAGCACTCTTATGTCAAAATTGATATTTTCGTGAGTTTTTCATTCTTCAAGCACAGATATATTAAGGCTATAAATGTATTTTCTGCACGAAATTTTTGATAAATCTATAACAAAAGCATGTTATTTTTTGTGTATTAAAAAAAGAATATTTGATGTCTGTGCAGGTAATAAAAGTTGCAATTTTGCAGTATCGTTTAGATATAGGAGCACATTTAGACCCCTAATCGTTTTTTATATAGATCGTAAAAATTCTAGGATATTCTGTCTATACTAAAAAAAAATTCTACTATGGAGATAAGATTGAACAATTAACAATGAAGCTGTGAAAAATCAACGACAACAAAAAATTTTCGTTTTTCCGTGTAATAACAATTATAGGAAACAATTACAGGAAACAACACCCTCTGTGCAAGAAATCCAACCTTTCAAAGCGACTAGAAGGCAAAGAGTAATATAAGTGACCAATAGATATTCAATGTTAGATGTGGTTAAAATACAATAAAAATAACAATTTTGAAATTATTTTGACGAAATTGATTAGAAATAGTAATTTTGCATTTTTGGTGATGGTGAGGGATTGAGAGTCGAAGATGTGTTCTGAAAAATGGTAATATAAAAGAACTGTAATTGTTATCACATGGCAAAATGAACATTACTAATTTTAGTTAATTTTTCACTGCCTTATTCTTAATATTTCAACCTGATCTGCATAAATTTTTTCCTTAGCATATACAGAGTATCCCAGAATTTTCACGAGTCGTATAAAAAATGTTTAGGAGTATAAATGTGCTCATATATTCAAACATTCCTGGAAAATTGCAATTTTTATGACCTGCGTAAGCACTAAATATTCTTTTTCTTTCTATAAAAAATAAAAAAATTTTTCTCTATAGATTTACCAACAATTTCATGCAGAAAAGGCATTTATAGACTTAATATATCTCTGATTGAAAAACTCATGAAAACACCATTTTCGGCATAAAAGTTTCTTGAGCAACATCTAAATATTTCTTGAAAAATATATCAAAATTTTTAGGTCTATTTCTAGCCCAGAGGAACGCGTGGTTCCGTGATGGAGACTGAAAAATTGAAAAAAAAAAAGATTTTTTGGACCACCTTAGTGAACATCCTTAAAGCCTTGTTCAGAGTTGTACAATTCAAAATTGGAAGCTTTTAGAATTTAAAAAATTCAAACAAACGTATTGAAAACTGAAGTCTTTAGTTATTATTGACGTAATATGACAAATTTTCTAGACAATCTTGTAGTATGCTTATATTAAAAAATGAAGATATCTTACTTTTTTATTTAAAAAACAGATTTTATTGAGATATATACCCAGCAGACGATGACTATTGAATAATCTGAGTTCTGCGCTTCGCAGTGGCATTGATGATGAAGGCTTCCATGATTAAATAAAAATCTTGATATACTTTATATAATCGACAAGAGTTGCCAGTGTAAACATAAAAATTAGCAAAGATTGTGATTGCATCTTGCATCTCTGAACTTGATAAGATGCTTTAAAAACCAGAAATTATTTATGAAGTATTTAGACGTAAATATGTAGAGATAATAAAGTAAAAATTGAATAAATATAAGGGTAATTGCCAAAAAGTTGACCATTCTAGACAATGAGATTTTCGAAAAACAGAAAAATTTCCAAACCACTCAAAGTATATATATTTTCAAATTAAGGGTTACTTACGGAAGTATAAAAATGTAAAACTAAGAGATCAAGGAATGTATTTGTGATGGATATGAATTTTACACGTTGTTAAAACAAGAAAATGTCAAAAATCTTTTCAAAATATAGATGTGCGGAGCAGATAAAAATATTTAAGAGAATGGAAAATATGACTGTTTTCACGATTAGTTATCTTTAGAACTAAAATATCAAGGAAATGGTTTTAATATTATTTAGAAATTTTTCATTTTAAATTTCTAATCTGGGACAGGTGCTGGTAACACATTTTGCGTACTTTTTTATTTATAATTTCTGGACGAAGTCGTCTGAAATTTTAAAACTTTACTCAATTGTGCTCTGAAATAAATACTTTACTGAGATATTTTTAGAAAATATTTATTATTCAAAGAAAAAGTGTAAAATGAGTCGGACTCAAAGTGGTCAGATTTTTGGCAATCACCCATAAATATGTCAAACGAATATTTGAACAATTGAAAAGTAAGTCTTTCAAAAAATGCTTCTCTTCTTTTTTAATGTTTCAAATCACAAACTAGGTGACAATTTCCCCTGACCTTTTGAAATTCGAATTTTTCTTCTTCGAATGAGGGACAGCCCATTCTATTTTGAGTAGCTACTCACATTCTAAAAGCTCTCACTCCGATTGACGTGTTAAGTATTCGGAAGTTGTTTAACACAGCGTGAAATTACGTGACTCTCCTAATTGAATTAGATAAGAAGCATTTCTAGAAATAAGAAAAGGGTATTCCTACAAAATCATTCTGAAAATAAATTACAATAGTTTATAATTTTGATAAACGTAATAATATCCCGTGAGGGAAAAGCCCGTTTAGTCCTTTTTGGAATGTTGGCCCCCGTTAGGGGCCCATGTGGGCATCCATTGGGAAAACCCACAAGGTCCCCCGCAGGGGGCTCATGGCTTTTAATTAATTTTCAATATCAGTTTTAATTTAATTAATTTAATTTAAATTATTAATTTTGCTCGTTTGTCCTTACGCTCAATCGGTTAAAACTTCTAAGTCCAAGGAGTTAATATTTTTCTGACACTGCAATTTTGATGCTTTATTAGTTCAGACTTACGAAAAATGCATTTTTATTGAAAATATTATAACATTTTTTTGAAAGTTGAACTTGAAAATCACAGACATCCGACGAGAGCCCCCGCAGGGTGCCCTGCTTGTTACCCTAATGCCTCAGTTTACAAAAATCATTTCGTGGTTATAATAAATTGTCTTTTGTGTCAAATAGTAATGCTGTCTCATTTAAACGTGCAATTATTGAGAATAAAGATAATTCCAACAAATTTTGATGCGCGTGCGTAGTATCTGTCTGAGTAAAAGTTATAAACAACGTGGTAAGCTGGACAAAAGGAAAAACGGAAGCCTAATAAGATGCTGATTAATAAGTTCAAGTCCCGATCGAGGAACTAATATTTTTATTTTATTTTTTTTATTTTTGAATTTCTTATACATGTTAACAATACATATATAAGTGTATGTTCAGAAGAAGAGGGACCACACTGTCGATTTTATATTAGGAGTTATGAGCATTTTTGTGAGAACCGGAAGTGGGTGTATTTTGCGTTTAAAGGTAAAAATTTAACACTGGCACTTATGGCACTGGTCAACTTTAAATGTATTTTTCTCGAAAAGTGTTTTTTTCGGAGTTTCGGCTTCAAAAGTGCCGCGGTGCCTCGTTCTTCAATCTAGAGGGTTCATTCTGGGCCTAAAATGTCGAGAATTTATTTGGTCATATGGTCATATACGTAACTTCATATCGACAACCTGGTCCTTTTTCTTCTAGACGTACACACATATTTATTAAAATATGCTTAAAAATGATAAGGACACAATGATTAAAGGTAATTTCAAAAATTAGAAATTTATTGTCCGAGCCTTTGCGAAGGGCCCGCGAGGGCCCCTCGAGAGCAACCTTGAGGGCAAACACGAGGGAAGCACATGTTGGCTCCTCATGGATTAATACCATATGTCGTTTCCATCAGGGGCCATGTCTGGATTGCCCTCATGGGCCCCTCATGGCCTGACTCCCACGGGGGCCCACTTCATTTTTTTCACACGGGATTCCTCAAATTAATATAGCTTTGTTCTACTAATTAATAGAAAAGGCAAATTCACATTTTTACCAGAAGATAAGTGTAAGCATTTGGGTCAAACAATCATAAATCAGATAATTTTGTCACGTGATTATACGAATAAAAACATTTCGCCAGTCCTATCTAAAAAAGGGGTGTGACGATAGGTCTCGTAATCATTTCAGTTGGAAATCTGATAGGCTTCTCATTACTTCAAGTTGCCTTATGTCTTAAATTTGAAATTTTGTGAAGTAAATCTACAAATAATCCTTTCCAAAAATAAAAATCATAAAAATTCTTCTGCGAATTTAAAAATATTAGTGTTTTCAAATACTCTTCCGCGCTTAAATTAAAAATTTCAAATTATCTTATAAATTATTAAATACATTTCACATGATTTATGTTAGTGCTTTTCGCTGGAATTTAGTATTTTTATAAAGAATTTTAATCTAAAATCATAACTTTGCAACAATTTCAAATTATGTTAACGTTTTACACCGGAAAAAGGTATTTTTAATGAAAAATTATTAGGTTTCAAAGATTAAATATTTTACAACTATTTACCTTTCTTGGATTTTTAAGCATATTTTAAACCAAAATTCATTATACTTCGACCAAGATTTGCAACTTTTTAACAATTTCAGGTTATACTAACGTTTTTCACAGGAAATTGGTGTTTTGAAATAAAAATCATTATAATTTGAACATAATTTAGAATCTTTCAACAATCTCGGATTATGTTAGTTTTTTCCGTCGGAAACTGATATTTTTGATTTTAAAAAATTTCTATTGAATTCGAAATGATATTTACTTTCTTGTGAACCCTTCCACCCTTATCAGAGAAGATTCACGGCTCTTTAACAATATTTTAGATTATGCAGACGTTTTACATCGAAAATCGGTATTTTTAGTAAAAAAATCATTAGATTTTATGGAGGATTGAATTTTTCTGTATAATTGTAGGTTAAGCTAGCGGTTTTTACTGGATATATCGATATAGATTTCAAAGAAGATTTACAATTTTGAAACTCTTGAAGGTTATGTGAACATAAATTGTTATTCATGTGATTCATTGATGAAATCGGTCATTCTTAACAAAAAGCGTTAGGTTTAAAAGAAGATTTACAATCTTAAACAATGTTTAATTATGTTTTGTTAGGGTTTCTCGTCGAAAATGAGTATTTTTGATTTAAAAATCATAAGACTTTCTGAGATTATCATTCAGAATCACTAAATTTACCAGTTTCGTGCAATTTTTGGTTTTGTTGATGTTTTATGACGGCGATTGGTACTTTTAATAAGAAATGATTCGATTTTAAAGAATATAAACAATTTTTGAACGATTTTAGGTTATACTCGTGTTTTTCACTGGAAATCGGTATTGAGTTCAAAGAAGATTTACAATTTTGGAACAATTTAAGGTTATGTTAACATTTTTCACTAGAAATCGGTTATTCTAACCAAAAAGCATTAGATTTAAAAGAAGGTTCACAATCTTGAACAATTTTTTGTTATTTTATGTTAGTGTTTTTCGTCGAAAATTGGCATTTTTGATAAAAAATTTATAAGATTCTTTAGATCATCATTTAGAGTCATGAAATTCACAATTTTTGTACAATTTTCGGTTTTGTTGGCATTTTATATCAAAAATTGGTACTTTTAATAAAAAATCAGTGATTCTCGTGTTTTTCACCGAAAATCGGTAAAATCCAACTATTCCATTTTTGGTTAAAAATTGATCTTTTTCAGCTAAAAATGTAACTGTTTGGATGAATATGTGTCTTGTTGAGTTGAAAACTCAAATATTTGCTTGAAAATTCATGTATCTTGTTGATAATTCTTTCTTTTTGGTAAAAAATTAATCTTCTTAGTTTAAAGATAATCTTTTCGGTTGAAAATTTAATTATTTGGTTGAATATTTGTACTCGTTTGTTGAAAAATCATTTTTTTATGTTCATAATTTTAGTTAAAAAAATTCATCTCTTGGGTTGAAAATTTAACTGTTTTGTTGAAAATTAATATTTTTTCTTGAGAATTATTTTTTTTACTGGAAATGCGACTAATCAATTTTTGGTTGAAAATTAATATTCTTAACTGAAAACTGATCTTTTCTAGTTGAAAATTCATGAATTTGGTTGAAAATTGATCTTTTTTGGTTGAGGATCTAAATATTTTGTTGAAAATTTGTCTCTTTTGTCTGAATTCAACTGTGTTTTATCCAAAATTAAAATCTTGTTTGTTTGATATATTTCTTATTACATGTTTCATTGAGAATTCATCTTCATTGGTTAAAAAATCATCTACTTGACTTAAAGTTGAAGTACTCTGTAAGAAATCCATTTTTTCTTCAGTAAACATCATTCAAGTTGCACATTCAACTGCTTGGTCGTAAATTAACTTTTTTGTTGAAAATTCATATTTATTCAACTATTCGGTTGAGAATTCATGTATTTTTTTGAAAATTCGTCTCGTGGTAAAAAATTAATCTTCTTGGTTGAAAATTCATCTTTTTGTGATCTAAAAATTCAGTTATTTGGTTAAAAATTCAACTATTCTGTTCAAAGTTTACTCGCTTAGTTGAAAATTCAACTATTTTCTTAAAGTCAACTTCTTTGATAGAAAATTTAACTGTTTTGTTAAAAATTCATTTTTTTTTTGTTGAGAATCATTTTTTCCTTACTGGAAATGTAACTATTCCATTTTTGGTTGAAAATTGATGTTTTTAATTGAAAACTGATGTTTTCCAGTTGAAAATTCATCCCTTCTGGTTGAAAATGCAACTGTTTGGTTGAAAATTGATCTTCTTGGGTTGAGGATTTAAATATTTTGTTGAAAATTCGTCCTCTTTGTTTGAATCCAACTTTGTTTTATTTCAAATTGAAATCTCGTTTGTTTGAAATACAAACTATTACCTACATGTTCCATTGAGAATTCATCTTTTTTGGTTTAAAAATCATCTGCTCGGCTTAAAGTTGAACTACTTTGTAATTTATTTTTGTTGTTGTTGAATATTCGTCATTTAAGTTGCAAATTCTACTACTTGGTCGTAAATTTACCTTTTCATTGAAAATTCCTAATTTCGGGCTGAAAATTTAACTGTTTTGTAGAAAATTAACTTTTTTGTTGAAAAATCATATTTTTGGTTGAAAATTCAACTCTTTTGTAGATAATTTGTCTTTCTGGCTTCAAAATTCAATGGAATTAAAGGATTTTGTTGAAAACTAAAGGATTTTGTTGAAAATTCGTCTTTTTTGCCATAATATTAATCTTCTTAGTAGAAAATTCATTTTTTGTTGTTGTAAATTTAACTATTTTGTTAAAAGTTGAACTATTTTTTGAAAATTAATTTTTTAAGATTTACGTCCTTGGTTAAAAATTTATTCTTTTTAAGTTGAAAATTCAGCTTTTTGTTTGAAAATTCATGTATTTTTTTAAGAACTCGTCTTTTGGAAAAAAATTGATCTTCTTGATTGAAAATTCATCTTTTTGTTGTCCAAAAATTCAGATATTTGTTTAAAAATGCAACTATTTTGCTCAAAGTTTATTTAGGTATTCAGTTGAAAATTCAACTGTTTTCCTAAAGTCATCTTCTTTGATCGAAAATTTAACTGTTTTGTTGAAAATTCGTCCTTTTGAATTGAAAATTCATCTTTTATGGTAAAAAAGTCATCTTTTTTTTTCATATTTCTTAGCTTGAAAACTGAACTATTTGGTCGAAAATTCAACTGTCCTGTTGATAATTCGTCCTTTTGGATTGAATATTCATGTTTTGTGGTAGATAAGTCATCTTTCTTGGTTAAAAATTCATCTGTCTTGGTTAAAAATAAAATTTGTTTGAAAATCAACTGTCTTCGAGAAAGTTCGTCTTTTGACTTGAAAATATATCTATTCGGTTGTAAATGCAACTGTTTGCTTCCAAATTAATTATTTTTCGTTGCAAATTCGCCCTTTTGAGTTAGGAGTTTAACTATTTGGTTGTTAATGCAACTGTTTGGTTAAAAGTTAATTTTTTTCTAATAATTCGTCTTTTTGGCTTAAAAACTTTACTATTTGGTTTCTAATGCAACTATTTGGCTAAGAACAATTTTTTTAAAATTCATCTCTATTGGTAGAAAATCTTTCTTGGTCTCGTAGACATAATAGTTTATGAACTTCCCCTAATTGTCTTTAAGTAAAACAATTTTTATATCACTTTTTATCTACATTGCACGATTTAACTTTTCTTTCTTCCCACTCCTGTGTTCGATTTAATATGCATGCGATTGAGTATGTTAAAAGCAAATGTATTAGTGGAAGAGGTCGTGGTCAGTTGTACCGAAGTTCATTGTTATCACTGCCGTCCAAAAAGAGACCAAGTAGGGGCCTTTATACTTTTAAAGAGATAATCACAATCTCCTTTAGTGATCCTTTGTCTTAATTGTTGGATAAACTATTTTTGTATACAAAAAAAGATATGTTTTTCTCATCACTCTTACATAAATGACACTGGTAATTAAATGGTATTTGGAAATTGATAGAATCTATACATTCTATCAACAAAAGTTTTATTAAAATAACCAAAATTTTCTTGCTTCTATACCAAGTGAATTGTTCTGTTGTCTCGAGAAAATATTTCTGTCATTGCATAAAAAGAATAGAATCAACAAAATAACAAAAAACAATCTGTAATAGAAATGAACTTAATATTGTTGATACAAATAATAAAAATTTTGGTGAAGGAACTGTAGACTTTTTTCAGTTTAGGATGAAATTAAATCGTGGGAAAATGTTTAAAGATTGTAATGAGTAAATGTTGTAGATAATGTATAAGTTTTCTGAGTGATTTGTTTCTGTGGGGGCTTAGGATGGTGTTACAGACCTGTCGTTGTCCGCTGAGCATATGAAAAGTGCCGGTAAAGTTGCTTTTCCACTAAGTATGCTTGCGATTGAGATAGAGGGTGAGGCAATTTACTGAATAGTCATGGATTGGTCAAAGTTGAATTTCTTAGTGCACTTGTGTTTTAGAATCTTTTAGTTATTTAGTGCAACAGATATCGCGAGTGCAGTTCAATCGTTCCAAACACGTGCGCGTATTTAAAGAGAGAGGATTATAACTCTGTCACATCGTTATGCCATTGATAGTAATTTATTGCTCGAATTAATATCGAGATTTCCGATAGTTTAGATTTCACCAGATGATCCTCGTCACGCATTTCGTCAATACTTCATACAGTTTGCAATTGAAGCGTCCGCACGAATATGGTTGTATGAACCAAACATACATTTACATGAACTGTGTTCATGGTATGAGAAAAAATTTCTGTCCAAAAATTTTCTGCTCAAAAATTTTCTGTTCTATATGGTAGTGTATACGTCCTAAAATTAACTATGATGTATAACAATGAATATAAATATATGTTTACAGATTGAACGACGACTCAGACAAAACAGAGTTTGGTTCATCCATAACGTTATACGCGCGGAGGCTTCAATTATTCATTTGAGAAACTGGGGCAGTTTTGAAAATTGTGTTTGTTATTCAAAGTGTTGGGAAAATGGTTATTTGGTAATAATGAATAATAGTATGTTACCAGACTTTTTATGATTATTACATAATTGTGATGCAGATATTGTGTGAAGAAAAATGCAAGGAAAGTGTCAGAGAAATCGGATACAGGGATTATCCATATTTCCTCCGTCTTGTTGACATTTTTGTGAAGTAGGTAATTTAAAGAAAAAAGTGAAAATGGTTAGACCAAGTGCACTTGCGAGGGTTGAAATCCTCAACAGTCGTAATAAAAAGATGAATACATTTCGAGGGGTTCCGAAGGCAGAACTCGAACGCAGAACTCATGCTCTTTTGCAAGCTATGACGGTGAGTTTTGATGAGAATGAGAAAGAATAACACATTGAATTTTATGATAACTTATTCCGAGACTTTGAAATCGATTGGATTAAGTTTCTGGAATTGGAGTAAGGGGTATTAGTCACTTACCCAAGAAAAATGCTTTATTATTGGTTATAAATAAAGATTTTTTCGTTTGTTGAATTTAGTTGCATTAGCTTAGAACCACAGTCAATGCATTAAAATGATACGAAACGCTTTCATACAGATTTTGAATTTTTCATTTGATCAGTAAATTGCGCATCACAATGATTTTCGTGTGTCAGTTGTTATGCCATGAACAAGTCATGACCGTCTAACATGCACATTAGGATGGTCTAAAAAATTCTTCCTTTAATTTTTCAGTAGCTATTATGAAGCCACATGTTCTTCTAGGCTATAAATAGACCTACAAATTTTGATATATTAAAAAAAATGCATATAAATGCTATAGATATCTTTTCTGCATGAGACTGTTGGTAAATCTGTATCGAAAAAATGTTACTTTTTGTGCCTGTACAGGTCATGAAAATTGCACTTGCGCAGGAGTGTTGAGATATAAGAGCACATTTATACCCCTAAACATTTTTTATACAGCTCGTCAAAATTATGAGATATTCTGTAATATACTAAGGAAAAAAATCTACTCTGGAGATGAGTTGGAAATATTAAAAATAAAGCTGTGAAGAATTATCAAAAATTAGAAATGTTCATTTTTCCATGTAATAATAATTATAGTTATTTCATATATCGCCCTTTTTTCAGAACACATTTTCGACTCTCAATACCTTACCATAAATGAGAAATTTCCATTTGTAATCAATTACGTCAGAATAAATGCTAAATTGTTATTTGTACTGTATTTTAACCACATCTAACATTGCATATTCATTGATCATGAAATTGATTAAAAACAGTAATTTTTAATTTTTGATGTGGAATTCAGAGTCGAGAATGTGTTCTAAAAAAATTGTAATATATGAAATAACCATAATTGTTATTATATATATGGAAAAATGAGCATTTCTAATTTTTGTTGATTTTTCACAACTTTATTTTTAATTTTTCAACCTCATCTCCGAAGTAGATTTTTTTCCTTAGTATATTACAGAGTATCCCAGAATTTTAACGATCCATATAAAAAATTATTAGGAGTATAAATGTGCTTTTATATTTAAACGCTCCTGCAATATTTCAACTTTTATGACCTATAAAGACAAATTTTTTGTGCCATAAAAAAATTTTCGCCATAGATTTGCCAAAAATTTGATGGAAAAGAGACATTCACAGCCTTAACATATTTGTGATTGAAAACTAAATAACTCATGAAAACACCATTTTTGTCATAAAATTGCTTTGAGCGACCTCTAAATACTTGTTTGAAAATATAGCAAAATTTGTTGGTCTATTTCTAGCCCAGAGGAACATGTGGTTCCATGACGACCACTGAAAAATTGAATAAAGCTTTTTTGGATCACCCTAATGCACATTGAAACCTGAGCGTCCGAAGAAATTTTATATATTTTTTTAAAAAGGAAATTCATTGATATTCGACGAATACTTGAACTAGGTAAATCTAAAGAGATACTTCTTGCAGCTAAAAAAATAATTTCAAGGGCCATAGAGATTCTTAGCCCAATATTAGAAAATTGGACTTTGGGGGGGGGGGGGGGGGGGGGGGGGGGGGGGGGGGGGGGGGGGGGGGGGGGGGGGGGGGGGGGGGGGGGGG
>JAUMHM010000049.1:7118219-7142137 GCA_032362435.1 Melikaiella ostensackeni
GCATAAGTGCGTTGCAGTCGATGGGGAGTACTTTGAAGGGGACAGTATCGATTATGATGAATAAACTTGTATTTTTGATTTTAAAAATAAAGTCCTAAAACTCTTTGATCAAGGTGGTAAGAGAATTTTGCTTTTACTTGACGGAGATAGAATTTCGTCGTTCTATCAGGCAAATGTAAACATATCGAAAAGTCACGCAAGAACATGTTCATAAAAATTCCATAAAAAGGGTGATTTTCAGAAGGCTATAATTACGTTGCTATTATAGGTGTTATTATTATTATTATTTGATGGCAACATTCACTTGCAATGCTCAGAAACCTAATTATTGTGGAAAACGAGAAATTTTATTTCAAAAATTGATGTTGAAGAATACGTCATTAAAAACAGGACATATTCAGAAGGCCATAATTTCGGTGCAATTAGAGCTAGAGCAATGTTTTTTTTACATCTATTTAAAATTGAGTTTTCATTAATTAATTTACTGGAAATTTTAACCAGAGATGCTTAGGAAATGAGTTATTTCACAAAGACTAGATTTTTTTTGGTTTAAATTATTCGCCCAAAATCGAGTTCTGAGAGCTATAACTCCGAAACTTTTCGAGATAGAACATTCGATTTTTTTTGTTTTACAGGAAATTTCATGGACTTTAATTCTTGTACGGGTACTTGAAACTTTGGATGAACTGAAAAGAATCCATTTTCAAGTAACTAATTTTTTCCCACTTTTTTCACCATTTTTCAAAAATATTCAAAGGGCTTCAGTTCTCTTGAGATATTAGGCTCCTTCAGAACTTTTTTGGATGATAAAAAGGATGGTTTAGGCCAATGAAATTGCAGATTTGGCGACTTTTTTTTACTCAAAATTATCGTGGAACATCCTATGAAGTATAATCAGAAGAAATCCCGGATATGCAAGCCCTTTTGAGTTGAAGTTAGTCGAGACCCGCAGTGTGACTCCATAAAATTATTAAAAAAAACTTGAGAGAATTATCATAGCATGTGCCTGTGACATAATGTGACTGATTTATTTGTAACTTTGAATGTAAGAGACGAATCAGTCACTTCTACTGATTGAAAATCAGTCATTTCAAGTGACTAATTCATATGCTAAAACGACTGTTTTTTCAGTAGAAATGAATGTTTTTTCAGTAAAAACATGCTTGATTAATTTAATTAACCAAATGTTGACTGATTTAGATTTAGAGTGTAATTCTAGTATTTTAATATAAATATTAGACTTTAATTTCGTTATTTTTTGTAGGATATTATCAGCGATATCTACACTCGAAGTCCCGAAAGAAGTAGACCTATTTCCAGCAAAAATGTATAATTGGTTCCCAGAACCAGATGGAACACAAATTAGTATTCTTCAGGCTTTGGAGTACACTATAACTCAGGGAGGAGCTGAATGGTATATTGTGAACATACAATTTTTTTTTACATATTGAAATGAAATCTACTCTTTTATGACAATTTATCGTATACTGAAAGAGAAACACCCAAAAAGCTCACAAACCAAAAATAGACTTCCAAACTGCCCACTTTCACGGATCATTAGAGACAAATGTACAATAAATGTACAACAAAAAGAGAAGGGGGGAAAAAGAAAGTGATAATAACCATTCCAACCTCTCGCTCTTTCTTTTCTCCGTCTTTTTTATACTACTGGGGACCAACATGTTTTGACGTCAATTTAGACTTCCTCAACAGGGATAATTTTTAGGAAAACTAGTTATGAGTAATGATTTCTATATTAATGAAATTAAAAAATTACCTGAAAATAAAAAAAAAGAATTTATAATCAAGTGTTGTTTGGTTAATTTTTCTATTCATGATCGAAATGGAATCTACTTTCTTATGCACATTTTTTTGTACTAAAACAGAAAACACCAGAAAGTTCTGTGTGTCTGTGCATGGAGAACTTTTTTAACCAAATTCAAGAAAGATTTCTCAAATTCATTGGTAGTCTCATTAAAAGTTTCTTTGTTTTTTTTCTATTATTAAAATTATAACCTACTTTCTTGTTAATATCAATTATCTTTTTTAGAAAAACCCATGAATCTTGCACTTTATCAATAAATCTTTCTGTAATGGATTCATTCTGAGCTTTTTACTATTTTTTAAACCAAATTCAAGATACATTTCCGAAATCTATTAGTAGTCTCATTGGAAGTTTCTTTGTTTTTTTATTATTAAAGTTAAAACCTACTTTCTTGTTCATATCAATTATCTTTTTTGGAAAAACCCATGAATCTTGCACTTTATCAATAAATCTTTCTGTAATGGATCCATTCTCAGTTTTTTACTATGTACTTGAAAAATTCTTTAATATTTCCCACCGGTTCTCCAAATACATCCACCACATTACCCCAATTTTTATCGATTTCTTTGAAATCAATAATACCAGAAACAGAAAAGTCAGAATAGATAAAAAAATTAACTTCCTACGTAGAAAATACAAAAATTGTAATCCAATGTTTTGTAACGATTCACCGCAAACTTTAGATTTCATTTCGATCTTCAAGAAATTTTAAAAGAGAGACATTAAGCAAAGATTTGTTCCAATCTTCGGAGTTGCCTATGAATACTATTAAGATTTCTTTTGATTAAGGTATTCATGATTAACTTAATTAACCAAAAGATATCTATTTTTATTTAAATATAATATACAAATTTCAGGAAGTAAGCAATGTACAGAAATGTGTTGTTTTGGATTATTACCTTTTTTCATTTTGAAAAATGGAATAATCTAAATAGATTGGTTCTAAATCAACCTACAAACATTTCTGATGAAAAAAAAAATACAAATGGGATAATCTTTCGGAATTTTTCATTTAGGTTTGACTTCATTATGGGAAATCATTCCCTGGAAGGTAAATCGGATGAAGAGGCTCTACAGTTTCATATCAAAGTGCTTCAATTGATAAGAGCTGATTTACAACGTGCTATCGAAAATCATGATAAACTTTTCATAAGGTGAGTGACATGAACTTCATAATGTTATTTTCTTATCTTAATCATTGCTTATCTATTTTTCAGGAAGGTCAATTTTCCCTATGCAAGAACGCTTTATGTCATGTATGAAAAGAGAATCAGTGACATGTGTATGATTATTGTTGAGGATATTTGCGCCAGATTAAAACGTATCGAGGTTGAAAGTAGCGAGGATGCAGAATTGGGTCTTGGCACAACTTTATTCGAACTTTATCTTGCCCTTCAAAGATATGCTGCGTAAGTATTAAAATGATCAAAGATTGGAATAATAAGTCCCTGGATTCTCATTTCCTATTATTAGAAACATAAACTATTTAAAATCCATAATAACAAATTTTTAAATATTAAGAGCTACAAACTTTCAAAAAACGCGTTAAATATTTTAGTAGATGATTAATTCTAGTTTTTAAAGTCTTTAATATTCAATTTTAAAAATTTAGTTTTGAAATTGTCTGATTATAAGAATTTTTATTTTATATTTTTCGATTTGAAACGTTTTCGAGGTAAAATCTTTAAATTTTACACACTTCTAATTTGAAGTTATCTAATGTAAGCATTTTAAAAACTGTATGAAAATATAAAGAATATTTTTTTCTACATGAATCTCTTCATATAAAAGAAAACTGCCTACAGAAATCAATTGAAAAAGAACTTCTTTCTTCAGTTCAGAACTCTTTGGAAAAAGGTAGAGCACGGTGCATAGTGGGGCCGTACGTAGTGCCCGTGGACACATTAACTTTTAGTCAAAACTGTTAAACCGATTTAAAAATATTTTCTTTTTAATTAAAGCTTATGAAATTTTTCATAAAATTTTCGAGGTTGATTTCTAAAAAGTTATTCAAATTCTATTCATTTAACAATAAAAATTCTAAAAAAAAAAAATTTTGTGGTGCAATTCTGTAGAAAGTTATCCAGTTTATTCGAAAGTACACAGAATTAGTGGGGAAACTTATCATAAATGAAGTTTAGTAGTATCAGATGTATTAACAAATTTTTACAATTGTTATAAACAAATGAGTCAACGGAAGTGAGTTTTTTATTAAAAACGATATTCAACTTCTTCAGATGTGTAGTTTTTGTTAAAAATCTGCAGAAAAAAAAAATTTATTTGTAATTTCTAGAAAATAAAGACCATTTGTTAATTATTTAAACAAATCGGATGAAAAAATGCATGAATTTGTCATTTTGTAATAGATCCGTTGCGTTTTTTTAATACAATCGACATAAAATATCTTGCTTATGGCTTTTTTCTTGCGGTTCTTTGTTGTAAGACAATAAGTGTTATTTTTTTAAACAAAATTAGTAAACAATGCATCATACTGTCATTTTTCACAACATGGAGTTTTTTTTTTTGCAAAATGAATTGGAGATATGTTGGCGATACCTCTTGCTATGATGGTTGGTTATTAAACAATAATTTGTGTTTATTTGAACAAATTTAATTAATAAATTCATTGTTTCGACATTTTCCAACATATTGATTTCGTATTTTCGAAGGAATCATTTCCTAATCTTGTTAGTATTACTCTGTTGCCATATTTTCATAATAGCTAACAAATTGTAATTGTTCTTACAAAATTTATTAAACAAGTGCAAAGTTTGGCTATTTTTTAGTAGATGGATTTTGTTTCTTTAGCATAATCAATTAAAAGTGTATAACCAATAGGCATCAACTGTGATATGTTGCTGTTAGACATCAATTTATAATTTTTTAAACAGATTAATCTATATTGTTTTTTATGAAATCGACTAAAATTTTTAAACAGCGTCTCTCTAATGATAATTCATTATTCGGCAGTTATTTTAACAGTTTTTTAAAATAAAAATAACTCGAAATTATGAACAATGTTTTAAAAAATCTCAGTTCGTTTACGTTTCTACAAGTGAAATTGTGTTTCTATAAGATAATTCTTCACCCGCAATTTAGTATGAAATTTTTTGTTAAAAAACTTTAGTGTTGATATTGTTTTAATACTTCTTCAAACGAACGTCTTCAAAAATATCAACGATATAAACTTGGAATGACTTTAATTTGCTGAAATTATTTCCTATTGAGGTTAAAGGTTGAGAGGGAACATTTTTTGAACATTTTTACTCGATTTTATAAAATAACAATAAGGTGTTTCCGTTCAAAAACAGTCGTAGAGTAATTTTTTCATTAAATTTGTTTGAAAAATTATAAATTGTTATTTAAAAGCAAAATATCACAATAAAGTCCCATTGGTTATAAACTTTTAATTAACTATGCTGGAGAAACGAAATCTATCTACTAAAAAATGGCAGAATTATGCATTTGTTTATCAAATTTCTCAATAGCAATGACGAATTGTTCAATATAAGTGAAACATAGCAACAGAATGCTACCGGCAGGATATTAAAAATCGATTCAATAAGTTTGTAGGTTAAATTTGTTTGAACAAACACAAATTATTGTTTAATAACTAAGTATTATAGCAAGCGGTATTGCTAAAATATCTGCAGTTGATTTTGTAATAACAAAAAAAACGAATTCCGTGTACAGAAAAATTAAAATATTATGCATTTGTTTACTAATTTTGTTCAAACAAATGATACTTATTGTGTAACAGCAAAAAATCTCACAAAAAATCTAGATGAAAGATTTTTTGTCGATTCGGTTGAAAAATTGAAGCGAATCTATTTAAAAATGACGAATTAATGCATTTGTTTATAAAAACTGTTGAAATAATTGACGAACGGTCTTTATTTTTCATATATTATAACGAAATATTTTTTTCTTTACATTTTCACCCAAAAATACACATTTGAAGTACTTAAATATCGTTTTTACTAAAAATCTCAGGTTTGTTGACTCATTTTTCTATGACAATTTTAAATTTTTTCAATATATTTGATACTGTTGGACGTAAATTATGATAAGTTTCCGCACTTATTCTGTGATTTTGCGAATAAATTGGATAGATTTCTACAAAATCGCACCTTTAAAAAAAATTTAATGAATTTTCATTGATAAATAAAAGAAAATCTAAATAACTTTTTTTGAAATGTGCGGTGAGGCTGAACCAACTTCAATTGCAAGGTCCTAGACCTAGCGTATGGGATTTTTATACTGATTATGATAGTCTATAATCCTGCACACACTTTAAGATAAAAAACAAAAAACCCATCGGGCCTTTTTTCAAAACAGTCGATTTTTATGTTTAGTATAGAAAAATTATAATTAGAAGAAATCTAAAAAATTCACAAAACTATTTGTCAGATAAAATTCATCAATATTTGAACAGTCAATTTGTGATTGTGTTGATGAACTTTTCAAATTCAATATGAAACTTTAAATTCAATAAGAAATTTTTTCCATATAATAGTTAATAAAGTAGACGTTAATAATGAGGAAGTTAACAAAACGTGGAGTCCAGTTTTAAAAAAAATGGAGATACTGATTGTTTCTGTATATTTGAAATATCATCAATTCGATTATATTAAAGAAACAAATTTTTTATCTCTTTTTCAACGTCTATCTATAAAATAAAATAAATTCTTACGAAAATTTCAATTTCCGATTATGGATTAATTACGTTAAAAGCTCAAACTTGTTAAACATGTAAACACTTTGTGAAATTTATCAATACTTTTCAATATTTCTCTTATAATATATAATTTTAGAAAACTTAAAAATTTTTTTTTTTTTGTAAAATAATTTCAAAAAATTATTTCAGATATGCTGATTGAATGAATATGTAAGTATCCATTAGACTAGTAGACGCCACTAATGGATACTTATTTATTGAAAATTTTATTTTTAAATTCGAAAATACAGTAATCATGTATAAAATTATCTTCTGATTTCACATATATTTTATATTACTTTTCACTAACAAAAACTGTACTTGCAAAAAATTCTTCATAATTTTTTGGCCTACAGCAAATTGGTCAAAAATTGAAACTTTTAAAGCTATACGCGAATTGAAGATATTAATCGATTTTAAAATCTTTGTTTGGCCTCGATTTGTCTTCCTGAAAGGCAACTGTTTCGCACTATTATGTTTCGGGTTTCAAAAAATTGGGGTTTTTGACCCACCCCAATAGACGGACCATCATACTTTATTATTATTAATTTGAGAGTCAAGATGGGTGATATATTGAACTTTTATTATTATGTTCTAGGCTAGGCCATGTTCTTTGTGCTGAAGGACTAGAGTACATGAAGATTCAAAATTACTACGACTGGTTTAGGGCCGGCGTCGCTCACTGGCTCGATATCGCAGTTTACAAGGCTCTAAAACGAATTGACAGAGCAGTAGACTTCGACACTTTACAGCCAGTGGACTCCACTGTTCAATACAGTTCCAGTGCCGTAGACACATTGACGATCTTTTATCAGATCAAAGTCTTCTGGACGCAACTAGCCTGGCCAGATGTCGAAGGATCCTACACCTTCATAGCGAAAATCATTGACGTAGGTCCATCAATTTAATACCCTTCATACCCATACAAAATATCACATTAAAAAAACATTGCTCTTTGCAGGACATTTGTAAATGTTCGATTGCCTATGCTGATAAGATGGCCAAGAAAGCAGAGCAAGTGACTCTGATAGAACAAGATTCTTCCAACAATTGCAGTGTTTACGAGAGGAAGTTTGAGGTGTCGAATGCTTGGTGTTTTGCCATTAACAACATCGATTATATCCGAACATCAATTGTTCCTCTGGCTAACGACTTGGGAATGCAAGGCATTGTTGATGCTCTCGGAGAAAACAAGCCAGAACAGGAAGCAGAACGTTGCAAACAAACTTTGCAGCTTATCATCGATAATGCGACTGACAGTGTTAAGGACAAAATTATCGACCTGTTGAAAATGGTCGCTAATAACATGGCACCTGCCATTAGCAGGTAATTGAACTTATCATTAGTACAATATCATTCAGATACATAATTAAGAGCTATTCCTTATGGAAAAGATGCTGAAATCCAAGTTTTTTTACGTCCGGGCATGAATGATGAAAATTGAGGATTGAGAAAAATATAAAAAGTATTGCTTCTTCAATTATCGACAAATCTTCCAGACTTAATTCAATTATGAATTAATGACAATGATGCAACGTTTCGGTAACAGACCTCATCAGGCATATTCTACATAAAGGAACCTTATTACATGTTATGAACTATTAAAAGTTAGATCTTATATGCTAATAGTTATAACATATTCGGAATCATTTCAAAAGTTTAGAAACTTGGCTTACAAGAATGTTAACCAATCATTTTTTTGTCAAGTTTTATAGATAGTTGATTTTATTGATAGTTTTATCACAAGGGATGAGTAGGATAAGCTACAGATTTTAGATCAATCTAGAAGTCGCGTGCTGCTCATTCAAATGACACATTATTTTCATGACACCGCTCCGACGCGTGCCACTGATCAATCTCTCTAGCAATCACCCCAGGTAAATAGTTTTAGAGAGTCATCACATATAACGATTCACACGTAAACGCTTAAATTGTCTGATAAACCCATAGGAAGATCCATAATCTTTATCCCGACCACATTCACTAAACAAAACTCTTCACGAGGGCTCATGATTATCCAAAATCTGTCGTTTCAGGCGTCACTCTTCTTCTTATAAACGATTGTTCTCTACATATCTCTATCCTTGCATACATCGTTTGCTTCCTTTATATCCATACATCTTTCAATGCAGGCTCTTGTGTTTCTACGGCTCTTTATACCTCTTCGCTTAAGAATCTCATTCACACATTCCAACCATTCCTTCTTGAGTCTACGTCTGGGTACGCTACCATTCGCTTTAGCTCAATACACTTGCTTCGTAAAACGTCCTTAATTCCATCTCTAAACATGACCATACCATCTCAGTAAATTTCTTTCACTCTTGTCAATAAATCTATCTTCTAAGCAACATTATTTTAGAACCCACTCATTACTGACTTTGTCTATTAGCGCTCTACTGCATATATTCCGCAAGAATTGCATGCCAACCGTTCACTTTACTCCTATCCTTTTCTTGATACGTCCATGAGGTCTCGTTACCATATAGCACAGTAGGTGCAAGCATAGAATTATGTACAGAAATTTCAGCTTTATTCGTTACACTTTTACTTCTAGTAATAGCTCGTACACTGCCGATAATCTTTCTACCCTTCTTTATGCGTCTGGATATCTCTGCAACTATCTTTCCGCCAGAAGTGAAGAAACTTGCACGATACACGAAATCATCAACCTGTTCTATCCTCTTTTTGTATAAGGCAATGTTGCATACCGTTTTGTGGTCTCTTCTTTCAAACAGAATAATTTTTCATTTATTCGCATTAATCTTAAGACCCATACTCTTCATGCTGGTATACAGTTTGTTCATCAATATCTGCAAATCATTGACTGATTCTGCCGTAAAAATCTTATCATCCGCAAACGCCAGTCCACGCGCTTTCACTGTCGGAAGATCAACATGTTCTTCGTCGACTAGTGCTATTCTTAAAAATTTGTCCATGTATATATCCAACATCCAGGAGGACATCACGTAGCCTTGTCTTGTGCCCTGATCAATATCAAACCAATCGCTCAGCTGTCCATTTACTCTTAAACTCGGCTTACTACAATTATATATTGTTTTTATTACTTTTAGAAGCCAACCATTCAAAGAGTGATTT
Organism: Melikaiella ostensackeni; assembly: GCA_032362435.1. Lineage (NCBI taxonomy): Eukaryota > Metazoa > Arthropoda > Insecta > Hymenoptera > Cynipidae > Melikaiella > Melikaiella ostensackeni. The sequence goes on from JAUMHM010000049.1 coordinate 7,127,858, forward strand.
CCCAAAGTTTAGTTCTATCCACCTTATCGAAAGCTTTTTCCAGATCAACAAATGCACAGCAAATTTTTTTGTTTACTCTCAAACTTTTTTCTGTGATCTCTTTCAAGCTAAATATCTGATCCGCACATAAACCCCCTTGTACAAATCCACATTGGACTTTCCAGATCCTTTCTTTCGTTATTCCCATGACCTTACAAATAAGTGTTTTGGTAAATAGTTTGCCCACGGTACTAGTAGGCTAATCGCTCAATAATTAGTACAGTCTCCTTTATCACCCTTTTCCTCGTAGAATGGAACGATAACGTCCTTCTCCAATCATATGGAACTTCATGGCTTTTAACACATATATGTATATTTTCGCTCAGCCACACAAACAAATATCCGCCACCGCTCTTAAGCATTCCACCGTCTGCACCAGCAGACTTACCATTCTTTAGTTTCTTAATTGCGGATATGATTTCGAAGATATCGATTTTCTTCTCGCCACCTACAACGGGATTATCTAGCGCATCCTCGTTTCTGCCATAGTTGTTATGCTCCGTAGCTTGACCTTCATACAATTTCTTGAGAAAATCACTCACATAGTCTTTTAGTTTGTCCGTATCCCATTTACCATTTCACCATCAGCATTCTTGATTCCGTTTGATGCATTGCTAGTCTCTTTTCATAATCTTTCTAACCTATTTCCAAAACAATTTCTCATTTTCTTCAAATTTATTTTGCATTTTTTTATTTTCTTTCGCTCTTATTTCATCCTTGCCTTCTTTAATTAGTATCTTTGTTTTTCTGTGTTATTCCTATAATAATTCTCTAGTTTAGTCCTCTCCTCATTGCTAAGACCTTTAATATTCAGCTTTCTCGAGTACGCTTGCTTTTTCTCGTTAACTGCCGCGCGGATTTCATCATTTCACCAAACATCTCCAGTCTTTCTTTTTACAACCGCAGTACCGCACACTTCAGATGCACTCTTGAAGATTCTGTCCTGTAGTATTATCCATGTACCCTCTACATTTTTATTGCCTACTTCTGCCCTGCAGGTTATGAATCTCCTTTCCTCAACTTTTTATCGAAATTGAGATTTTCATATCGTCGGAATCTTCTCAAGAGGCTGCATCTAATAGTGTTAATAAAAAGTAAAATTGATTATAGTAATTGAGTTCGAAGAGGACGTAAATAACTGAAAACCCTGGTGAAAGTTTCGGATAGGAATTTATTCCGAATTATTCCGGACCAATTCGAACTATTCCGAAATCTATTTCCGAACCAATCTGAATCAATGCGGAACAATCCGAAAAAGTTCTCAATTTCATTCAATCTAAATCGGTTAAAAATTAATCCTTCTCAATCTGATTCAATCCGATTCAAGCCGAACTTCTGAATCAATCCGAACTAAATTTTAAATCCGAATGAATCCGAATCAATCCCAGCTCGGATTGACCTAAACCAATTTTCAATCCGTATGAATCCGATACAATCTGAACTCGCACTCATTCGGATCCATTCAGATTCAAAATTCAGTATATGTCGATCCGAGTTCGGATTGATTCGGATTCATTTGGATTGCAATTTTGGTTCGATTTGTTCGGATTGATTCGGACTGGAAGTTCAGATTGAAATTGGATTAATTCCTTAACGATTTGGATCGAACGAAATGGAGAACTTTTTCTGATTGGTTCGGGTAGAGTCAGATTGGTTCAGATCCAGATTTAGAAATAAATCGGAATGAATTCGTATCCGAAACTTTCGCCAGGGAAGTGAAGTGACATAGTTTGAATATTCCGTAAAATGGACGTATAATGCTTTCAGAAGGGCATATCTTAGCATATTCTGGTACATCGGCCTTTTTGCGTCATCGAAAATGGGATACCTCGCCGATATACGTCTTTTGCCAGAAGTCGTATCTTTTCTCACGAAAGTCTCCTTAAATGTAATTCGTGAAGGCGAGAAAAAGGCCGAATAAGCAGAGATTTTTTGCTCTGTATGCTGAAGCTCGTAAGAACTTGTCAACTATAATCGGTCGCAGTGGCGGATCTAGGATTCAGCGTCGGGACGGAGGGGGGGGGGGCTAAAGTTGGCGGCAAATACAATGGGATCAAATTGATTAAATTACTCTAATGTACAAATCAAGTTTTTTGCCGAACCAAAATTACACTCAATCGGTCGTCCAATCTAATGTTTCTAATCGACGACGTTTTAGTTTGCAAAAAGAATCCAATATTTCTTCTAGTGTGAATCTGCGGGCTGTGGGGGGAGGGGGGTAATAGTTCCCGTAGCCTTCATGGATCCGCCACTGATCGATCATTAAAATAGTCTTTGGTCTCCATAAGGAGGTTTGTCACGTTGCTGCGATACCTGCTGAACGAAGATGTGCAGCGTAAAAAGAGACGTATATTTTGTACACCATTTTTGACCAGTGCCGCTTGACAAAAACAGTTTTCCTTGAATATCTCCAATCGAAGTGAAATTGAGTTAAAGAGGTTTTTAACCTGCAGGGCAGAATTCTGTCTTCTAGTCTTCTCTATGATGACCTAAATATTTATTTAGCTTTTCACGATATACTCGTACTATTTGTGCTTCTGGTTTCTGCAAAATTCTCTGTTTCAACTGAAGTCTGCTTCGACTTATCATTAATTCTTTTTCTTTTCCATCCTTGACCCAGGTTCATTTTCGAAACCATGAAGTAGTGATCCGTTCCACACTCAGAAACTCTCATAATCCTTGTATCTCTTACTAGCCCTCTCAGTCTCTCATCCGCTACAACTGAGTAAGATGATTCTTTCTCAGGATCGCAAGTATCTAGAATATCATTTAACGAGTCCCAGAAGATATTTTTTACATCACTACTGCCACCATCAACTAGAGCGTAGAATGCTATAATAAGCAGCCTTCTGATCCGCACTTTCATTCTAACCCATAATAATCTAGGAGATACACATTAATACTCTTTGACATGCTGTTTTGCCCTCTCATTCATAATCAGACAGACTCCTTGGCTAGCATTTGATTTACTATCGACTCCTTATCATAGTTAGAATCCATTTTCAATCTAGACCCGGTCTACATTTATCGACTTTAATGGTTTTTTAACATTCTAAAAGCTTATTTTCTAAACTTTTGACATGATCCCGAATATGTTATAACTATTAGTATATAAGATCCAACTTTTAGTACTTCATATTTTCCTTTATATAGAATCTGTCTGTAGGTAACGGTCCGTTACCGAATCGTTGCATTATTTTCATTAATTCATAATTGAATAAAGTTTAGAAGAGTCGTAGAGGATTGAAAAAAGAAATATTTTATATATTTTTCTCAATCCTCAATTTTCATAATTCAGAGATGAAGGATGTTGGTAATATTTATTCAAATATGTTACAATTAATTACAATTTATTTTGCAATCTCACAGATATTTATTGGAAGGAGCTGAACTGATAGACACGACTAGTAATGCAATGGATCGATTATTGCAGTATTTGGATTCCAATCTCACGACTCTACATAATAATCTCAATGAAGAAAATTTCGATACTGTTCTTCTTGTCATTTGGGAAATTATGTCTGAAACTCTCTGGCAGTTGGTCAATAACAATTTGGAGGTGAGATCACATTTTCAAAGTATGGTATATGATTTGCTACTCATTTAAGAAAAATTTTGATATTCTCCAAGCGGTATATTCAAATCTACTTTTGTTTTAAATATTTACATTTTTAAATCGTTAAAAAGTTTCCGACAATAGGAATTGCAAAGCAAGTTTTAAAGAGGGTAACTACTTACTATAAGTTTCTTTCTTACAGAAAATTGCTCATTATCAATACTCAATGTATAATTCGAAAGCTAAAGGTTTTCATAAGAAGGTAAGAATTCTAAATGTGAGAGAATTCTCTGTCTTAGAAAAATCATCAGATCTATATCAGTGAATAGAACAACTTCATGTCTGTGGTTTCTTATATGTCAATTTGAATAACAAATAGTTGTGACAAATGAATAGTTGTGTTCAGTAATAATTTAATACTCATTGCCGCGGTTTCAAAAATTTCCAACAACTTGTGAGTAACATAGTCCACGCAGTTTGTACGAAGAAAGGTTTTTTGACCGCTTCACCTTCAGCTACGATGCATCCCGAAAATATTTTTTTTAAATGTCCTAAAAATTGTGTTTGTGTAGATTGACCCTTCCCATTGCATTTTAGAGCAAAATGTCAAGAATTGATTAAACTAGACGAAATTCTGGCTAAAAAATCAAATTAGGAGGTTCGCATATGAACATTGGAACCTGTCAATTTTACAAAAACAAAAAATAAAATTTTACAAAAAAAAAGTTTTACAAAAACTTTTGGGGTCGAAAATTTCTTCACAATAGATATGAGAAACATCCCTTAGCAAAGAAAGTTGTTGAATTTATTTTAAGGGTTGTTTTCACATCCCTTGAAAATTCAAGCAACGAAATAGAAATTCCCAAAAAAGAAAAACGACGGGAGATTTTTTATTCAAACTATCGCGGTCGGAAATCACTTCAAAATAAGTGTACGAAAGTGTTTGAATGTATTTTAGGGGTTGTATTAGTATCCCTTAGAGATTCAAGGACTGAAGTCGACATTTCCTAATAATCGAAACCAAGGGAGATTTTTTTATCAAACTATTGAGGCCGGAAGATCCTTCATAATAAATGCGAGAAACATCCCCTAGCAGGGAAAGTTTTTTAATACATTTTAAAGGTGGTTTTTTGAAGAGTTGTTTTAATATTTCTTAAAGATTCATGCAAGGACGTCGAAATTTCCTGTTTATTAGAACCAAGGGAGATTTTTTAATTAAACTATTTGGGTCGGAAATCACTTAACAATAAATTTAGGAAATATCCCCTAGCAGGTAAAGTCGTTAAATTTATTTCAAGAGTTGTTTCAACACCCCCTAAACATTCAAGCGTGGAAATCGAAATTTCTTACTGAGCAAAATCACGAGATTTTTTTATTAAACTATTGGAGTCGGAAATCAATAAAAAAAGTCAAATTCCTTGCTTGAATCTTTAAGGGATGCAAAAATAAACCTGTGATTGAATTATTACCTTAAGGGATAATAAAACAAACCTGAAAGTGAATTCAAAACCTTTCCCTGCTAGAGCGTGTTTCTCGCACTCATTGTGAAGGGTTTTCAGCCTCAATGGTCTAATAAAAACATCTTCCGTGGTTTTGGCTTTTGGAAAATGTCGATTTCATTGCTTGAATGTACAGGGGATTTCAAAACAACCCCCAAACCACAAAATTGTGAATCTGTCAAGTTCATGGGTACAAGACTTTTTTTCAGTGGATCTGATCTACAAAATATGAAGCATCTAGCCAAATCTAATCAAAAAATCTTGCGAAGGGTAACATTTCAGTGATAGACGAATGTTGTCATTAAAATACATGTGGAAATTTGAAGTTTGGCAATTTTTCGAGTAAAAACTGCCCATTTTTCTGATAATTTTCTTCCGAATTATTGAAATGCAGTTTCGAAATTACAAAAAAAAATTATAATTAGACATTTTAACGAGTAGGCATTTTCTGTATACTTGGTGCGGGGACCTTTTTTCAAAAATATATTCGGGACGCGTCGTAGTCATTTCTAGCAAATTTAGAATCTGTATAAAGACTACTCACGAGTGCATCTGAAGTGTGCGGTACTGCGGTTGTAGGAAAAAAGGCTGAAGATGCTTGGTGGAATGACGAAATCCGCGTGGCTGTTAACGAGAACAAGCAAGCGTACTCGAGAGAACTAAATATTGAAGGTCTTACCAATGAGGAGAGGGCTAGACTAAAAAATGATTATAGGGATGAAAACAGAAAAGCAAATATACTAAAGTCGGGGCCAAATTTCGAGGCCCCTCACTTCTTTTGATTGCAACTCGCGCAAAAAAAATCTTTGAAATCTCTTAAAAAAGCATCTGAAAGCTTAAAGTCTTCAGAATTGTTCCTAAATTTTATTTTCTGAATCCTGCAAAATGAAAAAAGTGACTTTCAATTTTTAACATTCTTTTTCGACAATTTGGAAAAATTTTTTGAATGTTTCATTTTTTTCAATTTTATGTTTTGAAATGCATTAGTCAAAATAAAAAATCATTTCAATTTCCGTAGAAATGTAAGGAAATTCTTTTATTCTCTTCAAACCTATTAAAATTCTCAAAAAGCATGCAAATTTTATTTCAAAATCTAAAAAAATATATAATTTGCTTAGAACGTTCTAAAACATTTTCAAACCGTAAAAAAATTTTCAATTGTTTTCAGAACTTCTAAATATCTTCCAGAATGACTCGAATTGTTCCTAAATTTTATTTTTCAAATCCTGCAAAATAAAAAAAGTGACTTTCAATTTTTAACATTCCTTTTCGACAATTTGGAAAAAATTTTCGAATGTTTCATTTTTTTTCAATTTTATCTTTTGAAATGCATTAATCAAAATGAAAAATCATTTCAATTTCTGTAGAAATGTTAGGAAAATGCTTTTATTCTCTTCAAACCTTACAAAATTCTCAAAAAGCATGCAAATTTTCTTTCAAAATCTAAAAAAATATATTATTGCTTAGAATGTTTTAAAATATTTCCAAATTATAAATAATTTTTCGAATTCCTTCAGAACTTCTAAATATTTTAAAGAATGATTCTAATTGATCCTAAAGTTTTTCAAAAAATCTTCCAAAATGAAAAAGTGTCTTTAAATTTTCTAGATTCTTTTTCGACAATTTGGAAAATCTTTACAAATGTTTGATTTTTTTCATTCTTCTCTCAAACTGCTTGAAATGTCTAAAGTTACAAGTGAAAGCTATGTTTATGTTCAAGATTGATAGTTAATTATGTTTCACCAATAAATAAATAAATAATTGTTAAAACAAAAATATTTCCAACACCCATCGAAAGTGCAGTCATTGCCATTTTTTTGCTGCAATTTCTATTGGGGACATTTAGTCTATAATGCAAATAAATAGGTACTCCAGCTTAATTATTGAATAAATAATTCTTGTAACGGATATATGTTATACTTAATTATTAAAACTTTGGTAATATTTCAAAACTTTCTAAGCAAATTATATATTTTTCAGATTTCGAAATAAAATTTGCATGCTTTTTGAGAATTTTGATAGGTTCGAAGAGAATAACAAAATTTTCCCAAAATTTATACGGAAATTAAAATGACTTCTTATTTTGACTAATGCATTTCAAAAGATAGAATTGAAAAAAATGAAATGTTCGGAAACATTTTGAAGAGAATAAGAAAATTTTGTGCAGATTCATGGGGAAATTTATTTATTTTTCGAATTATTTTCTATCAAAAATATTCTTAATTGGATTAGTGTTCGCAAATGGGTTTTGATTTTCATAGGACCCGCTCTGTAAATGTATCTTGAAGACGTTGAGACGGCCCTGCTTCGTTCAATCACATCTGTGTAGGGCATTTCGCTTGCTTCTGGAATTACTTTTGTCATAGAAAGAATACTTTTTTTGCTGCCACTTGTCCCGTTGTGCTGGTCACATGCCCACACTGATTGAAGTCAGAAATATTCAAAATGATATCTCTTGCGTAAGAATGAATTTATCATAAATTAAATTATTGCACTGCGTTCGTATGACAAAACTGCACATTTGGAGCCATTAAACGGCGTTCTATCTTCATTCGCTTTCAAGATAAAGTTTTTGTGAATAAATCACCGCAAAAAGTAAACTATTGCATATTTCAGCATTTTAAAAAATGCATTGCATTCAGGAATATTCGGAGAATATCTGTGAAGTTTTTCAGATTTTTCCAATGGTCGCCGTCCTTTTGGGAACAGTTCAAAGTGGACCCTTGAAAAAAGAGCCCGGAAACTTTAGGCTTTCAGACGCTTTTTAAAGACATTTCAGAGATTTTTTTTGTGCGAGTTGCAATCAAAAGAAATGAGGGGCCCCGAAATTTGGCCCCGAATTTAGTATATATTTGATCCATACACCAGAATTATACTGGATTGGTAATGAAGCATATCAAAACACCTAGACAATCTAGATATTGTGATTTGCTTCATCACCAAATTCGTAACGTTCTGGTACTTTTCGAGAAACATTTTATTTGGAAACAATGAAATTTTTGACAAATGAATATTTACCACGGGAATGTCTTGATCTGCGCATACTTCGATTGTAGCCACGCTCATTGGCTGTAGTAGACGCCTGTATCTGAATTTCTGCCCCATTCCTCTTACATCAAACATCACATCATCCTGTGCGATATGCTGTGCATTGAATAATTTTTCAGAATTTACGTCACAAATTGCTTGCCGTGAAATTATGATAAATAGCAGATACCCTGGAAAAACAAAGTTTCAGAAAGGGACAGACTTATGCGCTGTAAACGAAGAAAGGGATAGCAAATTTTAAGATGCAAACACTTTAAGACTTTCTTTTCTCCGTGTTTGACATGCCACATTTTCAGCAAATTTGATTTTCTGCAAAATGTGAAAATCGGCGCAGACTTGACACAAATGTAACTTGTAACTTGGTAGCTCTGATATTTATCAAATTTTAGTATCGGCGCAAATAGAACTTGCTCATAACTATCGATTACTGCAATTTTCGAACATTAAATTGTGTATTCTTTCTACATTTACTCGGACTCAACATTTGTCACATAAGATATTTTCGGAAAGTCACGTTTGTGGCATGTACAATTTTCAGCTATTTTCTAAAATTATAATAATTTTACAGAATAAAGATTCTTTTCTTATGAAAAAGTACTGTTATTACTTGTTAGGCTGAGTCTAAATGTCCGGACAGTCCGTACGTTTATGCTCGGATAGCAGGCGTTGTTTGTGTCCGGACGTATAGGCACTGCCTACTTTTTAACCAATAAAACATTTTTTCTTGAAGTCTTTTGAGGGATGAAGGTTTGGGAAAAGCCTGTTGCTATCCGGTACATATATGTTGATTGTTGATCGATGGAGGAGCGGATCATCTCTCAGAACGTTATGGCACTTATTTCATCGCCAACGAGTCAATGTAATATAACTTATTCAATTTGCGACTTGAACAATGATATTTTCTAACTTAAGCCAGAAAAACGAACTAAAATCGAGTCAGAATGCATAATTATTTTTATTTCGTTTAGGCGTTTCCTTACATCCACTGTACAGTGCGATTCAAAGAACTGAATTTTGTTTACAACAGGGTGGCGCTGATGTCACACGGAGTGTTTTTTCAAAATTCAAAAAATGATTGCATAAATAATATACAATATAATAAAGATTTTTGCAATTGAATGAGTGAAATGAATAAATAATATGGTTATATAAATAAATTCTAACTGTATTCGCAACTTTCTTTCAAGTAATTTTTGAAATGCTGTTTCTTAGTTCATGCAGTCAATTTTTTTATTAAATTATCAATTAAATAGAGATAATAGTTTAAAGTCAACGAACTTGAAAATAATACAAAAAACGAGTAAAAATTTCAGGGATGGGTTAAAAGTCTCGCGTAACCTTACAAATTTAACTTGCGGCAAAATTGACGAAATACTCTATAAATTTATAATTTTTCAAAAACAAACTCGTACAACTTTTCTCTTTTTGTAAGAGTCCTTCATTTTATACATATTAGATGCAAACACGCGAGTATACCGAATTGACAGGAAACCGGAGAGTTTGAAAAGATTGTGACTGGTGATTAAAATTTCACGCGACTCCTGGAGCGCTAAAAATGAGTGTTGTAGTTTACAGGGAAAGGAAAGGGACTGAAGCATAGAGTAATTTTGCGGTACTTCGTGATATTGTTCCTCTGCTATAAGATATTATTAACGTCAAACCAGACAGAGGGGATAAAGCTCGGATAAAGCGGAGATAATTACCCCAACCGCGGTTTAACGCTGCGAAACTAAATTGCAGAAAGCTGCGTATATGTAGTTGCAACCAACTTCATCGAATTTCTACTTATACTATAAAAAAAAACGTGAGGAAAAGTGATAGAATGCGGTAGCCATTCGAATGTGAAAATTGGGAAATGATAGTAAACTCATTTTTTGACAGACAATTTTTTTATTTTTAGTAGAAACACGAAAGTATGCGAGTGTCACGTCACATGATGTAACGATAATTATAACATATATAGCTATTGAAGAATATTCATTGTATCAAATTATATAACTTGCTAAATATTATTAAACAAATCGTTGATCCGAAAAAAAACGATAAACACAATTAAATAAAACAAAAATGTGGAATATGAAATGTAAAGTAGTTATAACAGGAGAAAAAGTTCGAAGTCGGGAGAAACAAAAGAGTCAAGAGATTAAAAAACATGAAAATACTCTGAAATAATTGAAATTCAGGAAACTTTGAGGGAATTGAAGTTCTGAGAAAATAAAAAAAAATATTTTGAGGAGGATTTAGCAGAAAATCTACGACCCCTGGAGCCACTCTCTGATAAAAATTCAATATTCTGACGCCAGTGGAAGAGAATATAACTGATTACCAAGAACAATAAACTAGAAAAACTAGAGATATTGACATATAGGGATTAAATTTGCGATAAGAGACCATTGCATTCGACCTATCGTACATTAGCATTCACTTCGTCACCGAAACAGTGGAAATTAAGATTCTATTAAAAAACCGAGAAATTAAAAAAAATACTCGAATTATGACAGAAAACTTATGATATATATGAAGAAAAATATGAAGAAACTAATAAAAGTAATGATGAATTTAAAAATAAAGTGATCTACGCAAATTATCTGTGAAAATTTGCAAAATTTAAAATCATCACCCTTCAAATTGATCGGTTGATCGCAATAAAGATGTTCTTGCGCTTTCAGATGCCACTGGTTCTTCATTTGTTTTGTGAATAACTTCATGAGAAACAAATAAAAAACAACTGACTTCTGGAAATGCATGAATACCGTTATTGCACACAACCCGTCAATAATTGTTCAAGTGAAAATAAAAAAAACGCAGAAAAGAAGAACATTTTTCGAAAAATCTTCCATTATTTTTCCCGTCACTGAATTATTACTCATCATTTAGTCTCACATTACCCTCATAAAAGAAATCTGCTCGTTGCGCTTTCGAAACCTCTACTTTTAAAGAGATTGCTAAAATTTTTTTATTCTAGATTAAAAAAAAAAATTAATTTACCTAAGGCTCTGTCGGCCTTAAGGATCACATTCTCATTACGATACTCGTGCTTCAGGCTCAATTTTTTAATATTTATTTTTACAATTCTCTATAGAGTTATATGAGAACAAAAATTTGAATTTTCGATTCGTTAATCGCATTTTGAATGTCCAATAGAAAAACGGTGTGTTCTATCAAAAAATCGTTCAATGAGATTTTATAGACCTTTTCAAAAAGAACAATTTTCTTTTTAAACTTTTTTTGTATCTAGCGTTGCTCGGTTGTTGTTTGGCCGTAAAATGGAATTTTTTATTTCTTAAAAAGCGTTATCATGTTTAAAACAAAAACTACACGATTCATCAAAAAATGGTCTGAAGTAAATATGCGTCCTATCAAAGAACGATGTGGAGCAACTTTGTAGATCTTGCTGGGATGAACAATTTTGACTTTCATAATTTTTTCGTACATTGCATAGGTTAGCTAAAAATTTGAATTTTTTATTTTTTATAATATTTTTTACGACTAGAACAAAAACCATGCGTCTCATCAAAAAATATTCTACATAAGGTTCGTAGATTCTTCTCAGAGAAACAATTTTTATTCTGAAAATTTTTTTTAGTATCTCGTGTCATTTTGATAGAAATTTCAATTTCCGATTTTTCATGAAAATTTTTGATGGGTAAAACCACAACCGTTGGTCAAAAAAAGATGGTCAACGAACTTGACCTTCCTTTTTGGATCCTGAAAAAAGTATGCCAAAGTACAATCCATTCCTAAAATTCTTTCGAAAGTTATAGTGCCTTCAGACAGACAGACTACTACAGACAAACAACACTCTCGTGAAAACCCTTTTTTCTCACACAGAGGTCTGAAAATGTGGAGATTTGATAAAAACTGTCGATGTCAAATTTTAGATAAAACTTGTACCTTCTCATTGGGATGAGAATGTAAAAAGAAAAAGAAAAAGTTCAAACATGCTCCAACTAGATTCATCAACTGACACCCCAAACTCCCATGTTTCACCTCATTCTTTTCAACTTGATCCTAAAATTGCAACAATTCCTAATCGCCAAGATATGTCTTTTATGACGAAATGTCCCTTCACACTCATCGTTAATTTGAAAATTCATAAAATTATTATGCATGAACGAAATTTTGTATATTGACCATTTTCGTGTTGATTTTACTTGCATTTCTATCTTTCATACTTATAGTTTTCTAATTCATACTTATAATTTTATTCGCACTTTAAGTAACAAGAATGAATTTGTTACTTTCGGCTATTGGAAGCATTTTTCATTTTTATGCAGAAAATATTCCAACAAAAACAATCCCACAGGTAGACATAACAGTAATGCAAATGATGAAATTTTATGAAAATTAATTTTGCCATGACTCAAACAAATCATTGCATTAAAAATTTGGATCAAAATATTTCTAGCTTTGATTTCGTTTTTCCAAATCAGAAATTTACTCAAAATAAGAACAATGAAGATCTGTAAATCAAAACAAAAAAATTATTGTAATTGTAATTGTAAGTGTCTTTTCTGCATGAAATTGTTAGTAAACCTATGGCAAAAGAATGTTATTTTTTGTAGATTAAAAAATATATATATTTGGTGTCTGTACAGGTCATAAAATTTGCAATTTTGCAGGAACGTTTACATATAGGAGCATGTTTATACACCTAATCATTTTTGATATGGATCGTCAAAATTATGAGGTACTCTGTATATACTACGAAAAAATATACTATGGATATAAGGTTGAGAAATGAAAAAGAAGCTGTGAAAAATCAACAAAAATTGAAACACATCTTCTACTCTCAATCCGTCACCAGAAAAGAAAAATGACTATTTTTAATCAATTCCGTCAGAGTAATTGCTAAATTGTTATTTTTATTGTATTTTAACCGCATCTTACATGGAATATTTATTGATCACTCACATTACTCTTTGCCTTCTGGTCGCTTTACAAGGTTCTTGCGAAGAGGGAATGTTTCCTGTAATTGTTTCCTATAATTGTTATTACACGGAAAATTGTAAATTTTTTATTTTTGTTGATTTTTCACAGCTTTGTTGTAAATCTTTCAACCTCATCTACAGAGTAGATTTTTCCCCTAGCATATAGAGAGTATCTCAGAATTTTGACGAACCGTATAAAAAATATTTAGGATCTCTTATATATAAACGTCCCTACAAAATTTCAATTTTTATGACCTCTACAGACACCAAATACTTTTTTAAAGCTTAAAAACAGTAATATTTTTCGCTACAGATTTAACAAAAATTGCATGCAGAAAAGACATTTATAGCCTTACTATATCTGTGATTGAAAAATTAAAAACTTATGAAAACGCCATTTTCGACATATAAGTGTTTTGAGCGACTTCTAAATATATATTTTTCAATATATCGAAATTTTTGGATCAATTTATAGCCCACAGGAACATGTGCTTCCATGTTGGCGAATTTGCATACCCTGTCACTTCATTTTGTATCTACGTATGCAAAGAAATTATGAATGTCAAATTTTTCAATGCTTAATGGGTAGAACTCAGTTTGTTCAAAAACAATGCCACCCATGCGGAACACAATATTAGTCCGTCATTTCAGTGCCTCGATTGTATTGGAAAATATTTGAACAATAAAGTACGACCCTAGGAAATGGAAGTATGAAGTCATTTTCTTGACCCTTAAGGCAAATAAAAGGGAAGCATACATTTTAATCAAATAAACAAATAAAAATGTTTCTATTTCCACTTGAAAAAGATAATAAGCGATCACATATCGAGTATACGAATCAACTTTGCAAAGAAATTTTGAATCTGTCTTTGTTTAGAAAATACCTTGAGATAAATGAAAGATATATAAACGAAAATACTAAAGTATGTGAAAATTGTTCGGAGAAGCAAATCCTTAGAAACAATTATATCAATTATAAAGAAATTAGCTTTCTTGTAAGAAAGAAATGTATTGCACGTCTACGACAACTTATACTATGGGCAAAAAATAGTAAGACTTTTTAATTTAAATTTCGCGCGGAAACCCATTCGTCAAAAAAAATTTTTTCTAGGTTGGTATGACTGTCGGTCACATCTGTGCCAAATGTCACATCAAAATAATCATTAGTGTTTAGTATACGCTTGTCTTTCTGAAGTACAAAAAGTGC
>JAUMHM010000049.1:7143332-7173994 GCA_032362435.1 Melikaiella ostensackeni
GTGTTTGACGTACTTTTTTAAAAAAAGTTCTAAGCATGCTTAGAACGTTTTAAAATACTTTCAAACTGTAAATTAGGTTTAAATTGTTTTCAGAACTTCTGAATATCTTTCAGAATTATTCGAATTATTCCTAAATTTTTTTTTTTAATCCTGCAAAATAAAAAAGTAACTTCCAATTTTTTTCATTTTTTTTCGACAATTTGGAAAATGTTTTCGAATGTTTCATTTTTTCTTCAATTTCATCTTTTGAAATGCATTAATCAAAATAGAAAATTATTCTAATTACCGTCGAAATGTTAGCAAAATTTTTATATTCTCTTCAGACCTATAAAAATTCTTAAATAGCATGCAAATTTGATTTCGCAATCTAAAAAAATATGTAATTTGCTCAGAGCGTTTTAAAATATTTTTAAACCGTAAATAATTTTTCAATTATTTTCAGAACTTCTCAATATCTTTTAGAAGGATTCGAATTGTTCCTATATTTTTTTTCTAATCCTGCAAAATAAAAAAAGTGACTTACAATTTTTCACATTCTTTTTCGACAATTTTGAAAATCTTTTCAAATGTTTGATTTCTTCTTTCTTATCTTAAAATGCTCAAAATGTCTAAAGTTACGAGCGGAAGCTAAGTTTATGTTCAGGATGAATAGTTAATCATTTCCAACCAATAAATAAATTCATAATTGTTAAGACAAAAATATTTCCAACACCCATCGAAAGTTCAGTCCTTGCTATTTTTGTCTGCGATTTCTATTGGGGACACTTATTTTATACTGCAAATAAATGAGTCCTCTAGTTTAATTAAGGAATAAGTAATTCTTGAAACAGATATATGTTATATTAATTTATTGACAGTTTTGTAATATTTTGAAACATTCTAAGCAAATTCTATATTTTTTTTAAAATTCGAAATAAAATTTGCATGCTTTTTGAGAATTTTGATAGGCTTGAAAAGAATAAACAAATTTTCCTAACATTTCTACGGAAATTGAAAGATTTTTTATTTTGACTAATGCATTTCAAAAGATTAAATTGAAAAAAAATTAAACATTCAAAAACAATTTAAAGAGAATAAAATTTTCTTCTGCAGATTCATGGGGAAATTAATTTATCAAAAAAATTTTTTCTATCGAACATTTTCTTAATTTGATTAGTATTTGCAATTGGGTTTCGATTTTCATGCGACTTGCTCTATAAATGTATCTTGAAGATGTTGAGATGGCTCTGCTTCGTTCAGTCACATCTGTACCGGGCATGTCGCTTGCTTCTGAAATTACTATTGTCATAGAAAGGGTACTTTTTTTGCTGCCACTTGTCCCGCTGTGCTGGTCACACGCTCACACTAATTAAAGTCAGAAATATTCAAAATGATATCTCTTGCGTAAGAATAAATTTATCATAAATTTAATTATTGCACTGCACTCGCATGACAAAACTGCACATTTGGAGCAATTAAACGGCGTCCTATCTTCATTCATTCTCGAGATAAAGTTTTTGCAAATAAATCATCGTTAAAAGTAAACATTTGCATATTCCAGCATTTTGGAAAATGCATTGCATTCAAGAATGTTCGGAGAATATCTGTGAATTTTTTCAGATTTTTCCAAAGGTCGCCCTCCTTCTGGGAACAGGTCAAAGTGTACCCTTGAATAAAAGAGGCCGAAAAACCCTGTTTTTTGGGATGTTTTGCCCTCTTACTATTTTAGAGATTTTTTTTGTGCGAGTTGCAATCAAAAGAAGTGAGGGGCCTCGACATTTGGCCCCGACTTTAGTCAAAGAGAGCAAGAATAAAATCAAAGCAGAAGAAAAAAAATGCAAAATGAATTTGAAGGAAATAAGAAAATATTTTGGAAATTAGTTGAGAATTTTAGGAAAGACTAGCACTGAGATAGTCGGAATTAAGAATGCTAGTTGTGAAATGGTATGGGATACGAACAAAGTGAAAGACTCTATGTGTGATTCTTTTAAGAAATTCTATGGAGGTCAAGCTATGGAGCATAATAACAACTGTGGCACAGGATACGCTAGACAATCCAGCTGTATCTGGTAAAGGTAAATCGATATCCGCGATATTATATCCGTAATTAGGAAACTAAAGAATGGTAAGGCTGTTGGTGTGGATGGTATAACCGCTAAAATGCTTAAGAGCAGTGTCAGAAATTTGTGCGGCTGAGCAAATTCATGAGTATGTGTGCTGAGAACGGTGAAGTTTCAAATGATTGGAGAGAGGCGATCATTATTCCACTCTACAAGGGAAAGGGTGATAAAGGTGACTAAACTAATTATAAAGCGATTAGCCCACTAGAACCGTAGGCAAACTATTGACCAAAATACTTATTTGTAAGGTCATGTGAATAACTAAAGAAAGGATCTGGAAAATTTGAGTGATTATGTATGAATCGTGACATATGATGGCTCTGTGAAGCTCCCTTATTTACCCTTGCCACATAAATTCCTTCATCGTCGGTAGTATAACGAGGCTTGAACCGAACAAGTTATGGTTGCCCCGAAAGGGATTTGGTTTAATGGTATAATAATAATCATTTTGAGCAAAAAACGTGCTCTACCTAGTTAAAACGGTAAAAAACTACCAGTTGGCTGGACTAACTGGAAATTTTTGACAGGCTAATGAAGTTTGGGGTTGTTTTAGACCTGACTGTGAAAAATTGAGGAAATGAATCATTTTTTAGACGATTGCTAAATGTTTTAAAGCATTTGAGTAAATTTTTTTTCGAGTATAAGAGGGAAGTATGGGAGCATGAAGGTCCATGCTTTGCATATTATATTCTCTTCTGAAGAACCCTCATTGTCTTTGATGCAGAAAAGAAGACCACCGTCCTTCTATTCAAACCTGCATCGCACTCTTCACACCCTTATCCGGTTCTTCAACCTCGGAGCGGACGAGGCTGCGAACGTTCAAGTATTGGAGAAGATTGAGAGCCTCTTAAAACTCCATGGGCTCGAAACTGCCGAGTTGATTCATCGATATAATCTCGAAAGGATTCGAGAGCAGAAGGAATTGGAGGACGCTGTACACGGTCTCCTTACTGTCAGGGCACAGTTTATCGACAATTCCCTCAACATTCAGATTCTCAATGCAAGAAATCTCAGACCAATGGACAGCAATGGTATGACACCTTTCCATAGTTATCGTAACTTATTCACTCTATTCTGTATTCATTGTTCGTTAAGAATCGATATTTTGATTCCAATCGATTTATCTTCCATCGTTTAACATTGACAAGAGCTCCAGACTTTAAGAGTGTCAACGATTTTTATTAGGGTGATCACAGCTGATTTTCAAAATGTATGAGAACCAAGCCTCCAAGAAGAGGACTTTAAATCTTACGAAACTCCTTGGTACCTCTTGAAATATTACACAAAAAAACTTTGAAATCTTTACAATCTGTTCAAATCCCATAAACATCATTGAAGAACCTCATGGGAATGTCTTAAATGCCTTAAAATCGTTCAAATCCTTGGAAATTCCTTGAAAATTTTTTAATCCCTTGAAAATTTCTTGGAAATTTTCTTAAATGCCCGATAATATTTCAAATCATTTGAAATCTTTTGATATCCTTCAAAAATTTCTAAAGATTTTACAAAATTCCTTGCTAATTTTTTTTAAATACTCTAAAATATTTCACATCTTTTAAAATCCCTTGACATTATTAAAGCTGTTGAAAATTTGTTTTAATCTTTAAAAATACCGTAAAATTTTTTTAATTCTTTGAAATCTCTTGAAATTCCTTCAAATTATTGAATTCAATTGAAAATTTCTTAGAATCATTTAAAATAACCATAAATATTTCGAATGTAATTGTAATCCTTGTAATATTTTGAAACTCTTGAAAGTTCTTTGAAATCATTTAAAATACCCTAAAATATTTCATATTTCTTGAAACCCCTTGAAATTTTCAACTCTATTGAAAATTCCTTGGAATCTTTAGAAATAACCTAAAACCCTTCATTCATTCTAATTATTAAAATATATCAATTCTTTTGAAATCTCTTGAAATTCCTTCAAATAACTGAAATCTATTGAAAATTTCTTGGAATCATTTGAAATACCCAAAAGTATTTCATATTTCTTGAAACACCTTGAAATTCTTAACTCCACGAAAATTCCTTGGAATTTTTTTGAATCCTTTGAAATTATTCAAATATATTAAAAATTCCTTGGATTCTTTCAAAATATTCTAAAATTTTTCATATCCTTTGAAACCTCTTTAGAGACCTTGAAATTATTCAAATATATTGGAAACTCTTGGGAATCTTTCAGAATAACCTAAAATTTTTGAAATCCTTTGAAATCCATTGAAATTAATTCAGATTAATAAAATATGGAATTCCTTGGAATCATTTAAAATACCCTGAAATATTTCATATCTCTTGAAATCCTTTGTAATTATTTAAAGCTTCTAAAAATTCCTTGGAATCTTTAAAAAGATCCTAAAATATTGAAAATCGTCTCAAATCCCTTGAAATTGCTTCAAATTATTGAAGTATATTGAAACTTTCTTGGAATATTTGAAAATACCCTGAAATATTTCAATTCTTTTAAAATCCTTTGAAATTTTCAAAGCTCTTAAAAATTTATTTGAACCTTAAAAATGCCGTAAAATCTTTTAAATCCTTTGAAATCTCTTGACATTCCTTCGAGTTATTGAAATCTTTTGAAAATTTCTCGGAATCATTCAAAATACCCTAAAATATTTCGTATTTCTTGAAACTCCTTGAGATTTTTAACTCTATTGGAAATTCCTTGGAATCTTTCAAAATACCCTTAGATTTTTTAAATCCTTTGGAATCCCTTGAAATTCATTCAGATTATCAGAATCTAAAATTCCTTGGAATCATTTAAAATACTCTGAAATATTTCATATCTCTTGAAATCCTTTGTAATTTTTTAAAGCTCTTAAAAATTCCTTGGAATCTTTAAAAAGATCCTAAAATATTTAAAATCGCTTCAAATCCCTTGAAATTGCTTCAAATTATTGGAATCTATTAAAACTTCCTTGAAATTATTTAAAATGCCCTAAAACATTTCAAATCTTTTGAAATCTCTTGTAATTTTGTAAAGCTCTCGAAAATTCCTTGGAATATTTGAAAATACCCTAAAATATTTGAATTCTTTTAAAATTCCTTAAAATTTTTGAAGCTCTTGAACATTTGTTTGAATCTTTAAAAATGCCGTTAAATCTTTAAAATCCTTTGAAATCTCTTGAAATTCCTTCAAGTTATTGAAATCTATTGAAAATTTCTTGGAATCATTTAAAATACCTTAACATATTTTAAATGTGACTGTAATCTTGTAATTTTGATCCGTGTAATCTTTTAAAACACTCGAAAGTTTCCTGGAATCATTTCAAGTACCCTAAAATATTTCGTATCTCTTGAAACCCCTTGGAATCCTTATCAGCATTGAAAATTCCTCGGAATTTTTGAAATCCCTTAAAATTATTCAATTATATTGTAAATTCCTTGGAATTTTTCAAAATACCCTAAAATCTTTGAAATCATTTGAAATCCCTTAAAATTCATTCAAGTTATTGAAATCTGTTGAATATTTCTTGGAATCTTCAAAAAGATCCCAAAATATTAAAAATCCTTTCGAATCCCTTCAAATTGCTCTAAATTATTGACATCTATTGACACTTTCTTGGAATTATTTAAAATGCCCTAAAATATTTCAAATCTTTTGAAATTTCTTGTAATTTTGTAAAGCTCATGAGAATTCTTTTTCTCAAATTTTTAGAAGGAATTTTTCAAAATACCACAAAATCTTTAAAATTGTTTGGAATTCCTCAAAATGATCGAAATCTATTAAAAATTCCTTGGAATCTTTAAAAATATTCTCAATTCTTTGAAATTCTTCAAAATCTTTGGAATTACCTTGAAATATTCAAAAATCTCGTTAAATCCCTTAAAATATTTTTAAATATCCTAAAATCTTATAAATCATGTATGAAATCTTTCCGCTTCTAAAATTCAAGGAAATTCTCGAAAACTACATGGAGCTTTTGAAATTCTGTGAAATCCCTTAATTCTTGTGAATATCTTTGACATTCATAAAAAAATTATAAAATATTTAGACACATTTTAATATCCATTAAAATTCCTTAAAAATCCCTCGAAATCCCATAACATTTAAAAAATTTTTTTAAAATCCCTCGATATCTTTCAAATAATATTAAATCCCTTAGTTGTTTCTTGTGAAATTCCTCGAACTATCTCAAAATCCTCAAAATTTTTTCAAATTCCTTGAAACGTTTGAAAGCTTTGAACATATTCCTTAAAACAATTTAAATCCTTAGAAATCCTGTATGAATTTCCTCGAAAGAACAGAAACTTCTTTCACTTTGTTTTTTTACAACGCGATAAGCAAAAGATGAGTAAGAATAGATTTAATAAATTTTGGAAAATAATGGTAAAAAACAAAATGTAGCAATAGACTTCAATTTACTGAAGTTTTAAAATGAATATTTTATTATTTTCTCTCACGTTGAATTTCGAAACTATATAATTTCAAGGAAGTGCAATTTACCAATCTTTTTGAACGCGAAATCCAGATTAACACTGAGAGAAATATGAAGAATAATCATTAATCCGAACGGATGGTCACTTTAATTTTTATTTTGAAATCAGTGTATTTCAGTGTAGAGTATTTTTTAGAAAAAATAAATTCAATATACGTTTCTTGGTTGAAATATTAAATCAAAGGACGAATGCATGTGAGGGCTGTTTTTATTCACACACAAAAAAATTATTTTCTGATCCTGGGCCCGAAAAGATCTCTTATTGACCCCCATCTTTCATATTTAGGTAACACTCTCGGGAAGTTTTAAAATTGCTCTGATTAATTAATTAGTAGAATAAATACGTAGGGAGCTGGACCTGAAAGCTGAAGATCCTTGGAATGATGCTTTATTTCGATTTTATAGGCGATTTTATAGGAAAGCTGTCCACTCTTGAACGCAAACTGCACTCAAAATCTAAACAAAGACTGACAGAGGGGAAGACAAGTATGTAAAAAATGAAAAAAAATCAGAATACCTCTCGTCCTTGTCACTCCATGGTTGCCTGCCCCTATGTCTATTTCTAGGGACCCGAACTTTATGCAAACCGCAAAATTGCATTATGTTTCAGAATTCAAATTTACTTGAAATATTTGCGATTTATGAAGTTTTCAAGCAAAATATACTCTATTAACGGTTCGGTTGAAATGACTACAACCCAAAAGTGTGATCACTAAGAATTTTTTTCTTTATTTTGTATCTAGGATGTCATAACTATTTTCCGATAAACAACAAAATCTTTGCCAGGGCCTTTTTTGGAAAAAATCCATTTTTAATTTCAAAAAATAGAAATTTAAAAAAAGTCAGGAAAGCAGAATTTTTCTTCGGAAAAATTGCTATAGAAATATCCCCTTCTTATATTTTAATATAATCTCGATTTTCGACAAACTTGATTTTATGATTTTAAAAGATAAAAATTGGTTTTTCAGTTTTATACGATAAAAAAATTAGAACTGCTTATCCGTTCTAATTTATTCTTTCGCATAATACTGTAAAATCCCAATTTTTTCAGAAACAAGTATGCTCTCATGATTTTTTTTCATATCTCGCTTCGTTTTCGAGAAAAACTGGAAATTCCGATTTATTCAAATTAAAAATTAATTTCGTTGTAAAAATAATGCAGGAAAAGATTTTATTTTTTATCAGAAAATAGCTTTAAGACATCCCAGATACAAAATCAACAAAAACATGATTCGTGTTTGCACCTTTAGGTTGAAGTCATTTTAACCGAACCGTGTATTTTTAATCGCATAAAAATACATAACTTTATATTTATTGCATAATTTGAACATTTTTGCATAATAATCACAAAATTCTGAAATTTTATTTGAAAAAAAACCAACTCAATTGATTTTATAACTTGTTTTTCCATTTTCAATAATAAATATAGTCCCTACTCGATTACTTCGATTACAATCAATCAGTTTTATCGTTTACGTATTCTAAAGTAATATAATAAGGGCACTTGTGAGTCAGAAATATCAGAATTTGCAAGTGCTCGTTTAATTGTAATGTGAGAGATATTTCGCCTACGAAGAATTGTTGAAAATTTTTTAAATTACTGAAGTTAAGCTATGTTGAATTTTGGTATTGGATATTTTTGAATTATCAATATTTTTAAAATCGTTCATTGGATTTTGATTAAATTGCGGTGTTCTGTAGACAAAATTATGCAGCTCAAAATTATATATATATATATTTTTTTTTTTGGAATTGAAAAAAGAAAACAGTAAAAAAGTTTAATTTAATTTTTCTGAAATAGGGCATTTTCATTTGATTTCACCTTTCCTTAATTCAAGATTTCATTGGATTTGAACTAAATTTGGTGGTAAACGCGTTTTCAAGCCGCTGATTATAAATCCGATATCCAAAATTCAAAATGGCTGATTCAACATGGTGACCCAAATTGGTGAACGTCAGGTTCAATAATACTTTCGGGGCGAAATGTCTCTACTTATGCAGCAGTATAATTCCACCAGATTTCATTAAAATCTAACCATCAATTGCAAAATTGATATTTCTGACGTTACTGGCTCACATATGAATTTTCCAATTACATCAAGGACGCCAAAATTAATAATTCGCTTTAGTTCACATTTTTACTGCTTTCCCAATTGAAAGCAGTACTTATCTAGTACAAAATTTATTATTATCTAAGCCAAAAACTCTATATTTTATGCGATATGGATCTCTTTTTCCACATAATTTTTGGACAATTCCAGCTTTTTCATCGCATAATTTCAAAATTTTCGTCGACATAAAATCTTGTCCTTATCTATATGCATGGCAGCAGAATCTCGTATAGATTAGAATTTGAATGAAGAAAACTCACGCACTTATTAGATACATAAATAGAAAAAAACATTTTCTCATTTCCGAGGTCATGACTAATTTGAATTCCGATTTTTTTCACTACTTGCACGAACCTCGACATAAACATTTTTCAACGTCCCACTTTTTTCGTCATCTCTGTGCTCATAAAATACTATTCTCCATATTTTTCGTTATAAAAGGTATTAAAAATTTGTTTGAATAATAAAAAATATTTGAAGATTTTTAAAAAAATGAGAAAAGAGAGACGAAAGTTTCAACAGTTTTGGAATGTATAGGAACATTTCTTAGCGCAGAGCATCACACAGAAAAAAATAAAATTTCATTTTGAACCTAAAATGGGCGTCAAGATGTTATGAGGCAAAACTGAACGACAATTCGTTCATGTTGAGCAATACGATCATTGAGAGCAACAATTGCTTTTCAGTTTTGACATTGCTTATGACAGCGAACGTAGCTGAAGTTCAAAATGAGTTGTGAATAAATGATTTGAAACCAAATTGAAACCCTAGTTTTTTCTGTGTAGTCATCGTGCATGCAGCGTTTGTCACCTGGGCTCTTCGAGAAAGCCACCTTTTTTAGGGATCCATTGAATATTAGTTTTTTATTTGCAGGAAAATGTGACCCTTACATAAAAGTTCGACTGCTACCAGAAGAAAAATTCGTAGATACGAAAGTACCAAAGACTCAAGTTCATAAGGAAACTCTCTTTCCTTTGTTTGACGAGTCCTTCAATGTGTGAGTGTTTTTTTAATTAATGAATTTTAAACTACAAAATTCTGGGAAATTAGAAAAGCCAAGAATCCTGGTTTCCTTATGGGTTTCAAGTTGTTGAAAATTTATTTTTATTGCCTCAAAAAGGGTGTTGAATGAACATTAAAACGTTGGTTGGTTTTTGTAAATGTTTTTTGATTATGATTTAAAAAATAACAAAATAGAAAAAGACGAGAGAAAAAAAAGGAAGGGGGTATGGAGGTTGCTTTGTTTATTTTTTCTCATTTTTTTGGTTTTTTTTAAATTTTAATGGAGACATTTAAGTGTGTTGTCCAAATTTGATCATTGGGTTTTGGGTTTTTTAATTTCAAGAATTTCGTGCCTAAATTTAAATATTGGACATTCAAGAAGAATCCCAAGAGCCTTCAAAATCAAAGTTAGCGATTTAAGATTCCAGATCTCTCACTGTGACTCAATGGATTTCATAAGATCTCTCAGGGAAAGATTTGAAAGATTTCCGAAATCTGTGTCGAGATTTGAAGCTGTTTTTCAACTGTTTTTGAGTCACTGAATCTTGGGATCTCCGGAATCTTACAAATCTTAATGTTTTTCGTGGTTCTGAATATTTGATTTTTTTTATTCTATCGTATCGTTAAACAAGATTTCTCGAATTCTGATTTATCCTGAATTTAACTTCTTAAATTTTAATAAATGTTTCGTAGAATATTTTCGAAAATTAGTAGTCCCTATATATTCATCAAAATATAATTTAATTTTAGATCCCTCACTACTGAACAAAGAGCTATAGAAGATGCAATTCTCGTCTTCGAGCTAAAAGATAAGGATTTATTCAGGACGAGATTCATGGCTGAAGCATTTCTAAGTTTTAGCGAAATTCCTGAAACGGGGCCTGACCGACACATCGAGTCCCTCGAGCAAATCCACTTGAAACTTTCTC
This sequence comes from Melikaiella ostensackeni, assembly GCA_032362435.1. Classification (NCBI taxonomy): domain Eukaryota; kingdom Metazoa; phylum Arthropoda; class Insecta; order Hymenoptera; family Cynipidae; genus Melikaiella; species Melikaiella ostensackeni. The sequence goes on from JAUMHM010000049.1 coordinate 7,153,916, forward strand.
GACCAATTACCAAGAGTGAGTTTGACTTTTTCTTCTTTTATTGACTTCACAGACTGAGATTTTTGAGGATTTTATTACATTTTCAAAGTTGGAATATTATATATAAAAACCCAATATCACATAAATCTAACTAAGCAAATGAAAATAAATTACAATATAAATTATTATTTTTCCAAACATCTCGAGTGAATATTCAATTAAATTAATTTCCTTCTAAACTGAATAAAATATTATGGAAATTTTTGTATTTAGATACTGAGGCGATACGAGCGTTGGAACACAGAAAAGGGGACACTCTGGCGATGGACTTCATATCGAAACTTAACGGAAAATTGAGTACAAGATAGTCATCACCTCAGCGGGGTTCAACTTCGCTTTTAAACCTGAACACCCGTACGTTTTTCCATGGTTCACTTTTTTCCAAAATCCTCAAATTTCCCAAAACTGTACGAATTCACCCTACAAAATAAGTGAAAAGCGAAAACTAATTTATATATTTCTTTATCAAGGTAATAATCCTACTTCCTGGAATTTTTATCAGATCACTTATCGCATCCCGTGTGGAAAAGTCGACTGGGGCCAGACTGGGTTCCGACTAGATTGCCCAGTTACTAGTTGGGCCCTAGCTGGGAACCCCAGTCACTACCCGTCTGGGTTAGTGTCTGGGTTGTGACGCTCAGACTAACCAACGCCCATAATGGGTAAATTATAGTTGGGCCCAAGCTATTAGGCAATTTATTTTCTGCCCGTTCCAAGAAAAAAGATATATATCTAAATAAAATTTGTAATTGAAATTAAGAAATAAGATTTAGCTGCAAATTTGAAGAAGCTGTTCTTGATTTTAATATAATTTTGCTGTATTTGAGGTGTCTTTATATAGTGTATTCCAGTAAACATTTCCATCTTCCTCCAATCTGTAATTGGGAACCGCAGAACTGCGAGACGCCACCTATAATTTTCATGCGGTCAAAATGTGAACTAGTGTATGGGGTTAGCTGTTTTAAGATGCATTTTAATTTGTGCATTAAAATGATTTTACGATTATTTTGTGCAGTCTAAAACGTTTAGTGAATGATAAAAATAAATATTTATCGAAAATAAAGTGCTTCAGATGTAATTTTCACCATATACAGTGAAAAAACACGTTTCTTGTCAAAAGCGTTTTTCTCAAAAAAAAAAAAAAAAAAAAACAATTATTTTACTATATCTTGTAAGTTTTAATACATTATAAGCTTGAATGAACTTATTTTGACAAAAAAAAACTCAAGGTAGTTATTTATCAATTTATACATAAAATATTCACTCTCCAAAAAAGTATAACTTAAGTTAGGTTAGGATTTGTATTTCAGTTATGATCGTCTATTGTTCATATTCTTTGCATACACTGGATCAATTTTTTTGCTACGTACATAAGATTGACTTCATTTAAGCTTATAATGTGTTGAAACTCAAATGACATCGTAAAATGACTGTTTTTTTTTTTACGAAAAAAGTTTTAACAGGAAACGTGTTTTTCTTCACTGTTTATGATGGAAATTCCATCTGAAACGCTTTTTTTTCATCAATATTAATTTTCAATATTTACTTTGTACTCCGCAGAAAAATCGTAAAATCAATTTTTTGTACAAATCAAAATGCACCTTAAAAATTCAACCTTATTGCGTTAGTTCGTGAAACTAGCTCAATCTATATTTCAGATCCCAATTCACTTTAGGCCCCAAGCCTAAAGGAATTTGGACATCCCTATCTTCATCTGCAAAATTCGCATTCACGTCCATCTTGAACAAACAAATTTTAATGTTAACATACGTAATAAATTATTTCAGAAATAATACACATAGTATTGAGTAGTAAATTGTGCCTACTTACTTTTTATTTCTTAGAATATCCGATTGACACAAAATGACACGAGCGAAGCCTAAAATGCCGCGGGCGACAGCTGATAGACTATAGAATCGTAGGGGATGATAGGTTTGCGTATCGGAGTTTGCGCAGTGAGGTTGGAATGAAGCAGCCAATAGAAGTTTGGCGGGCAATTTGAAACACTGAAATATTAAATCTTTTTTTGTCGTTGTTGAATGAAATATAATGTTTGTATTTTAGTATTTCAAAGCGCCTTTCTTACACTTCCATACATGTTTGAGGTTACTAATTTTAATGTGTAATTATATATTACCTGCTTCTACATTTGGACTATTTGCATTTGGGTGGGATTGCATTCAGTCTTTTATACAATTAAAACCAATTGTTAATTTAGTTTACGTTTTCTTCATTGGGCTGCACAGTTGGGCTCAAATTGGGCAAAGTTGGGTTGATTTTCACACGGGATACGAAACTGAGTTGAGAAATTCCCAGATTTTCAATTTATAAAAACATTTGTATGATGTACTAACTGAAAGAATTTCAAAGAGTCTGAGATTACTTTTCTATTCATCTACAATAATGAAAACAATAAAATGTAGATTGAAGAAATGAAAAAAATGGAGACTAAGATTTATTAAGACGCGAAAAAAGAGACTTTGACGTTCACCTCACTCCACAGGCTGTGCATGACTTTTTTCTAATACAGTGAGCGCTGACTTAATGCCAAAGTCCCTTGAAAGTCGCACTTAGAACTTTCATCGAAAAAGAAATACAAGAAATAATTGCAGCTACAAATTATTGAATATAAAAACGATATGAATATACTCTCCAGTGTTGCAGAAACGAGCCAATTATTTCGCGAACAAATTGTTACTATATACAGTAAATTTCCTTTTTATGTGTACTTACGATTCGATGTTAATTGCGTGAAAGTAGATCTGTACATGAATATATATGCCAAATGTCTGTTAAACTTTATATCGTAAAACGTAACTCAGAAAGCATGCAAATATGTAGGTTAATCTTGTAAATAACATTTTATAAAAGAGTGCTTGTGAAAATAGCTTAGACACATTTTTATAGGAATCGAGATATAAACAAGAAATTATAAACTGTGCCTTTCTTCGTGCCTAATTATTCGTAGAAAATTTTTGAATAAGTGTCTAGACATTTTTTATGAGCAATAATTATCGAATAAAATACTCCTATGAAATACTTTTAATGAATAAATATTTTTATGTTAATTAGAACTTAAAGAACTTAATTTAACTTAATTTATTCTAACTTCATTTTACATATTGGAATAATTCGTAGTCATAAGTTGATATTTGTCACTCATTGTTACACTTATTTATTACATAGATTGAAGAATCGTAATTGATCGAATAAAGACAATTTAAACCAGCTTAATCTTTTATTACTCCTTCTTCCCTCTTAATTACTCAAGTAGCAATTACAATTATAAATTTATTCTCATTTAATTAAGCACACTTAATACAATTTAAAAATCGGAATAAGTAGGACATCCTTTAGACATTTTCGCGTAGAGCGATTTTTTATTGGCTTTTAATGAGATGGGGAAAAGTCCAACTCGGTCATCATTTCCGGTTCCGAGGCTTCATCGTTTCATCACTACCGGTTTTGACAACTGTAACTGTATTAACAAAGGAATTCCAAACTGCATGAATTCCACTACCAGGATATATTGCAAAGGCTTTAGAGATACTGCGTTATTATCTAGAATGTCGATCGATACTGAATCGTCGACCAATCACGATTGAAGTGTGATGATGATTGCTTTTGTATGAAATCATTCAACGCTACCTTAAACTGCACTTTTGTGTCACAGTGCATGACAGTCAATGACCAATTAATCTATAACAATGGGTTCACATAATTTCTCCCAACACGAACCACGAATTTCTATTAACGACAAAAATCGCCTTTCGTATTCTCATTAGGGTGTCCTGAAAAATAAATAAATAAATACTTATTTCTGTTTTATTAAAAAAATAATTTCAAACCACGGTCTTGGGAGCACAGAAAAAACTAAAGATAAATTCTGTTGCAGATGAAATTTTCCACGATTAAAGTTTATGTACTATTCAGCGAAAGTTTATCTCAAGATGAAATAGAAACCGTCGTCTGCTACGTCCTTAACTGCAGTGCCGTTAACTACAAATCAGGCTAGAAATCAGGACACCAGATAATTTTTTTACATAATTATACTTATCGCGAACGAATTAAATCATATTTTACATGACTGAGAATAAAGCACTTGACTCACCATCACCATCTATAAGACCACACCGTGGCTTACGAAGTTCATAAGATGTTAATCGATCTTGAAAGTTTCCATTGCGAAACTTTCTACCTCAGTCGGTATTGCTGGTTAGGATCAAATATCAAAACGAAAAATGGGAATCGAATTAAGCGTGATGTTGAATCATTTTATGAAACGTTAATAATATTTATAATATAATGAATAAGTTGCATGTTAAATTTATTTCATCACAAAAAAATTTTTTATAAAAAATAATTGAAAAATCAATCCTAATTAAAAAGGAAATTTTAATTAAAAATTTTAAAAATGGTTTCATGAAGAAATGTCACTCTGTTTTAAATTCTGTAACCACATTTAAATAACGGAATGTCATGTCTAATTCAAAAGTTTCACCTAAATAAATATATCAAGACTGTTCGGAAATTCTTCAAATTTAAGATACATTACTCAGCCGTAAAACGGGGTGATGAAAATTAATAAAAATGTTGTTTGGAAAATAAAATGAATAAAATAAACAAATAAGTGCAATAAAATAACACTTATATTTTTAGGTTTGCATTAACAGATATTATTATGAAAGTTTAAAGAACTTTTATTATTATTAACATTATTTATTTATTATTAACATTTTTTCCTGATTTTTTGGTTTGAAAATTAACTTGGAAAATAATAAAAATTAGAGGCACGAAACGAAGACGATAGGAATTGTGATTGTTTAGAAATAATTTTTTAGTTCCGAAATTTTTCTCTGTAAAAGGCCCCCTCCAATTGGACATGTAATTTTGTGTTCTACAAACGTCATTAACCTTTGAGAAAGTTTGAAACTTATTGAAATTCTGTATTAGTAGGCATGGGGAATGACCGTCATCTGACCGATTTCATGAAATTTGACCATCACCTGATGGTCAGCGTGAAATCATCTAATTACGTGAAAACTAGATATATTTTAAGTATAATGAATCATGAGATAGGTTTGAACAGTAAATGGAAGAAGTTTTATTAGCAGCAGATATGAAATAAGAGCTTGGAATATAAAAAAGTACAATTTCGTGCCAACATAACCTATAAAGATCCCCGAATTTTTGAATTGTGAACAGTGATGATTTGAATGAGTTAAATTATTCAAACAATTTGGTATCGTGTTTCAACTTCTGATATAATGAAGAATAATCGAACATTTTATGGTACAGTGTTATTTTGTTTACTGGAGAGGAGTAAACTAAATATAAGTACACGTATATAGGTATATTTTAAAAGGAACAGTAAAAGTGTATGAATTAGAAGTAATCTTTTATAAATAAATTTTTATTTATTTATAACTATTATAATAATATTTATTTATAATTAATATAATATTTATATATATTATAATATAATATTTATTTATTTATAACTTTCTTAAAATTACGTATTATGTAATAATTAATTTGTTGCATATAAGATTATGAGTAACGAATGATACAACCCTTTTTTCGTCAGATAGTAGACTCCATATATATGTCAGCGATAGAAGTTTATCCAGAAATAAATATGACATACCGTATATTGTTCTTCTTCTAATGTTGTGTTACAAGCCTTTTTATTGTTAGATGGTAGACTTGATGGCAGGGAGAAAAATGTAGCAGCTATTTCTTTCAAATATTGATGCATTCAAAACTTTCCCACAATTGTACATTTTATTTACATATTAAACACTTATTTATTACGTTGAAATTAATTTCGTGCAGCACCGATTCAATGTTTTCCGCCTATTTACACACTATTCAAAAGTACAAGAAGAAAGCTGTTCTAGGTATTCCGTTTTATTTGCAAAATTCTTAATCAGCAAGCTCAAATACCACTGACAACAAATTTGTATGCAAATCCCATATTTTTTTGGTAAGAATGCCTGAAATTTTGATCCGCCATTTTAAATTGGAATTTTTATTGCGATATTCGTAATCAGCGACCTCAAAAACGACTGATAACAAGTTTTTACACAAATCCCATTTTTTTAAAGGTTCCGCCATTTTGGATCTGCCATCTAATTATCAAATAAAATACTCCTATGCAATAATTTTAATGAATAAATATTTTCATGTTAATTAGAACTTATAGAACTTAATTTGACTCAATTTATCGTAACTTCATTTTACATGTAGAATAATTCATAGTCACAAGTTGAAAGTCTCACTGAGAAGATCCTTTATTTTATGGATCAAATTCGATATTTGTCACTCATTGTTACACTTATTTATTATTATTAAATACGCGAATATACTTACTATTAATCATCAATTAATTTAATTACTTAATAACTTTAATAACTTTACAAACATTTCAAAACTTTACTCAATTACTTAATAGCTTTAACTACATATTATTGATTGCTTATTAATTAATTTAATCACGCGAATTCCATATTTTTTAGTAACATTGCCGCCATTTCGTATCCGATATATCCAAGTTTTAATGAAAAATTCGAAATGTAAGACTCCAAAAATCTGTAACAGCTGCGTCAGATTCTCATTTTAATTTGTTTCGGACTTTTGGCCACATTATTGAGATTCTGCCCCAGTGTGCGCTGAGGAAAAGAAATTGACCCAATAAAAGCAAAAATACTACCCCTCAGCGTGGAAAGCTACCCTTTATAGGGGTTGAAATATCATATTGTACACTTTTAAAATTTCCCACGCAATTCTTTGAATCTTTTAGTACTTATATGCCTTGATACAATACAGGAAAGTGAAAATGGAAATTATTATATTTTAGACCATGTAAAGGGTAGTTTTTACGATTAATGTTAATGTTAACGTTATGCTACATAACCTCAAATATAGGTAAAAACCACGATTTTCGCACATTTAGCTTAGGATATCTCGAAAACCTGACGTGATGGAGCAATTCTGAGGCCAGATTCTTGTTCAGCGCACCAAAAACCTTCGGAAAAGTATACTCTGGTTTCTGGTTCTGGAATCTTGTCGGCCTGTGTAATTCCTTGCATGATTTTTCGATAGCATAATTCATTCGAGGATTTCAATTTAAAGAAATTTCTGTATTTAGTAATTTTAATGACTATTTAAAAAGTCAAATATCACGGGCACTGTGAGTTTTGAAAGAAAATGATTTGTGGAAGGTGAGAAGAATCTGGAAACTTAAAATATTTTGATATTCGTGTTTAGCAATGACTAGCGGTGAATTTTTAAGAGAGTTGTGGTAATTGTGGAAATAAGAGAGAGAGAGAGAGAGAGAGAGAGAGAAGTGTGGATAGAGGAAGCAAAGAAATAATATGTAAAAAAGTCAGAAAAACTTAAGTTCTAGAAATTAGATTTGAATGAGGTTTTGGGATGAACTGATAAGAAAAGTATAGGAAGCGAGGAGAATGGAAAGGATAAAGGTTAGGAGGGAAAGGGATAAAAATTGGACAAGAATTTGCTGGGATGGTGAATGCAAGAAAAAGAAAGTTATAAAAGCTTATAAAGACTGGAAGAAAGGAAAAAGCAATAGGTTGAAACATGTCGGGACGAGGAAAGAATATAGGGAATTATGCAAGGGAGAGGGAGGAAGAAAACAAAAAGAAATAGTAGCGCCAATTAATAGTATTGAAACGGAGGGGGGTGCGTGAAAATGTATCGATAAAATGAGGAAGAAAAAAAATAAGTGTAATTGATAATATAAAAATGGAGGAATGGAGGGTATATTTCAAAGAAACATTTCAAGGGTCTGATAAAATAAAAACAAAAAATTTGTAGAGGGGTATAATAGAGGGTGATGAGGAGTAGATAGAGCTTCAGGATGAAGAGATGGAAGCACAAATCAAGAAATTACAGGAAGGGGAAGCGGGAGGAAGCGATGGGCTGAGCAATGGAGCGTGGATTTATAATAGTGCGGATGCCAGAAAGAACTTAAGAGAGGTAGTCAAAAGAGTTTGGAAAGGGGAAGGGTTCCCAGAAAAGGGAAAAGAGGGCCAATATATAAAAAGGGAGAAAAAGAGAAAGTATAAAATTACAGGGGGATAATATTTCTGAATACGTCTTATAAAGTGTTTGCAATGGTGTTAACGGAAAGACTAAAGAAAGAGGTAGATGTTAAAGGGATATTACCAGAAAGCCAAGCAGGATTCCGGAAAGGTAGAAGCACTGTAGACAATATGCATTCTTCAACATGTAGTAGAGAAGGTATTGGAGCGAAAAGGAGGAAAAGTATGTGCTTTCTTTGTGGATTTAAAGGCAGCATTCCCATCAGTAAATAAGAAGAAGCTTTGGAAGGTAATGGCGAAAAGGAGAATAAGGAGAGGCTTAATACAAAGAGTAAGGGAAATATTTAAGGAAAGCAAGGGAACAATAGAGAACATTTGAAGGAAAGAGTAAAAAGAGCTGTGGTGGTAATGAGAAAGGTATGGAGTATTGGAGAGAAATTATTCGGAGATGATTTTAAAAGAAGAATGAGGTTATATGAGGCACTAGTGGCCAGTTCAGTGACGTATGGAGCAGAAGTATGGGGGTGGAAAGAATATGAGGAGGTGGAAAGAGTGCACAAAAAATACCTTAAATGGACTTTCGGTACTAGAAAAATGCACGCCGTGGTATATAGTGTTAAAAGAAGTAGATAGAGAGAAAATCAAAATAAGAACAGGAAGTAGGTAGTGTGAATATGAGGAAAAAGTATTTGAAAGTGGGGGTAGAAAGATAGTTATAGCTTGCTTAGAGGAGAAAGAATTGAGAATGGAGGAAGGAAAGGGAATGGAAGAAAGAGAAAGGTACTTAAATAGGAATAAATGGCCAACAGCATTAGTAAGAAGAGCACACGAAAAAGTATAAAGGCTGATAGAAAGAGGTAGACAAGTCCTAAAGGAAGGAATGGAAAGCAAAATAACGGAGACGAGATATAATGAAAAATAGATTTGGATAATGGTATAGGGAATAGAAAAATATTTGAGAAAAATGGGGACAGAGGATCTCAAAAATTATTTGCGCGTGTGAGATGTGGAGATACAGAAGAGTGGAATAAATACTGGGATAAAGAGGAAGGAAGAAGGTGTATGCTATGTTAGAGAGGCAGAGCAACATAAAGCAGTGGCTAAACGATTGTAAAAGAATAAATAAAGAAAGCATAACAATGGGAAAGTTCCTGCTTGAAAAAGGAATAGGAGAGGTGCCGGATTAGCTGAGGGAATTCGAAAGGAAGAAGAAGGATAGAAGACGGGAGTTAGAGGGGGGAATAAGTAGTCTTGTTGGTAATAGAAATTGAGAAAAATGTAAAATGGTTAATTCGTGTAATGAAGAGATATATAATCAAAAGGTAGAAATGGAAAAAAGCAAATAAAATAAGTAAAGCGACTTTTATTGCCATTAACATATTTATAAAAAAATTCTCAATTGTTGTGCTTTTCTCATAGTTAAATTGATTTTTCTGTCAAGTACTTATTGCAATTGTCTTCAATGGCATTTCTGATCTTAGGCACTATCAAACAAATAATTAGTATTATCAGTAACGATTTCTCAAAATAAATGTCCCAATCGGCCGCTTCGCCGTAAAAAAAGGTTTTACTTCAATTGTTGTTAGGGTTAACTTAATTGTGTTAATGAACCAACCAATTTTTGTACCGAATTTCATGAACAAGAACCTATAATTATCATTTTTTCATACAAAAAGCCATTTTTTTACTGGAGTTGGCGAACAATAAGAGACTACTAATACTTGTAAGAGGAAATGAGGCATTACATAAAAATTTTCATGCATAAAAAATTGTTTTTTCAAATATTGTCAGCCGAGGAGTTTATAAATGGCATATTAGAATTATAATTGTTACTTCGAACTTTAGATGGTTACAGCCCAATGCCGAAAGCTTTTTCTAGATTTGGATTATTCTATACCTTAATTAAGGTGTTGTTAATAGTATATTTTTCAACATGTGGGATACGATACTTTTTCTGTAATTTATTTAAAAAGTGCTAGTTTTTTCACCTCTTTTGGTTTAAAAAGTAGGCGATTTGTTGTCGATTGACGCAACAATAACAATGGCAATTATCAAAACCATGACAAGAATATGTCCGTAACAGTAAGTTGGTAGCAATGTTTGTTCAGGAAGGTTAGGAGTGGTGGAATCAGATACAACGCAATAGTCGTGAGTTCAGCCCCACTTACTGAAGCAGGCCACATGGTTCGTTCAGCAGTTCGCACTTCATTCACTTTTTCACCGTGCGTCACTTTTTTCGCTGCGTCTATCTACATTTTTCAGCGTTGCCCGAAAAGGTCAACACTGCGCATGCGTCACGTCATCGACAACAAATCGGTCACCTTTTACACAGAAAACATGTGGAAAAACTAGCACTTTTTCGCGAATTATAGAGAAAAGTATTATCATTATTATTATTATTTTGAGAATGAAGACAGCGTAAAAGCTATAAACGAACACTCCATCTAATACGACGACACCCATCCCAATACAACGAAGTCAAGCGCTGCTTAACTTCGGTGGTCGAACAAGAAGCCTTAAACAATTACGTGTGTCCAAGTGGACAATAGAAAAACTTTACAAGCCTTACAATTATTTTTTTACTTTAACGTATACGTATACTTCAAAATTGAGCAATCCTCCATTTTAGAGTTCGGAAAAATAATTTCTGATCTAAACATTTTTATTTGGGCACTGTTGTTATTGCAAACTTCAAATCTGAATCGAAATGAAAACTAAAATTGAAATTGAATACTCAAAGTTGTATAACTTGAAGCGCTAAGAACTGAGCGAATTAAATAAGTGAAAATTGGCAATTTTTGGAAAAATATAAAAATTTTGTCTTGACGAATCAGAAAATTATTTTCAAAAAGAGAAAGTATATAGGCATGTGACTTTGTATGCGGTTTGGACGGATGCCCAGTGACGCAAGTCTGGGATTTACTATTCAAAAAGTTTTACAGCCTTCAATTCTGGACCGATTCATATGTTTTTTCTTTATAATAAAAAAACAATAAATTATTAATAAGCGTACAAAGCGATATTTTAATTTTTTCACTTTTTAGCTTATTTTTTAGGAACAAATTTACAAAGAAGTGCATTTTTTAAAAAAAGTTTCTTCTTCCAAGCTCTTAACACATAGATATTTTTTTAATGAACTTTAATTGAAACCTGAGCATCCATAAAAGGCCAATAATTTGTTCTCAGTGGTACAATTGTATTGTTTTAAACAAATACTCAATTCTCATCTTCTTTTCACGAAAAAAATCCTTTGTCATCTAAAATGTTTCTAGAACTTATTAAACATCAGTAAATTGTTTACACATAATATTTAGCTTTGCTATGATTAATTTTAGTCAAAAATATCTTTATAAGAATAAAATTGAACAATAAACGAATGACTTGTCTTTTCTGTATGCTAGCGTTGTAATTCAAGTTAATTGCAAATATACCTGAGGGTTAAGTGCGAGGAAAAAAATAATATTCTCAAAAATGCATTTTTCGTAACTTTATTTTTAAAAAATAGGCTGAAAATCAACAAAATTGAAAATATTGCTTTGCACGTTCATTAGGAATTGAATGCTCTTTAGTTCTATGAAAGAAACTAGTGCTCCGCGCTTGACCGGTTAAACGTTTGAACAATTCGAGTAACTTCTACGTTTAACAATTCAGACATTTAACCTGTAGAAAAGTTCATTCGGTTAAACATTTTCATTTTCATTCTTAACTTTTTTTTTCATTTAAACTAACTTCAGTTGGTTTTAAATTACGTCTTTTAATGAATATTAACCTGAAAAACTGAACTGTCTGAAGCTAGTTCAAATAAAAAAGGAGAAGTTGAAAACGAGAGAAAGTTGAACCAAATAAACTTTTCCACCGGTTAAATGTCTAAACGGTTAGGCGTAGATATTTTTTCAATTATTCAAGCGTTTAACCGGTCAAGCACAGAGCACTAAAAAAAACTTTTAAATCAGTTGAAAATTGAAAGCTGTAGAGCGAGCGGTCAATCACTCGGATTTTTGGTGTACATTAGATTTATACGATTATCAGCACTGAAACAAACAATATAAAAATATTGAAGGAAATAATGTAAAAAGTAGAGAAAGTAAAATGGAAAGATTTACTTTAGACCACTCATAATCTCATATGAAAGTTCTCCAGAAATTCGTTGAAATTTCTTAAAATCCCTTAAAATTATTGGAATTCGTTAAAATTTATAAAAATGGGTGAAAATAATTTGAAATCCCATGAATATGTACTAAATTAAACTTTTTTTATTGAAGTTCTCTAAGAAAAACGTTCGAGTTCCTAGCAATCTTTGAAATCTTTGAAATGCCTTAAAACCTTTTCTTTGGAATTGGTAGGAATATTTTGAAGTTTTATTCTTTAAAATTTTGTTACCTATAAATTCCTTGAAATCATTGGAAATGCTATAAAATTCTTTGAAAAATCTTTGAAATTTTTTATAAATCTCGAAATTCTTTGGAATCATTTAAGAGAATTAAAAATCTTTAAAATTTGTTTAATTCCTCCATACCACTTGGAATTGTTTAAATAACTTGAAATGAAATTTAATGTATTTCCTAAAGCTCCTAGAAATTTGTTGAAATTCCTTAAAATACCTCAAAATTCCTTGGAATCCTTGGAATTGGTAGGAGGAGTCCCTGGAAACTACATTCTCTAGAATTTGGTTCCCTAAATATCCCTTGAAATCTTGAGAAATCCTACTAAATTCTTCATAATTCCTTGAAACGAAATTTAATTTATTTCCTAAAGTTCTCTAGAAATCCGTTGAAATTTTTAAAATCTCTTTGAATTTTCATAAATCGTAAAGATATATTAAAATGAGTAGAAATCCTTTGAAATCCTTTGAATACAAATTTTATTCAACTTATTCATAGAACTTCTCTGAAAAAAACTTGTTTGAATTTCTATGAATCTTTGAAATCCCTTGAAATCTTTCAAATCCTTTAAGATTCAATGAAATCCTTTAAATCTTGTAAAATACATTGAAATTGTTTAAAATCCCTTGAAATCTCTTAAGTCTCTGAGAATTCCTTGAAACTCAATTAAACTTCATTTATTATCCAAAGTCCTCTAAAAATCCCTTGAAATCTTTAGGAATCCTACAAAATTCTTTGAAATCTCTTGAAATTTCGGAAATCTCTTGAAATGTTTTCAACAGCCTTGAAAGCCGCGGAAGTCCCTCGAAATCCGTTGAAATACTTTGGAATCCCTCAAAATGCCTTGAACTGTTTCGAAGACTTTAAAATTGTTTCAAACCTCGTGCAATTTTCATAAATTCTGACCAAATTGCTTAAAATCCGTGGAAATTCTCTGGAACTCCTTGAAATTCCTTAGAATTTGTTGAAATAAATTAATCAATTGTTTGTGGTTCTTCTATTTTTTGTATCAATTCTTTCAGAGTTTTAACATTATTTATCCATATGCTGATTTTATTATAATGATTTTCTTTGATGATTTTTCTAGTATAGCGAAGAAATGATAAAAAATTCATTATGGGAAAGTCGTTATAGACCTATACTGAATTTCGTAATTGCATGGGATTGCAAAGGATTGCATGAGATTGCAAGATATTTCACTAGACTTCATGTAGATCGCAGTGCATGGGATTGCACGAAATTTTATAGAGATCACTCGAATTCGATGTAAATTGCATGCGATTGCATTGAGATTGCATGGAATCACAAGGGATTGTAGAGGATTGCATGGCATTGCACGAGATTCCACTGGATTGGATGGAGATTTCAGCAAATGGAATTTCACGAAATTTTATAAGAATCGCTCGAGATTCTATAAAGATTGCATGCGATTGAATCGAGATTGCATGGGATTACAAGGGATTGTAAAGGATTGTATGGGATCGCAGCGGATTTCATGAGATTGCATGAGGTTCTACTGGATTGAATGCAGATTGCAGTGCATGGGAGTGCATGAAATTTCATACAGATTGCTCAAGATTTCATAGACATTGCATGGGGTCGCATCGAGATTGTATAGAATGCCAAGGGATTTTAAAGGATTGCATGGTATTGCAAAGGATTGCATGGGATTGTACGAGATTTCACTGGATTGCTTGCAGATTGCAATGCATGGGATTGCTCAAAATTTTAAAGACCCAGGCGGAAAAGTTATACATGTTGAAAAAAATTATGCATAATTTTCATTTGTTTTATCGAAATAATGTATGAAACAAATGAGAACTATATATAATTCTTCCCACTGAGCATGACTTTTCCGCCTTGGGAGATCGCTCGAGATTTTGTTGAGATTGCATGGAATTGCACGAGATTGCATAAGATTGCAGAGAAAGTATGCACGAGATGACAAGAGTATTTATATAACTTATATTAGTATTTAACTCATATTAGTATATACATTATACTTATATTAGTTATTATATAACTCCTAAGAGAAAGCACATGACTGTGTACAGCTAGAACGGATGGTCTCCTTGACGCGAAATATTTCTTGCCAAGTTTTTATGTTTTTATTGATACGAAAATTTTGCATGTATCATTTCGTAAGTTAAAATGAGATAGATGCTTATTTTTAAATGTCATTTCACAGATGTCTGAGCGGGGTTCTTTTGTAGGTCCATTATTGCTCTCATCGACACCCGTCTCGTGAACTATAGTGAATCAAAAACCGGATTTTAATCCTGGTTGACAGTGATGTGCCGCTGACACAGAGATTTGTGCGTTTTGAAACGACCCCCCTGAAAAGGTTGGCAATTAGCATATAAGCAGAGAGCCTGAGAGACTTAGATCGCATATAATCTACAAGAGCGTGCCCCGTGCGCGTCAAGTTTTACACAAAGAATCAGTTTGACAGGACACAAGGGAATGTACATTGTACAATATGTACATTAACAAGTTTCTACACACATGTCCATCTCCTGCCACGATTATTCTTTATGTTCAAATGATCTATTCAAAATATTTTTCTAAGATTTGCTTCCAGATTATCCCTTTTTATCGCTTGGTAATCTATGGATTCACACAGAATTTTTGCATTGGTTTATGATTAATATAGACAATTATAGCTTTTCAGCATCTTAGACACTTTTTTAAGAACCCAAAAAAGGCCAATTATTTAATGGGTTGACTTAGAACCAATCTATTCAGATTATTCCATTTTTCAAAAAGGAAAAGGTGATAATCCAAACCAATAATACATTTCTAAGAATTGCTAATGATATCAAAATTTTATTGAAAATACTTAGGTAAAATAGATATCTTTTAGTAAATTGAGTTAATCATTGGATTGGAACCAATTCTTGCTTAATGTCTCTCTTTTAAAATTTCTTAAAGATTGAAATAAAATCTATTCTCTTATGAAAATTTTTTGTATACTAAAAAAGAACACCCAACAAATTCACAATTCAAGAATAGACTTTTTGACTACCCGTCTTTCCGGCTCATTAGAGACAAGTGCACAGTAAATTTACACAACAGGAAGAAAAAAGAGGGCGAAAAAAGAAAAGAGTCAACCAAAACCATCCTCACACTCTTTCCTTTCTCCGTATTTTTTATACTACTGGGGACCCAACATGTTTCGAAGCCAACTTGGACTTCCTCATCAGGGATATTTTATAGGAAAAACAACAGGTACAGAGAAAATTATTCGATTGAAGAATCATTATTAGCTGAAATTAAAAATAGATAAAAAATGAAACAAATGGATAATCGATAGACAATTTTTTTCTTGATTCATTGATTTTATCATCAAGAGGGATTTGTGGTTGGAACCCACCATCTATGAAAAAATTAACATTGGGATCAATATTAATGTATCAACTTTTCTTAAAAACTTGTAAAAATCAAAATGAGGACAAGCCTAATGCTGAAATAGTACTCAAGTACCTGTTTCAAAACCACTTTTCTGGTACAAAAGTACTAGAAAAGTTCCTCTTGATTTTTTTTTTTACATTTGGAAGTCGAACATTCATGTCGTAAAAAGGTTCAAAAGCAGGAATCTCATGCAATCATTTACAATTCCTTGTAATCTCCCCTTACGAAAAAATATTATGGGAAATTCAATGAACAAATTCTTATAATCGGCATTTACTGTCGAAAAAATATCGCTTTTTCAGCTAATTGTCTTTAAATTAAATTGGCCATGCTCTTTAGTGATGCAAATGTATCATCCAATATTTTTTATGTATTGTTTAAACAATTTATATGAACAAATGCTTTTTATCCGCATTTATGGGCAAGAAAGATCGTTTTTTGATGATGTTTAGTGATGAAAATCCATCACCCGATATTATTTTTAAATTTTTCAAATTAATTATATCATTGTCAATACAATTTGAATACGATTAGCAGAAAAACGATCTATTTCCAGTGAATGTTGATAAACGACATTCGTTTATATAGTTTGTTTAAAAAATAAACATAAAACACCGGAAGACAAATTTTCATTACTACACATTACTGGCAAGACAGTTCGTAGATAATTGAAAGAAAAAACGACTTTTTTCGCCTATAAATGCCGAGGTAAAGCATTTATTCATATAAATTGTTCAAACAGTGCATGAAACATATTGGATGATAAATTTTCATCACTAAGCAACATGGAAAACTTAATTTGAAGACAATCAGCAGAAAAAAACGATCTTTGTTCACCAGTAAATGCCGATAATAGGCATTTATTCATATAATTTGTTAAAAATTTTTTTCAAAATATCGGATGACAAATCTTCATGATCAAGTCTCATCTTCACGAAAAAGGCAAGCAATTTTAACGTACAAGTATAGTTCGCAAACGAACAATCCATCATGTTCATTATTTGTTGAAATAATTTGTTTATAACAATAAACTTAACAAGTCAACATTTTTTTCTATCATGCACCCCTGTCCATTAAATACAAATGATACTGAGCAATGGGAATTTTTTTTGAAGAAGATGAAAAACATTATCTCAAAAATTAAAATTTTTTTCTCTCTTTGCATTAACATAAAAGTTTTAACAAACAATACTTCAAAAATCGGCTCTGATAATTCTCTCAAAAATTAATTGCTCAATTTTTCTAAACAAAAAAATCCAAAATCGGTAATGAATTGTGTTCTACAAGTTATTTTGAGCCTCGTTTTTTCATTTCGCCCCACTGTGCGGCTCTGGTAGTTAAATTTTTTAAATTAATTTCGGGGCACCAATAATTTTTGTCTTGGCCCTGGTTATCGGTCTGTAAAGCAGGAACGGGAGGAATTTAAGAGAAGAGCAGATCCTACAGATATTTTTGAATAAAACCGGGGTCCAAAACTGACTTTGGTAAAACTAGGAATTTTGCACTTTAATATTTTGATGTTCGTTATATAAAGACTGGAATAAGTCTAAAATTTCGCAGGGCGAAAGAGATGCGCACACGCGGCCCCCTGTGATATAGGAGAAATGAGAAACGATCTACTGCGGCCTCGGTGGCGTAATTGGTTAACGCTCCACTCATGTAAAGTCGGCGTTCCCGGTTCAAATCCGAGCCGAGGTAGATTTTTTCTCATTTCTCCAAAAATAAATTTGACCAGTAATCGATACACGAACATTAAAATATTAATTAATTAATTACCCTGGCCGATGAAATAACATCAATATTCTAAGCTTTGCACTTTTTTCTGAAAATTCACAATTTTTATTCTTCGAATTATAAGCAAAAAGCGCAATCCGAAGGCAGTAGAATTTTGCGTAGTTGGTATATAAGGAATCTTCAAACATCAACTCTTAGCATATTACGTCATCAGGGACGTGCGATTGTTTGTCTACAGCAACATGTAGAGTTCTTAAATGCCCAAGAATTTATGTTGAGCTCTCGAGAATATGCTCAGCATTTAAGCCTGATCAGAGCATTTATAGAGCATTTATGAGAATTTGAAGCGTTTATTGTTTACACAAATATATGTCATAATTAATACATATGCTTTTTACAAGCACACTCTATAGTGAAGTAAATATAAATTTGTTTCAAATTATATACTCTTTATGCAAGAAACTTGCATAAACTTGGACTCATTTTATGATTGAATTTAGCGTCCTTCCCAATTTGAGGCGATACATTTTCGCGCGGAATTTAAATACTGTAATTATTATTTTAGTAATTTTTAATAACTCTCGCTATATAAGTGATTACGATTTGAAATAAAGCGTACAGTGTAAACAGGAGAGCACTTTTCCTTTGAAAGTTAATTAAAATCGAGGATAAGATTTTTTAAATCCTGATTCAAAATGCTCAAAAATGCTCACTAAATTCTCAAAGAACACAAAGGTCAAGCATATTCTCGAGCATATAAATTCTCATGCTCGTGAGAATTTCTCCGAGCACTAAAACTCTTTAAAACACTAGCAATGTAGCGTTAAGAGGCAGTTGTATGTGTAATTATGTTATAAAAATCAGCGTTATAATTTACAAAAATGTGTGTATGTGTATAATTTATAAAGTGTGTGTACGTGTCTGTCTCTGTGAACTTATTCAATTTACATATAGCATTAGAGTCTTCCAATCATCAAGAATTTTTTTAATGTGTTTTGCACAACAGAATATATTCTTAAATTAAGAAAATTTATTTTATTTTATATTAGTATACATTAATAATACCATATCGTTTCAAGATAACAAAATGTAATATTCTATCTGATAGTGCATTTTCTCAGGTCAAGAAAATCTAATCTTGTTCTAAGCAAACGGTACCAAGTATTCACTTACTTGCACTAATTCCATAAATCTATTGTCCCCATTCGTACCTGCCATTGACTGGAATCAAGTGAAATTTTCTTAATTTAAGAACATTTCGTTTTGCATGTATCGTAGAATCGTCTTTCTTCAGTTGAAATACGTGTTAAGACTTACTGCTAATTGAAAATATTATACCACATGATTGAATGGTTATATTTGAACGTTATTTTAAGAATATTAATTTTATATGATGAACCTAAAGAAGAAGACTGGTCGTGTTTTGAGGATTCTGCCCCACTGTGATACCCCAGAAAGAATATTCAAAAAATAATATTTTTACTATGCCCTATTGAGGAATACCACTTAACTAATGATCCTCTAAACAGTGATAGGGATGTATTTTTTCAAGGGCCTTTTACCAAATAATTGTAAGAAAAAAGTTGTAAATAACTTCGAGTGGAAATTTGATTCAAGCCAATCATAAGGGCTGGGAAATTTTCCGCAGAAAATGAAAAGCATTATTAACTAAGTTTTAGTGGCAAGATTTACAAAATTATACGCTAATTCATCTCTAGAAATTGTCAAACTTTTTTTTAGGAAGATTTCCTATTCCGCATGTTTGTTTTCTGTGAAATTTACGTATAATTTTGCTAACTCCTCTTTCTTATTTGATTTTCAACAGATACTTCTACGGTATGTAGAAAAACTTCATAAATCTTTATGTTTGTTTTACAAAATTAGGTGCAATGGAAAGAGGAGGTATACGTATACGAGGACGATGACGTCAAGAACCTCTATCTACACGTTTACCTTAAACTTTTTTTTCAAGTACTCTAACCTATTTCCATATACAAAAGGAAGATGGCGAAGTTTATTATTGAGTTCTGAATCGCCATGGTGGTGATGTTCCAGAATGTTTTCAAAACCAGGAACATGAATCAAGTAATGCAGCAGAGCGTGCTTTTGTAAGAGCGCCCAGTAGCGATATGTGGATTTCAAATGACAAACGTTTACCAGTTCTTATTATTATTAATGATGAACTTCCTGCAGAACATCACTGTTCCATAATATACAAAAATGTCCATATTTTAGTAGCAGATCTTGAGATTTTTGATGGAGTCGAGCGACAGACAGTAGTCTGTCGTTCGACTCGATCGAAAGGAGTACTATCGGCGAGGAAATTGAAGGCATTGCCTTTGATGCTTAATAACTCAGCCCAAAAAAATCCTAGCGTAATAAGTAAATAGTCACTTGAAAGCTGAAAGTGTTCTACGTAAATACGCTTGAAGACGTTAATGTCAAAA
>JAUMHM010000049.1:7179113-7219131 GCA_032362435.1 Melikaiella ostensackeni
GATTCCTCCATTGCAGTGACATGCTCGGGGGGCACCACGATTCTGTTGAGCCGGTAATGGGCTCGCTCCTTATATGGGAGGTTTTACGACCCTCGAAGTAAACCGGCCGGAACCGAAACTCGGTCTACTTCGAGGTCGCAGTGTAATGAAAATTAAATGGAACACTAAAATATTTGTTGTTGTTTCGAATTTCAAAGTTTCAAAATGCTAATTTTGAAATTTCAAAAATTCTTGAATTGAATTCAAATAACTATTCCTTAAACCGCTTAACAAAGGAAACTGCCACGGCGGCCTGGACCTTCCTGCGGCACCAAGTAGTGCCGCGAGAATTTTTCTCGACCTGCCGCGGCTGAAGTTTGCCGACCACCGATTTATGGCATGACCGTTTTGCTTCCAAGCCAGGTAGACCATCCTCAAAGGAAAGCATAGGCGTAGAATTCGTATATTTGTACGAAAGAGAACGTACTTGATTCTCCCATAGTACGTCTAGAGCTTTCCACACTGTATCATTTGGAGTTGCACCATCTCTTATTACTCCTTGTATATGAAAGCATCAGAATTTTTTAAATGGTATAATGCCTTTACGTCAATTTCATCCGACTCGTCAGTACGTTAAATTATTTGTCGAAACGGTTATCCCAAATCTCAGACTTATTTTATCCTAGAAAAGTACGCCATATCGTTTCATAATGCATGTGGATTTGAATGATTTAATTAGAAACTTAAAAAAGTCTTCGTCAAACCTGCATAAAGTGCCGAAAAATAAAATAATATCCTATCAAATAGTTTTTATATACGGCAAAGCTACCAAATGGGAAATTGACCATTGAGCCATGCTTGACCCAAGCCTGGGACACAAAAATGACAATATTGATACAAGATTGGCCACCAGTCTTAGGTCAACATTGGCCGGAGTAGAAAGAGTACTTTTCAAACTTGAATTTTTTTAGTACATTATCCAAAGTGACTCATTTCGTAGTCGCGCTTATCTTCAAATTTTTTCGAAAGCCTGAATAAATATTTTGTATTAGAAAGAACTTTTGGTTGTTTACTCCCATAAACATTAACTCGCCTTGAATTCATTACGTATATGATTTCTCTGATCGTTTTTTCTGCAAGATTTCCTGATTATGCACTGATTATGCATAATAATCAGGAAATCTTAAACTTTCATAAGCGTCACAAACGTCAGTGATGATGATCTTGAAAAAATACTTTTTGGATATTTATATTTCCGTGTTTAGGTTCACACAAATTCAGTGAGTGTAGAACAAATATTTTGTGTGAGCCCAGGAAAACTGGAAAGGGCGTATAGGTTCGCTGAAGGTCGGTGAGCGTAGATCCAATATTTTTTATGTGCCTATGATTTTATATTATTATTTGTTATCGAAAACTCTGTATTATATGGAAATATTTGGGAGCATATTTGGGTGTCATTCAAACTTCAAAAGTTATACATTGATTAGAAATATTTTCGAGAATATTTCAAATGTTTGAGAAGACATTTAATTCCAATTTTGCCAGAATTATCTTTGGCCTTTCTGCTGTTAATCCTCTCATTTAAGCAGCAAACACTTGTGCAAGAAAAAATATATCATTTTATTTCGTAGTGTGCCAACAATTCAAAATTTTCCGTCATTACATATGACTGTCGAAGTGAGTGTGACACGTGTTATTGCAAAAATAGGGTTCATTATCCTCCCAACTAAGCTTGAACTGTATACAGACTTTCGTGTTTCACAATGATAAGGAAGAACAAATAACGATTATAACACTTACCTTGAGTCTGATTTGTAATCACCCTGGCATAATTTATCATTGAAAATAATAAAAATCTAACTAACAAATTCAAAGACCAGATGGCACATCTACGACTTGGAGTTTTCTAAAAGACTCTCAGTTTAATTTAAAATAACTGATTACAGCAATAATTAATGGAAGCCACCTTTTTTTCTACATAAAATTTTAATCATTTATTTATTTCGCAAAAAATTTTCTCTTTATCACACTAATCCTGTTAACACGCTTACCCGTATTGACCCTAAGTTTTATATTCACGATTACTAACTTTATCTATTACGCTCATTGTCTTACATTATCATTGCTAAACATATTTCTATTAGGCTTTTTTCAAACTATTTTAAATCCTTAACGCAAAATATGTGAACGGATATTTCTGAATAAGAGATAGAAGGCGCTGAAAAGAACGAGCATAAAACCTTCAGTAAAATAAAATGCATGCTGCCTTTATTTCGAGCTTCGAATATATTTATAAATTTACATTATTGTATTACATCAAAAACATCGAGAGGTGAACACAATGCCCAATGTTCCCTTGACCTATATTAAAGTTGCAATGATTTAAACAAAAAGTCTGTAAACAATAGAATCATGTCCTTTTTGCACAATATTATGTTATATGATGCAATAATGAACACAAGAGTTGAAAAACATTTACTTTACGTTTCATATTAACGATTCACTTACCATCTTTGGCAATTAATAAATTATTCACGACGTCTCAAAGATTCTAGAAAGTTCTAGACTATAGATGAATATTATTGTACCTCTGGGGGATTTGCGCACTGCAAAAATATCTGGAACGGAAACAATAAATCATCCTTGCTTCTTATCAACTATATTACGCATTACTCAGAGCTTTGGAGGACAAGTGAGGAATTGCGTATTGCGATATTTTTCATAATAAAAAATAGGATATGCAACTATGCATCTTAAACTACAGTTGAACACCAGCATATTTTATAAATCTTAGAAAGAAATAAATGGCCATTGATTTTTAAGATTTTATTTGATTTTTGATAATAGTTCTGTCAACACTTGTGGAAGTAGGGTACTTCTGCCGGATTCTCATTTGAATACAAATAAATACATGTGTTGGAAACTAAGAAAGAGAAGCTAAAGCTGAAAATTTAAATGGTTACGTCTGCATTTGAAAAGTGTGTCTTCATTATCAATGCTCCGTTTATTTGACTTTATTTACCCACATATAAATCATGCGTTCATGTAGAAAGTGGAGTGGATATTAATGGTATAAAAAGGCAAGCGAACTCATCAGCTACATCCAGAAAAGTTCTTTCGGACCGTTTGAATAAAACTACGCATTGTATCTATACATCATGGCTCGAGTTTGTCGTGCTTTTGCTGTCTTAATACTGGCGATATTAAAATTCTCCAGTGCCACTGATTACTGCAATATAAGCACTTGCAGTCCAGGAGATCACACTATGTGTCGTTTCAAAGCAAGTATTTGTTTTTTTAAATTTTTATTTTGAAACGATTGGAGACAGCGTCATTCACTTTAGTTTCATTTATTTTTATGAATGTGTTGAGTTAATTTTCTCAAAATTAATTAAATATCTTGAGCATAGTGATACTTCATTGAAGTACTGTGAACCTACATTTATTTATCTTCATTTTGACATGAATTTAATCGGCTTGAAACTAAAATTTGTCATGTAATACGAATTTTGGTTTATAAATACAGAGTTCTGATCCTCAATGCGAAGCATATGGAATAGGATTAACTGATGAAGAAAAGCAGCTTATTTTGAAGAAGCATAATGAATTGAGACAGAAAGTAGCTGCTGGATTGGAAACTCAAGGAAATCCAGGTCCACAACCAGCTGCAAAAAGTATGCCAAATCTTGTAAGTCTGGTTTAATTGAAACGACAATAAAAACTTCTTAAATATTGTTATTTCATTAGCAGGCATTTAATTTACTTATTATTTTTGTAGACATGGGACGACGAACTTGCAACAATAGCCCAAAGATCAGCCAATACCTGTAAATTCGAACATGATAAATGTCGTGATGTTGGTATGTATAAGTTGACATTTTGCGCGATGATTGAATGCAACCGTTACGTGAGATGTCGTTAAATTTATATTTTTTCATTTCAGAGAGATTCCAAGTAGGTCAAAACATTGCCTACAGTGGATCTACTGAAGAAAATTATTCTCCTGACATAACGACACTTGTACAGGATTGGTATGATGAAGTCAAGTTATTCAACGGACAAGATGTCCCAAATTTCAGGTAACTAAACATATATAAATATCAAGAATATGGTCCTATTGTTACAGTTTTTAGAAAACGCGACAGAATTTATAAAGTTTTATAAAAATTAAACACTGACATGATGACACTGACACTGAGTAGAGAATTTATTCAGGTTAGTATATTTTGCCAGTGTTAACGTTTTCCGTGTGCTCTCACACGTCTATATCGTAAAAATACTCTGGCATTTTGAAGATAGTCAAAGTGCAAGAGGCAAATGTTTATCTTCATAAGGCAAAGTTTATCTTTATGATATATAATTGGTTATTGTTGTGATTTAATTGCAGCTTTAATCCAGGAGTTGGTCACTACACACAGTTAGTTTGGGCCAAGTCTGTGTACTTAGGTTGCGGTTCGCTCAAGTACAATGAAGATGGATTCAACAAAGTTTACTTAGTTTGCAATTATGGACCAGCTGGAAATGTCATTGGCGAAGCAATGTACGAAGTTCGTTAATTCGATTCAAATTGTTATATGATATTGAAGGCGATTCTTCGCAATGGAACGTAGCCCTTGTTATTTCGTATGAAAGAATAAATGTTGCATCACCAAATTTAAATACTGTTTGAGCAAATTTTTTCACTTTTTCCCAAAATCCTGCGTTCACTATGAAACGCCAATCCTAAAAAGTACGTCAAATTTAGAGTAGCTTTGTATTTCAACCATGGAGTAATAGTAAGGAGACCAAACTGTGCGTCAGAAGAATGGTCGCCATTTTTCCGGACATTTTTCGAGGGAGGACGTACGCTGAATTCTAAAGGTTTCGCCTTGTTTTGAGTGAAGTATCTGCGAAAAGTTTCATTTAATTTTTTTATTTAACATTTTTGAGACATGAAAACAGATGGACGTACAATGAAAATTTTCAGTGTTCAAAATGAGACGCAACAAATTTCACATCAATGGTTTTCTGTGTTGATTTTAATATTGGCAGACGAAAAATGGTTGAAGATCCACGCCTCACTCTGAATTTTCTTGTTTCTGTATATGAAGCATAAGTTATAAGAATCTCTATTTTCATTGTTTAAAGTGCGAAATGAAAAAAATACGGTTAGTATTAATAATAACATCAATACACAAGAATAGTATGACTGGTAGTACGAAAAACTCTATAACACTAGCTTAAACGAGTCAGTGACATGTACGGAAATTTTCGTAATACTAACCCTAGCTATTTGAACAGTTAATATTACGAAGAAATCTGTAAAATAGACACAGCCAAAAACGTGAGTTTTCGTACCAGAAGGAATGTTTATGAAAAATTATGAAAAACTATCTTTATCTATTACCCTCATCGTCTCACATTTTTATTGCAAAACAAATTTCTATTGGGCTATTTTTCAGAACTATTTCAAATCCTTAACGCAAAATATGTAAATTGGATATTTCTGAAAGAGATATGGAAGGTGCTGAAAAGAACGAGCATAAAACCAATAAATTAAAATGCATGCTGCCTTTATCTCGAGCCTCGAATATATTTACAAATTTGCATTATTGTATTACATCAAAAACATCGTGAGGTGAACGCAATGTGCAATGTTTCTTTGATCTATATCAAAGTTGCATTGATTTGAATAAAAAGTCTCCAATCAATAGAATCATGTTCTTTTTCGCACAATATTATGTTGTATGATGCAATAATGAACACAAGAGTTAAAAAAGTTCACTATACGTTTTATATCCACGATTTATTTACTATCTTTCGCAATCAATAAATTATGTACATTGTCTAAAAGATTTTAGAAGGTTCTAGACTATGGATGAATATTGTTGTATGTCTGAGGGATCTGCGCACTGCAAAAACATCTGGAACGGAAACAATAAATCATCCTTGCTTCTTATCAATTATATTACGCACTACTATTACTCCATAATTTCAACATTTCTGAGACATGAAAAGAAATGAAGGTACTATGAAAGTTTTCAATTTTCAAAATGAGATGAAAGAAATTTCACACCAATGGTTTTCTGTGTTGATTTTAATATTGGCAGGCGAAAAATGGATAAAAATCCACGCGTTACTCTGAATTTTTTTGTTTCCGTAAATGAAGCACAAGTTATAAGAATCTCTATTTTTATTGTTCAAGGTGCCAAATGAGAAAAATACTGTTAGCTTTAAGAATAATATGAATACGCGATGCTAGTATGACAAGTAGTATGAAAAATTCTATAACATCAGCTTGAACGAGTCAGTGACATGTACGAAAATTTCCGTGATACTAACCCTAGCTGTTTGAACAGTTAAGATTGCGGAAATTCCGTAAAATAGACGCAGCCAAAAATGTAAGTTTTCGTATCAGAAGAAATGTCTATGAGAAATAAGTAAAATTAAATAGAGGGTCGAGTTTACATTGTCCGAAAAATCAGCCTATAAAAACGCGCAAGTGGTGGCTTTGGTAAGTCGGAGGGGGAGTGATAAAACTCTGAACAGATACTGACAATAGTGGTGCGACTTCCCAGCAACGCAAGTCCGACGATAGCAGAATTTGCCGGCATCATACAAAAAACGTCATTGAAAGAAAAGGAATAAAATTTTCATTATAAAACATAAAATCATTTTCTCCAAATTTTTTTATCAAAAGACAATATAAATGAAATGAGCATTTCTGGGTCTCATTCAAGTAATAGCAAATTTATTAGAGACAAATTATTGGGTTTTATCATTTTGAAGCAGACCCTAGTATAAAATGCTTTTGTTTCTTATCAACATAGGAAACTGTGATTTCCTGGAGCAGATGTGTGACAAACCCAGGGCTAATCTTATTACTTTATCATTCGAGCTCATCGAGGTGACTCATATTATCGCCACCGCTTTGACATGAAAAGTCTGAATTACAGCTGTCGATATTGCAGTTACCTCATATATATCTATGTATAGAAGAAGCTCTACTGTATAGAAGAGGTTTTACTGGCAGCCAGTGATACGGCGGAATTACAAGGAAGGGCGAGGGAAACCCTCGTATGTCTTGATGACAAGGAGTGACCAAAGAATGACAGCTCTCTACATTCATTTCGCAAGTGCTTCGGCATGTTTTTAGCATGCGATTGTGGCTTTGAGATTACGACGTAGTGATGGCTTTGCACATCCAAGAGGTAGTTTGTGACCTTGGTACTCAGAATGTGCATGACAAGCTCTGCACCTATTGGTGATAACTTTTTGACGTGAAATGCGGTTACGATATGCTAAGGTGGAAATAATATCGTCCTTTCAGGCGAAATTTAAACCCTCTGTACCTGAATTAAGTCCAGATGATTTGAGGAAAACTAACGTTACTTCCATCGATAAGAACTGATCTTTCACATTCCTGTAAAAGTATTAGTGCATTTCCTAGTCGAGAATCTGCTCGAAGAAGTTGCTGAAATCTAATTCCTTCAGACGGGCTTTCAGAAGTAGGAAATCTAGATTGCGTGATGCACTTTCCTCAATTCTGATGTTAAGATCCAGGCCCAGGGTCTTAGCCGCCTGCTCCGCGGCTTTATAAAGAAACGCTCCATTGCCAATTATGTCGTGATTGTTGACGATTGTCAGGAGAGGATATCTTCCGTTTGCAAAGATGTGGGCTGTTCCCAGGATAATCTGGCTATAATGACATTGCAGATTTAGAAGTTTCTTTAGTTAGAATTTTATTATTTTCATAATTATTTTTATTTGTTCCTTTAGAATCGAACCGGAGAACCTATGACAAAGCCACCGGACGCGTCCTCAGGTTGCGGATAGAGGGTCCCTGTACCGAGGGTTTTTTCTGAATACGGTTACAAAAATTAATAAGCAGTCGCAGACAATTATTCGCGGATGGTCCCGAAGGAAAAACCTCTCAAGCTGAGGCTTGAACACCCGTGCCGAAAGCTGAATAGAACCTGGGTGAGCTATCCTTAATAGTGCATCTGGGATACCGGGTGATTTCCTAGAGTATGCAGCCTTATCCTTTCCCTAGCTGCTCATGGAACAACTCTGAAAACAAGTGCCGATCGCTCTAGAACTCGGGGTGCTGCAAATAATTTGAACGGAAATATGATGACAAATCGGCGAGACGATACACGTCTTAAGCGACGGATCGACTAAGGGATGACTTGCTGGACTGCTACGATGCCAGCATTATACCTGATAGCAGAGGTTACACGGTGCGTCTGCGCACTGTGTGATGCCGATACAGCCAGAACTTTTCCACGTTTCACAACAGGCGTTACGAAACCACACCTCTTGAGAACAGGATATGTACGCGGAACGCTTCCCCAACCGCTGCAAGAACAAGCCGCAGACGAAGAAGAGGAATTGACATTAAGACCAACCGCTGAAATTAGGCATCCCACGAGAGATGATGGCGATTTCAGGACTAGAAGTAACATTACTATCCAGGTTTCTCCTAAGCCCCAAGATCTGGTGGAAATGGATGCCGTCCTTCGCAAGGATCTTTCGGAGCAGTCCAACATTTGGACCATCACTTGTTAAGTTTATGATGCGGTGAGATCTCTGGCCGATTCAAATCAAAGGGTAAAGTCGACGATAGATCAGAAAACCAAAAGGCGCTTGCATCAACTGAAGAAGAAGATTGTCTGCGCAAGACAGAACGCGTCCCGTATTCAGGACGTGATTGACTACGTAAGGTCTTGTGAGCTCTTATGATAAGGGTCCAAAACTTTGCTCACGAACTGAGTATGCACCGACACAAATTGAACAAATTAAAGCTGCTGACTATCGAGCAGCACATTGTTAACAAAATACGGATGTTATCTGACGCAAGGAGGATAATACAGAAAAAGGAGGGATGAGTCAGGGAGAATAAACAGTTTCTCGCTGGCCCATCACGCCCCTTCAGCGATCGCCCTGCTTCAGTCAAAATTCCGCAGGTCAAGAAAGCGCTGTTGGGCACGAAGAATTTCTCTGCGGCTGGACCAAATGGTGCTATCAAGAACTTCTGGTGGAAGAAGTTTACTTCTACACACCAATATCTGGTCCGGATCTTCACCTCGTATTTTAAGTCGGAGACGCCCTTTCCGAAGTGGCTGAATGATACCGAAGAAAAGAGACTTGTCCAACCCACGAAACTATAAGCCAATAACTTGTCTGAACACGTTGTATAAGATCTTTACAGCTACACTGAACGACAGAATTGTTCAGGCAATGGAACCTGTGTGACGGGAGATTTACGAATAAAATGGAACAAAGAGAGGCGTAGCAGACTGTCAGGAGAATCTGCTAATCGACAGAAGCGTCTGTAAAAACGGTGCAGGCTACAACTGCAATCTGTCGACGGCCTGGATTGATTACCAGAAAGCTCTCGATTCAACCTGCAGTACACTTATAATCTATCTGTTGGAGAACTAGAAGGTTCATCCGTACATAGTTTGATGCATAGAGAGATTGATACTACTTTAGAAAACTAGATTTACTATTTCATCTGCAAAGCATCATGTGACAGGTAACAGCGTCACCTTCCAGAGGGGCGTCTTTCAGAGCGACACCATGAGCCATCTCCTCTTTTGCATCGCACTTCTGCCAATATCTTTCGCACTACGCAATTATCATGGGTACCTCTGCGGCGAGACTAATAATCGCAAGCATAAAGCCACTCATATATTCTATATGGCTGACATGAAAATGTACGCTTCTGGAACACAGCATCTCAAGGTATGCCCTAAAAATCACCGAGAGGTACATTTAAGAAATTGGTATGGATTTTGGATCGGACAAGTGTGCCAAGATTCATCTGAAACGTGTACGACTTGCTAGCATTTGCGACGACCCTGAGGTCGTGGACAGGAGTGCTATTAAACAGGTTGGCGCTAAAGAGACGCACCTATACCTAGACGTGACCAAGAGTCGCATTCAGGATAACATCATTGAATGAGGGTTTCGGAAGCAGACACAAGCATCTCCTTCGACAGATTTGGTCTTCCAATCTGTCGGCGTTGAACAAAATATTTTCGACTAATAAGCTGGCCGTCCCGTTTCTACCATATCTAATTAAACACTTTCAATTTTATCAGTGTCGTCGATACTGCATGTGATATATTCACATCCCGAAAAAAATGAATATCGGTACCGCAGACACTGACTTCACATCGGTACTCACCTGTTCCGTATTTTTGCCTTTTCGTTTTCACTCTTATGCCCTCTCGTTTGCAATCACTTTGATTTATGATCTCTTAACGTCGTTTCAGGATTTTACTTTCTGTATTTCCGTACTGTTACGAATACTCATACGCGTTATCTTAGGAACTTCCTAAATTCTTATAGATATTTTTTAGCTTTATGGTTTTCTTTCTTCATTTTCCTGTTTTTTTCAGATAAAGAAAAACGAGAGGAAAAGTTTTTTGAGCAAAATAAAACCTGGTTAGCCTCAAAATTCTCATCATCATTTAAAGCCTTATCGTCAAATATTCGAAAAATATTAGAGCTTCGTGGAATGCTCTGAAGAAACCAAGAAAAGAAGGACTTAGGCACTGAAACACTTAATTGCAGGAGATGAAGTTGATTTGTTCACTAATTCACAGACTTTGGACAACAAGACTGCGAGGATGCGCAGGACTCTCGCTCTCGTTATGCAACGTAACGAGAGAGAACTTAAGTAAGCAGGTGTAAATAGAATTGTATCAGAGTGTGGGCGACAATACTCCTAACGTGGTCCTACTGAAGCTCAAGGCACGGACCATTCTTCCGAGTAGCTATTCTCCCGGTACGCTGCCACAGGCTCCAGAAACTTATTCTCTTTGGGCATGCTGTTTAAGCTCCGGAGATATTTCGATTTTTGCTCCTTTGGTTATGCTGTTAAGGCTTCACAGTTATTTTGATTTTCGATCTTTGGGCACGCTGCCAATGCTCCAAACTTGTACCATATTTACCTCTTTTTTCTGGGTTCTTTCTGGGCAGGCTCCAGAGAATACTTGTTTTGATCTCCATTTGGGTACGCCGTCAAGGCTCCAAATATATACTGTATCATTTTCATCCTCTCTGGCTCCAAAAACATTTACACAGATTGCATCATCACCGTCGCCGTGATTCTATATATTTGTATCTCAAGAATCGTGATATTAGATACTTATATCAAACTACGAGACTGAAATGATACTTGTAAAATAAGAAATGGCCGCTCTCTGAAATGAATAGACTGTACAAATCTAGTGTAACGAATGGAAATAAACTTCATTATTCTTAGATTGCCACATGCTCAATTATATACTCACGTCGTTGTGAGATTAGGAATAGTTCAATGAATGATAATTTTAACGATAGAAAACTGTGAATTTCAATCATTTTCCTTCTTTCTAGGTTCAAAATAACTTTTATCGGGATTAATATTAAAGGTAAAATAAACACAAAATACAAGAACTCTTTCAAGGATATGGTAAATGACACGATAAATGTTGAATCAGCAGTTCAAACTAACAACGCAATCCCTTTCACTAATGGCGAGGCTCTAGCACCTTTTGTTGATTTAAAATTGACAAAAAATAAGTAAGAACTTTTAAGGAAGCTCTTGAAAGGCACAAATACAAATATTCTTCCTACTTATAACAGGTTACAAATGCAAAAACCAATTGTTATCCACCAAGTTCTGCAATACGTTTTATTGGAAGAGGAGCCGCTATTTGACTTCAAGACCTATTGGATCATATTGGTCGAAGACTGTTGAAAGTTAACGATGTGAAATCTGGGAATGTGAAGCATACAAAAATGATTTCAAAAAATGGTTGTGATGGTACGTCCGGATTTGAAAATATCCTCGACATTGTTCGCCAAAAAATTAATTGCCAATAATGTTTAGGAATGCTAAAGAGACGAAATAAAAAATTTCACTAGAATTTTACAATATTGAGATGAAAATAATATGTCTGAAGACAAGCACAGTCAAAATTGATGCTTTTGTTTTTCATGTAGAGCACGAACTAATTGGCACAATGATTGATGGCAAAGTATATCAACATCTCACTGGAACAACATCTGTAGCGAATTGTACTATTTGTCAAGCAAAACCAAGTGAGATGAATGATTTAACGCAAGTCCTGCAAACAGAGGAAAATAAGGAAGCGTTTGAGTTTGGATTGCAAGTTTTGTATTTATGGATTAGACTAATGGAATGCATACTAAACATTAGCTATCGGTTGTCAATTAAAACCTGGGCATGTAAGAAAGATGAGGATAAAAATGTTTGCGATACCAGGAAAGAAGTCATAAAAAGAAAAATTCGTCAACAACTTGTTTAATCGTGGACATCCTAAAGCAAGGTACTGTAATGATAGAAGCATTCAGAAAGCCCTTCGAAAATTATGAGATGATTTCCAAAATTACTGGATTCGATAAAGAACTTTTGAAAAACTTTTACTTACTGTTGCAACTTTTAACATCTGGTAAACCTATGGATACAAACAAGTGGCGCAAACATTGTCTAAAAGCAGCAGACTTGTGTATCCAAAAATACAGTTAGTACTTCATGCCTACATTAATGCATAAAGTTAATTCATGGTCCCAACATAATCGACTCCCTTGTTGCCCCGATCGGTCAATCATCAGAAGAGGCACAAGAAGCTAATTGCAAGAATAAAGACTTTGAAAGAAGCAGGGAGAACAATGCCAGAAAAACAAGTTGAATTGACACAAATAATGACTTACTGCCTTACTTCTTATTCTGTGCTGATTTTTACATAACTAGTTTGAGAACTGATTTCGTAAAGCCAAAGAGACTATTACTCCTAGTAGCTAGAGCAATGCTTCTAGAAACTACCTAGTGCGGGCAATGTGTCTGCCCAGTAGTACTAACTCCGATCATTATATCACAGAAGGTTATTTTAAAAATAAATACAGCTATTCTGTAAACCAAAAAAGAAAGTCGAGTAGCCAAATAATGCATTTGTTAGTTAAGTTTGTTTAAACAATTATCAAATGCTAGCAATTCATAGCAAAAAGTCATTGCTAAATAACTTGCTGTTAAATCCATGAAAAAAGTGAAATTTTAGTCATAAATTTTCATGAATGATAAATGATATTTGACAAATGTACAGTAGTAAAAGTGATTTCGTCTCTTACTTTTCCACCGAAGACGTTGACTTATTCTTCAAACAGAGCTGTGGAAAAGGTACTTCGAAATTCTTTCTCAAAGAGATTCAAATAAACGAAATGATGGATTTTATTCACTGTTTTCCGACGAGAATAGTTAAATGATTAGATAAGCTTTTTCGTATGGTGATTTTTTTCCTCAATAATTTTGACATTTCCAAAGTTAAATCAGTAAACGTCTTTAGGTAGAAATTACAAAATTTTGAAAAGCTTCTTCTGTAGAGAACTTGACACTTATTCAGTTTGAGTTGGAAGAACATACCTTCATTCCTTTTGTTATGAAAGAAACAGTTTTCATAGGTAGTTATTTCATTAATTTTTTCATAAATATTATCTCCATTCATGTATACCATTTCAGGTCCTCAAATGTAAAAATTTTCCCTTCCACAGAAGATCTACAGCCATTTACCGTTCGAATCCACCCCTAAATTACAAACCATGTCTGCAGTCGGATTTTTATTAGAAGCGCTCGCGTTCGCTTGGACTTTTGGCCAAAATTGAGAAAAACTGAAGTAAAACGAAATTTTCGATCGCAGAAATGCCGATTATTCAATACATGATTTTATATTTTCATTTTTCTGCAGAAGTGTCCGTTAACATGGCAACAACTGTTCCACTTACCCTATATATAACTCTATTAATGAAATTAAACTTCAATTACAGTTATATTGATGAGCTTTCAGGAATGCGATCACGCATCGCCTTTGCCAGGCATTATGGGCCTATCAGAGAAAAAACGAAAGATAAATTTTACATCAATTTTAGGTGAAAGACTTGCTAGTGTGACCAGACATCCTGATTTTTCACTGCTGTTCTAATGTTTTCTGCGCTGTCCTGATTTCTCATGCCGAGGGGAATAGGGCAATAAGGTTTTACCAATGACGAAATTACGCAGAGTTACCAGCAGTTACCTTGTTGGTCATGACATATCGTAGTGCCCTTGCAGCAGCAGAATATTTCAGGGTATTCCATTTTTGTCCAGAGATGTCCTGGAGATATCCTTGTGACATCTACAGGATATCTCGCTAAGGCGGAAATTTCGATATCCCTGGGATATGCATAGGATATCCAAGGATGTTTTTTGGACCGTAATAACTCCTCCAAATAACGTGCCCTTAGTTAAATTGGATTAGGGGTGGAGAACATACAGGTGGAAGGGGGTGAGAAGTGGGGTAATGTCCTGGTTTTTCGATCAAGTTATCTGGACACCCTGAGATTCGCTGCAACAAAAATTAATCTTGCCAGTTTAACTTCATACGAAGCGGAGGTAATTTCGTTATTTTAAGCTTGCCTGGGTAATCTTTCGTCTGCTTTTGCTTCAAATTTTATTCGAAAAGTAGCGAAAGTTGCAACGCCAGCGTTATCTACCATCATTTGAGCTCATTAAACTGTAGCAAAATGGCAATACCCAGCTATCAGTTGCTTTTTGTTAAGTTGTGTAAAATGAGTTCTCGTGCATTAAAGATAGTCTTATCTATTTCAGAGGAGATTTATCAACAAGAACAATTTTTGGTTAAGGTTTTTTGTTACCGATTCTACGCTTTACCCCAATTCGCTCACTCCAGCGTGACGCAGTTAGCTGACGTCAGAATTATTCTCCTGATCTCATTGAAAATTTTGCAGGAGTCTGATCAATTTTTAACCATTCAAAAATTTATCTGCAGCACTTTTAACTTTTTTTTTCTGTGTAATAAGGACTTAATCCATTTACTTATTCTATGTAAGCATATAATGGCTTTTCTTCATTTTAAATAGATTATCTATAACGCCCCGTACATCTTTGGTCACTTTGATATACTAAATATTCTCAGACGTTACACATAATTTTTGATCACTCGCTGGAAAACTTGAAAGATTTAACAAGGGTTGAAGACATCCAGGGTCTATAGTCTTAGAAATCTGGCATTCCTATTTCCATCCATTGTAATATAGCACGTATACTAGTTATTTTTATATTTGTCAGAGTTTCTGCTCTGTAAGCCGTAAATAATACTAATTTTATTACAACATTTTCTGGTACATTTGTTAATGATTTAAGGGGTGCTCTCAAATAATGCAGCACGCGATTGATACATTGCCAGTATACGAGTATTTTGGTTCAGCTGGTCTAAACTTAACTAGAACGTTTAGAAACCTGCTATCAACATAATCTTCTCTAATATCCTCAAAAGAGGTATCGTTGTTAAAGATATTCATTGTGGCTTTGTGAAAATCAATGTTATTTTTATAACAAAATTGTGCGCATTGTCGCAAGAATGACTCGTCTTCTTTCAGTAGGAGTTGAGGGATGGCACAGCAAGTTACGACACATTTTATTGAAATTGAAATTATTAAGTATAAAATTATAGATGATTAAAATTCCCATCGCCACGAAAGGCTTTTTTGTAACTTATTTTCCCGATAACACAGGACTTCAAGAATAAAATTTGTCTACTGTGCCGGGACAAATAGTAAGGGTTTTCTGTAGATTTTTCGTCTCTGAATTCGAATGTGAAATCGAAATTTCTCTATCAAGTTTCTAAAGAAATTGAGGCCAAACGAGTTTTTTGCAATTTTTTAAAAACAACATAGGGCGTGAATTTTACGCATAGTATAAAGATGGTAATAGGAGCATTTGGGAAAAGTTTGAATTAATTTTGTGAACGTACTCTATAAGAAATTTGAAAGAATACTAATGAGTTGTGTAAATTTTTGAATAGTAGTGCAAAAATGTGGATCGGTAAAAATGAAATGCGTTTCGAGAACATCATGTCGAACTCTGCGCTTCGTTCGAGGGTTTCTGAGCTCGGTTTCTTACGATTTACTGAATAAATATCAACAGGAATAGTAGTTTGGTGGATTTGAATAAAACATGCGGAACTTTGCAGATTTTGTTTCCAAAATATTACATGATTAAGATTAGCCGTAGGGTTTGGTTATTTAGGATCAAATGCATTGGAATGTTTTTTTATGAATCACTGTCTCCAAGTTCCCGCAGCGAAGCGCATCTTGCAGTTTAGGCAACTGATCGTAAAAATTAAGTTTTTTTCTCATTTTCTATTTATTTTAGACATTTCTTTGCACCCTCAGTTTTACTTGAATTTGAGTTAACTCTCATGATCACTTGTCCGAAAATTTCCCTTTTCTTATTGAAGATACCCCTTCTTTATTAGAAATTTAGTTTTAAGAGGATATTGCTTCCTCTTTTAATACTAATTTTTATATTAGCCTGAAGTAGCCCCGGGAAATTGTCTTTTCAATTTTTCACACATTTTGTAAGAACTAATGATTGAAAAATCATCACGCCGTCTGTACGTCTTCACAACTAAATTCTCTACATTTGTCTCTAACCGTTTTTATGTAGATTCCTATAAAAAGAGGTTGAAGTGATTTTTTGGAAGATCGCATACGTTCAACAGCTACTTGCGACGCATTTCAAAAGAAATTTCAGCACTCGGACGAAATACTAATGAATGACGTTTATGCACTCTGTAGGCAATATTTGAAACTATACACTTCGGCTATGGGACAAATTCAAACACTGCACCATAGGGGAAGTGGGTCTATAATGGCCAGCTTAGAGTAGAGAAGACTATTACTCTTTGCTATTAAACATCAATTAACAATAAATTGTGTTAAAGGCAATACGTCTATGTATTCTGATCATTACAGACTTTAAAAGTCACGAAGAAAATAATTAAATAAGTATAAAATGTCGAAAAAAAACGACCAGACTGTGGTCGTTTCAGATAGGTACACGTGTGGCTAAAATAGCGAACTGAATTCAAAAATTTTAAACAGTCATGTTTTCCATCAAATTTTGTTACTAATGTTGTTAAATGGTTTCCGATAAAATTCTTTGTATGGAAATTAAAAATTTATCTATCGAAACTGTTCCAAAAATATAAAATAGACGTCAGATGGTACGGTTATACAGGTAAGAATGCTTGGAAAACTGGTTTACTTACACTTTCAGACACAAAAACTTGTATCGCTTAGCTTATGTTTATAGCGTATGTACCATGTATTTCGCTTCGAGTTGAAATCATGGACTATTAGGAAGGGGGTAGGCGTGTGTTTTCAATTTCGACTACATATTTTCTAATGCAACTCCTTTAACAATACGCCACCCTTTTTTAAAGTTACGATTTTCAAAATTACTTTTGCGGGTATTTTTTCGGTCATGGTCGTAATCAGCGCATCAAAATACTGATACGCCAATCATGCCCAAAGTTATGGTGGAACATAAACAAAAGCGTTGAAAAATGAAAAATGAAAAATCGATTTTCGGTTTAACATTTTCAAAATTATACTTGGATGTTATTGACAAGCGCGAAGCTTCATGGGCCCTGGAAATCGATTGTGGATCGAACTTATAGGATTTAGGCCAAACGGTGAAGCCATTTTTTCTGATTTTCGTATAAATAATCTGAAGAGTATATAGACTCCCGGTACAGGCCGCTTTCTTCGAAAAAAAATTATTTTTTATGTAACAATTGAAAGAAAAAATGCGCCTGGATGGTCACGTTGTAGTAAAGTGTTCTACTATTTTGCGAAGGAGGGAGCAGGTAAAGCAGTTTCGAGCTCGGACTTTCCTTTGGGCGACCCTAGTGAGAAAAGGAAAAACTACCATCCGTTATGACTCAAGTTTGCAGGTAATGGAACGCCTACTGTGACCAACATGGATTCATTCAGGGGCGAAAACACCGTAGATGAAAAGTAGGGGCTCCTTCCCAAACAAGTGGGTGAATTCCCAAAAGATTGGGTGGGTGGAGGTAGTTGGGGGTGGATAATATCATAAAATGCAGATTTTAAGTAAAATAAAACTATAAACAATATAATATCATGAGCAAATGTAAATAAAATTCAACTCATAAATTACGAGAATTATAAGATGAAAAGTTCGGTGTCAATTTAATTTCAGAATTAGAATGATCCATGGCCGTATAACGGATTTTCGAAGGGTTTCACCACTCGGTTTTTGAGTGTACCATACACCACATTATAAAACATAACTAAGGATTTCGAAAGGTTTCAAAATATTTCAAAGATTTTAACATATTTAAAAGGATTTTGAACATTACACAAAATTTTCACGGATTTCAAAGATTAAAAAAAGGCGTGTACACCATATTCCAAATATTTCACAACAATTTCACAAAGCTTTCAAGACATTCAAAAGATTTTAACGATTTCAAAGATTTTTAAATATCTTCAAGATTTGAAACGATTCCAAAAGGTTTAAAAACATTTTAGAAGATTTAAAAAGATTTCACTAAGATTTCAAATATTTTATTTATTTCAAGGAATGAAAAATATTTCGCAAACATTCCGAAAAAATGTTAGAAATATTTCAAAAGATTTGACCAATATTTCACAAAAATTTCCCAAAGATTTCGAACATTTCCAAAGATTTTAAAACTTTCAAAAGATTTTACAAATTTCAGAAAGTTTACAGTAAACCATATTTCCAAGATTTCAGAAGATTTTAGACAGATTAAGAATATTTTCATGATTTCAAATGAGTACAACTGATTCCAGAAAGATTTCACAAATGTGTCGAAAATTTCATATAAATATCATAATGATTTTAAAAGAATACGAGTACAAGAATTCTAAAGATCTAAAAAAGGGTACAGTTCACCAGATTTTCAAAGATTTCAAAATATTTCCAATATTTTGAATGATCTTAAATATTTTAATGAAAAAGAACAAATACGAAAGATTTCACAAATATTTTAAAGATTTTCAATTATTTCAAAGGATTTCAACGAATTTGAGAAGATTTTACAAGATTCCAATGATTTCAAATTAACACAAAAGATTTCATAAACGAAGGTTTAAAAGAAATTTCACAAATATTTCCAAGATTGCAAAAAATTTCAAAGAATTTCAGATTTCAAGGATTTCAAATATTTCACAAAAATTTTAAAAATGATTCACAGAAATGTCAACATGTCACAAAGATTTTTAGTACTTAAAGAGGTTTCAACGAATTCACAACGATTTCAAGGATTTTAAAGACGATTTATGTTCGTAAAAAATCAGGAATTTGTTTATTTATGGTTCTGCTTTCTTTAAAAATTTTTGGCCAATGAAAAATGAAATGGCTCATTTTTTACATCTATAACAGACGGTTATTCAATTATTTGATGTAAAAAAGGGAGACCTGGAAAAACTTGACTTCTTGACCTGGAAAACCTGGAAAAGACCTTGAATTTCGTTTCTATGAATCGCTGGATACTTTAAATGTACATGTTTCAGATTTTTCTGAGCAACACATTTTAAGATACTTCTGAGATACAACTGTGCACACATCTCAATATCATTAAAAATTTATTTGTTTATAACACTATTCATTGCAAACGCTTTATCCTAACAAAAAAAGTGCAAAAGGCAAAAAAGTCTTATTTTTGCTTAGCGAGCTGAAAGTGATATAATGAATTTTCGTTGTGAATAAATAATTATATTGTTTAAAATTAATTGTTCACACAAAAACTGACCAAGATTTCGAAAAACCTAATCAAGATATTCATAATCAGGGGACTTTTTTGGACCTTTTGAACAAAAGTTACCTTGGGGACCTATCAGTGCTTACGAAAGTGTTAGTGGCGCCTTTTTAATTACAAAGATCTGTGTTGATTCAAGAAATGAGGGGGGTAAACTCTCGCCTTCTTTTTAGACGCTCTAGTAATTTTAATGTTTCGCAATTGCATAGTATTTTCTTAAATATGCGCAGGGCCGGCGGGGTAAAATTTTTCAATGTATGGAGTTTCTTGTTTAAGCGGCAGGGAGGGGGGTAACCATTTTTCGAAGAAAATTAATAATAATAATCTTCCAATTCATACACTTATTTTGTTCACTCTAAAGCTCATATATTCCTACAAATAGCCGAATTTTCCATTAAATAGTTGAATTTTCAACCAAGAAAATCAATTTTCTAGTAACAGACGAATTTCTAAGGAAATAGTTACATTTTTAATCAATGAGATGAATTTTTAAAAAAAGGGCTTAGCTTCTAATCAAGTACTTGAATTTACAACTGAGGAAAATGAATTCTGAGCGAAAAATGTAATAGTTGATATTAAAACTAAAAAAGATTTTAATTTTAAAGTAAGAAAAGTTGAATTTATCTTAAAAAGACGAATTTTTAACAAAGTAGTTGAATCCTCAACCAGAACAGATTAATTTTCACCCAAACAGTTGCATTCTCAACCAAAAACATTAAATTTCTACCAAAAAAGATGAATTTTCGAACCAAAAAGACGAATTTTCAACAAAAAAAAATTTGCAGTCATTAAAGAATTTTCACATAAAAAAAAAATTAATTTCAAACCTAAAATGGAATAGTTGAATTTTCATTTGAAAACTTTATAATTGATTTTCAACCAACATAAAATCGAATTTTCAACAAAATACTTAAATTTTCAACAAAAGAGATGAATTTTCAACTGAAATTATGAATCTTTAACACACAAGAAAATGAATTTTCAACTGAGTAGTTCAATTTTCAACCAAGTAGTTGCATCTTTAACCGAAAAAAATTCAATTCCTACCAGAAGAGATGAATTTTTAAACCAAAAAGACGAATTTTCAACGAAATAGTTAAACTCTCAACCAAGGCAGATTAATTGTCAACCAGAAAGTTGTATTTTTAACCAGAAAAGATAAAATTTCTACCATGAAGGATGAATTTTCAGATCAAAAACATAAATTTTCAACAAAAGAGTTGAATTTTCAACTAAGAAAGATTTTTTAGTCAAGAAACGAAAAAAAATGCTAACAAACTGTTAAATTTTCAAGACAAAAACGGAATTTTCTACAAGACAAATAAATTTTCAGCTTGAAAATTCGAATATTCAACAAAAAGGTTACTTTCCAACCAAATAGTTGAATTTTCTGTCAAAATAAATAAATTTTGAAGCATATAATGAACTTTTGACCAAAAAATATTAATTCTCAACCAAAAATATGATAGTAGACATTTGAACAAAAAGGAATTAGCTTTCGATCTAAAGTAGTTGGACTTTATTATTGGGTCTTATTAACAA
The DNA here is from genome assembly GCA_032362435.1 of Melikaiella ostensackeni. Taxonomy (NCBI): domain Eukaryota; kingdom Metazoa; phylum Arthropoda; class Insecta; order Hymenoptera; family Cynipidae; genus Melikaiella; species Melikaiella ostensackeni. The sequence continues at coordinate 7,200,275 of JAUMHM010000049.1, forward strand.
ATATTTAATGTAAACTATTTTTAATGTAATATTTAAAATTTTTCCTATTTTTATTAGGAGATTTGAAAAAATTATTTATTAAAATTGAAAAAATAATTGATTGGAAGATTTGAAGAGTGAATAATAATTCAAAGTGAAGTGTTAAAAATTACACGATTTGAAATAAGAAAGTTTAAAATTGTGTTGTTCAAAATGAAAATAGGTAAAAATTCAACCATCTGAAGTTGATACCTCAGAAATTGAATAATTGCCTTAAATTTTCAATGGTTACGATTTCAGAGTTCTGAATTTTTATGTTGAACGCTGAAGATTCAATTTTTCCGTTTCATCAGTTTTAATTTTGCAATTAAAATTGAAATGGTTGAATTTTAGAAACTATAATTACCAATTGGAAAATTGTTAATATTTAAACTATTCAAATTCACTCAAAATGAATAAAATTTTAAAGGATGTGAGTATGAGAAAGTTTCAATATCCCAATTATTGGTAATCAACAATTTTAGCAGTTCATAAATGAAGTTCGGATTCTTCTAATTGTTAATGTTCCATATTAAAAATTTTTTTATTCTTAATGTTTCCCATTTAAGATTACTTTCTTTTAAGATTTTCAGAATAATTAAATTTTGATGGTTCATAATTGAAAAATTTTCTATTTTGAACGGTAAATTTGACGCTGATTTTATTTTTTAACCTTAGAAAAATTTGTTGAATCAATTTTTATTTTTTCAGATAATAACAATAAACAATTCTGGAATTTCAGAAGCTTTGAATTTGAAACATTATATTGAGTTCCCATTACAAATTATCAAATTATCCAATTTTAATCGCTCCGAATTGAAAATTATTCAAATTCAAGGGGTTTCCATTTTTAATTATTCAATTGCGAATGCTTTTAATTAGAAACAATACAATTCGAATTCCTTTGAATTCAAAATGATATAATTTTCACTTCTTTTCATTCCATTCGAAATATTGTCCCTTTGCAAGATTTTACCTAATCTCAAGTTGTTTGATTTTAAATGTTTTTAAATCAAAACCGTTAAATATATATGTTTTTCTTTCAAATTTATAACGCTTTAATTCAAAATTATTATTGATTAATAATTGCTTTAAAAATTCGTAAAACTCTTGATATTTAGAAATTTGTTTAATAATGGATTTGAAAATTGGTTATATTTTTAATATTTAGGAATGAAAAATTTCGAAAAGTGCAGTAATATAGTTTATACTGGTATATACATATTTAAAGGAAAAAATCGTCCTCATTTCAGTGTATGGAATTCCATACACTCTTCGATCTAGTGCATGGAGTACTCTATACACTCCATACATACTCCGCCACCCCTGATTATACGTGAATGTAAAATTTCCGAATGTAATTATCAGCTGCTCGTAAGAAATGCAGTATTCGCCTAAAAGTAACATTGTGAAGTAAAACATCAATGGTAGAACGATTGATAGTTATTGTTTCGAACAAAATTACGTACAAGTGTACATAAAGTATGGTCAATTTAGCTGAAAGAAGGCCATTTTGTAGAAAAAATTAGCAGCTTCTCCTATTCATTTCAATAAAAACACATGCTATAAGTTTTTTTCATGCGGAATAGAAGATGCGCAATTAAATTTCATATTCAAATATATGTTTGAAAAATTAAAATTTGAAACATTTTTTACAAGCTCTCAGGGTCAACAAAACAGAGCGCTAGACTTCCATAAACGGTTATTGCAGAGAGGCCCTGAGTTGTGCAAACATGCAAAGTTTGTGTATAGTGTGGATAAATCTGGTATTTTTCATAAGAAATTGGGCGACACATATTATTGATATTTTGCATGTTTGTATAATCTACCCGTTTATACAGAGAGCTTGTATATTGTCATTTAATGTACAAGGTTCTACTTTCGGAGTAAGTATGCCGAAAATTGTACAATTATACGGATTCGGCGTGAATATTACATGAATGAAATAACATAAATGAATAACTTATAAGAAACTGTTTTTTTTACATTTACTCGTGATATTATATTGTTTACAATTTTGTTATACATAAAATGTGCATTTCATGATATTATCCACCCCCAACCATCTCCACCCACTCAACCTTTTGGGAATTCACGCACTGATTCTGGTAGGGGCCTTACTTTTCGTATATAGTATCTTCGCCCCTGAATAAATCAATGTCGGTTATAGTGGGTGTTTCATTACCTGCAGACTTGAGTCATAAAGGATGGTACTTTTTCTTTTTCTCGATAGGGTCGCCCAAAGGAATGTCCGAGCTTGAAAACTGCTTTACCGGCTCCCTGCATTGCTGAATAGTAGAATACTTTACTACAACGATGCCATCCAGGCGCATTTTTTTCTTTTAATTGTTACATAAAAAATAGATTTTTTTGAGAAAAGCGGCCTGCACCGGGAGTCTCTTTACTCTTTAGATTATTTATACAAAAAATCAGACAAAAATGGCTTCACCGTTTGGCCTAAATCCTATGAGTCCGATTTACACTCGATTTCGAGGGCCCCTATGTGCCTATGTCACTCAAACTATCATAACCTGAACTTAAAATAAATTTATGCCAATACGTCAATCCTGTCCAAAGGTATAGTGAAACATAGACGGTACGAGAAAAAATTGACAAACATATGTCTTATTTTTCCTGCGCGTATTCGACTAAAAACTTGTGGATCCCATAATGGTCCCAAAGAGTTCAGAATAGCCCTTGTTGATGATATCTGAAATCGCTGCATTTATAACGTACGAGAACCGCTTCAAAAAGGAAAAATTCACGATTTTGAATCTCTTTTTACAAACCACCTATAAAAACCGACGGCTAGGTTGGGTGACCGTTTATGATTCTTGCTTAATGTTAGTCGTGTGTCAAGTGGAAGGTTTGACGACGAGGATAAGCGTGAGCACTCAATGCTATTCAATGTCGATGTATTTGGTAATATAAATGGTAAATGGTAAATGTATTTGGTAATATAACAATTATTCTTTTATATGAAGTAACAAGGACCACGTATCATTAAAAACGATTCCATTCAAATCCACTCAACAATTTGAATCAAATTAACAAACTTCGTACATTGCTTCGCCAATGACATTTCCAGCTGGTCCGTAATTGCAGACTAAGTAGACTTTGTTGAATCCGTCTTCATTGTACTTGACCGCACCACAGCCCAAGTACAAAGACTTAGCCCAAACTAACTGTGTGTAGTGACCAACTCCTGGATTGAAGCTGTGATTAAATTGCAACAATAATCAATTAGGTATTATCAAGATAAACGTCATTTGCCTCTTTAACATCTGATCATGTTTTTTAATGCCAGAGTATTTTTACAATAACGACTTATATGAGAGCATACGGAAAACGTTAACACCGAAAAAATAAACTAACGTCTATGAATTTACTACTTTATAGTTGGTGTTAGTTTAGCTAAACAACAAAAGCAAAGTTTAACAGAGATATTGAGATTTTTGTCTCACTGTTCCATTCTTGAAAAAACGAGAAAAAATCCACCTCGGGCTGGGTTCCAACCAGGAACTCTGATATTTTAAGAGCGAGCGTTTTATAAATTTTTTCTCGTTCTCTAAAAACTCAAATAGTAAGACCATATTCTTGATTTCTATATATTATCAGTTACCTGAAATTTGTGACATCTTGTCCGTTGAATAACTTGACTTCGTCATACCACATCTGCACAAGTGTCGTTATGTCAGGAGAATAATTTTCTTCAGTAGATCCACTGTATGCAATGTTTTGACCTACTTGGAATCTCTCTGAAATAAAAAAATATAAACTTAACGACATCTCACGTGATGGTTGCATTCAATCATCGCGCAAAATGTCAACTTATACATACCAACATCACGACATTGATCATGTTCGAATTTACAGGTATTGGCTGATCTTTGGGCTATTGTTGCAAGTTCGTCATCCCATGTCTACAAAAATCATAAGTAAATTAAATACCTTCTAATAATATCTGAGAAGATTTTATTGTCCTTTCATTTGAACTAGACTTACAAGATCGGGCATACTTTTTGCAGCTGGTTGTGGACCTGGACTTCCTTCAGTTTCCAATCCAGCAGCTACTTTTTGTCGCAATTCATTATGCTTCTTCAGAATAAGCTGCTTTTCTTCATCAGTTAATCCCACACCATATGTTTGGCATTGAGGTTCAGGACTCTGTATTTATAAACCGAAATTCGTATTACATGACCTTTAGTTTTTAGAAAAATAAATCCATGTCGAAATAAAGATGAATGTAGGTTCACAGTACTTTGATAAATTATCATCACGTTCGAGAATTTAAATTAATCTTAACAAAATTATGTTAACAAATTCAAAAACGAAAGTAATACGAAAGTGGATAACGTAGTGTCCAATCTTTTAAAAAAACACAAATACTTGCTTTGAAAAGACACATAGTGTGAACTCCTGGACTGCAAGTGCTTATGTTGCAGTAATCAGTGGCAGTGGAGAATTTCATTATCGCCAGCATTAAGATAACCGAAGCACAACAAAACCGAATCATGATGTGTAGATACTATGCGCAGTTTTATTTAAACAGTCAGAAGGAACTTTTGTGGATGCAGCTGATAAGTTCGCTTGCCTTTTTATACCATTCATATACACACCACTTTCTACATGATTGCTTGACATATATGCGCATAAATAAAGTTAAATAAATTAAACATTTTCAAAAAAGAGACTCTTCTCAAATAAAAATGTAAGCGTTTCAATTTTGACCTTCAGTTTTCCTTATTTACATAGTTTCAAACACTTGTACATGTGCTTGTATTCAAATGAGAATCTGGCTGATGTTTTCCTACTCCCGAACGTATTGACAGAACTATTATCTACAGTCAAATAAAATCCTCAAACACACGGGCGATTTCTTTCTTTCTAAGATTGATAAATATGCTGATGTTCAATTGAAACTTGAGATGAGTAATTACACATACTGTTTTCCATGATAAAATATTTTACAATACGCATTTCTCGCTGATGCTCTAAATCTATTGGGTACAACAAAACTTTTTTAACTTTTTTGTTTATTATTGCATCATATAACATAAAATTGTGCAAAAAAATAATTCAGAACTCGTAAGCGAAGTCCAGCTTTTGCCCTAAGAAATTCATCTGGACTATACACCTGTTTTTGAATTTTCCTCCCAATTATTAACAAGGAGATGATCAGGGTTGGGATTTTTTTTTCAATTTCCTGAAGTTCCTAATGAGACTCCATTGAATGACTATGAAGTTTCCCAATAAGTTTACTTGTCAAAGGCGAGTCGTTTTGAAAAAAGTTTGACGAAAAATTATCTTCCCACTAGAAGCATCATGAAATTGTTCCACCTGTATGGAAATACTTTATCATTGATATTCAAGTTATTGGTTTTACATCTGAGATTTAATTAAGTGAATTTCAAAACGCGCGGTGTATAATTCGAAAACTAATCATTTTCAACGACATAGTTTCAAGATCCTAATTTGAGAATGCTTCAATTTTTGAACTAAGTTTGGAATTGTTTAATTGTTAACGCTTTCAGTTTGAAATTCATTAATTTTCAAGGTTTCCAGTTCGAAAGCATATAATTTTTGATTTTTTTGGAATAATTTAACTTCAAAGTTTCACAATATTGGAACATATTCACTGTGCCTTCAAAGCAGTGCCTTAACTTCAGAATCACACGAAATAACAGGAAGGTTATTAATTAATATATGAATATATATATATATATATGAATTATACATTGTTTGCATCCAGCTCTGTGAAACAGTAAAAACATTAGATTCTAGCGGTTACATTTTAGTTGAATAACATTTAATATTATTTATTCAATTAATATTTACTATACCAATCCAAAAACCAGTAATTATTTTCATTCAAATGCAAGGAGCAGACAAGTAAATTCTTGAAGTTATGATCTATCACGTTTAAATTTCACAACCACTCAAGGTGTTTATCTACAACTTCAATTTTTCCACATACATTTCCTCTTTTTTCAACACTTTCAAGCTTCAACACTCTATAAAAACTGAAATTAAAGTTTTTATTCTCTTTGGAGTCACAATCATTGACGCAAAAATCTCCGAAATTTGTCGATTTTTGATACTGACGTGCAAATTCCATTATTGGAGCAAATAATTATCAGCTAGGAAGTATTTTGCTCGCCAGAGCTACTTATTACAGCACTTATTCATTCAGTTGGACGATCATTACAGTTAATGAGGGCTATGTTTTTGCTGGTTTTTCTGATGTTTGACTTTTTAAAAATTTTTTTTAATTTGTCATCCACGACCATATTTGTTAGTTCGCGTAGGGGCGCACAGTGTCGCATAGCATGTTTAAATCCCCAATACTAATTAGGAAAAATTTCCCCGCTTTTGGATTGGGTATTTTGCTAATAACTCGAGAAAGAAAAATGGGACATTAATCGAAAAGAGTTCAAAATGCATATTTTTCGATGGGCGATCTTAGGTCAATCATACGGCATTTAAATTGTCATTTAATTCAAGTGATTTGATTCAAAAATCGTTATTATGAAGTAAAAAAGAAGATTATTTTAGGTAAACATATCTAGTACCTACTGTATACATTTTAAATAATTTGACCATAAATTATATTTCCACGCTCGAAACGGAACGTGAACGCGCAAGTGCATTTACTGGTAATTATTAATATTTGCTAACGAATTTCAATGAACTGAAACCTTGAAATTATCAGATTATGGCGTGAGACCTTCGTTAGTTTGCTTTCGATTTAATGCGTCGACAAGATTATTAATCTTCTGACAGAAAATAGCGGTCGCTTCACAACCTTGAAGCTCTATATTTGCGTGAACTAATACGAATATCAGTTATGATGAAATATGCTATTGAAATACTTTTTGCAACAATAATACATGAAGAAGGTTAACATAAAAATAATTTTGATTGACTTAGAGTCTAGTGAAAATATCTAAAAGTCACATATTGTTTTTTATTTCACGATAAAATGAATTTTGAGTGTCTAAATGTAGTGAATATATCATTTTGTCGATACAATTGATATAACTCTAAGAAAATAGCGAAAAAGCCGATTTTCAAAGATTTTGATCGATTTCCAGGTCATTTGGAGAGTGTGAGAAATATATTGATGCAACGCAAATGTTAAAAAATTTATTGAATTTGTTATAAACAAAGAACTATTTATGTCGATAAATTATTCAAATTTGTGCGAACAAAGTGACAAATCGCTGCCAATCCCCACGAAACCATTTTCATTGACTTGTTTGTTTATAACAAATTCACTACATCTTTAAACATTTGTGCTGTTATTGGACACCTTTTTTGGACAGTTTCTTTATGTTTTATAGATATTTTTGATCAAATCCAAGTATTTGTTAAAAACCGGTACACTTCAAAGTCAAACTTTCTTTCATCTTTGTTATTAAATAATTTTTTTTTTTTTCAAAAATCTGTCATAACAGTTCGGTGCGGAATTTAATTAGGTTTTGTAAGCGAAAAAAATGTTCGATTGGAATAATAATTGTCTTCTGAAAATCAATTTGTCCACGGACGTTTTTTGCCCCACAGTGCGCCTCACAGTGTTCCAAAAAGCACTTCTATTCGAAAAAAATCGCTCGACAGTTAAATTTTCAGTCGGTTTGGATGTATTTTTTTAGTGACCGTAAGGCTTACAGGTATAACGCGTGACTGCTAATTTTTTACTTTTCTCAAAGCAACCTTTTTTATTAAATAACAAATGAGACTATTTTTTTAAATAACTTTTCACGGATGTCACTGCACAAAATATTTTTAAATTTAATAAAACATTTTTTTAATCAGTATAAGAACTACACAGGAATAATTTATTACGTGTGAGAGTAGGAAAAAGGATTGCTTATAATGTAGGAAGCAAATTAATAAACAAGTGTAATTTTTTTGTAGAATGCAATGATTAATTTTTAAAATTCACTGTTTTTGCATAAAATATGAGGAAAATTAATGTACGATAACGATTAGTTATAAATATTTGCTCTTGTGTTATTTTATAATCAATTTTTGTAAACAAATACAGTTTGACAATGTCTGAATGAGTAGGCTCAGTTTTTTTTGCAAAATAATCTGAAAATGTTTTTTCAATGACACCTTATTGTCATATTTTGTAGCTTGAGGAGCTTTTTTATTTATTCAAATAATTATTATAAACGAATGCAAACTAGCATTGTCTGTAGCGTGGAAAAAAAATTGAAAATATGCTTTTTTTCACCGAATTAACCTGACCTCCCCCTTAAGTGAACTAGGAGGGGAACTTAAGGGTTGTTGAATATTATTGTGAAGTTGAGAACATATCCTCTGGTTTTCTGAAGTTGACCTGTAAGAATATTTCCAGTTTAATAATTTTAAGGCTGTTTTTCATTGCAACACTTTAAAATTATTTCGTTAAAAGTGATAGGGGTTATTTTAGAGGGTTGTTGAATATAATTGTGTGGTTGAAAAAATAACCCGGATATTTCTGAAGGTGACCTGTGATACTATATTCAATTTGAAAATGTTGTGACTGTTTTACATGCAGGCACGTTGGAATGGTTTCTTTCAGAATGATAGAGGTGAATTTTGGGGTTGTTTGTTATTATTGTGAGACTGAAAATATAACCTGGAATTTTTTGAACGCAACTTGTGTGACTATTATTAATCTAAAAATTTTATATCAATTTTACTTGGAGACACTTTGAATTGTTTCGCTAAAAGTGATATGGGGTTGTTTTTGGAGGTTTTTGAACATTATTGTGCCACTGAAAACGAAACCTGGAGTTTTATAGAGGTGACCTGCGTGACTGTTTTCAATTCAACAATATTATGGTCATTTTACATGGAGACACATTGAAATTATTTCGTTAAAAGTGATACGGGGTTGTTTTATGGGGATATTGAATGTTATTATGGCATGGGTAACATAGCCAGGAGCTTTGTCAAGGTGAGCAAGGGGTGGATTTCAGGAATTGTTGAATATGATTGCATGGTTGAGAATATAATCTGAAGTTTTGTGAAGGTAACCTGTGTGACTATTATCAATTTGAAAGTTTTATGTCAATTTTACATGGAGACACTTTGGAATTGTTTCGTTAAAAGTGATATGGTGTTGTTTTGGAGCATTTTTGAATATTATTGTGGGGTTGAGAACATAACTTGGAGTTTTGTAAAGGTAACCTGTGTGACTAATTTCAATTTAAAAATTTTATGGTCATTTTACATGAAAACACTTTGGAATATTTCCGTTAAAAGTGATGTGGGGTGTTTTGGGGCTTTGTCATCCTCTGACCCAACAATTGTCCAATCTCTGGGATATTTGCGCCTGATAAAAATATTCAGAGCAAAAGCAATGAATCATTCTCTCTTCTTATCAACTATATATTACGCTGTAGCTTTGGTGGATGAGTGAGAATTGCGTATTGAGAAAAAATTTACCTTAAAAAACGGAATGTTAGTTAATGAATCTCAAATTACAACTGAACACCGTCATGTTTATCAATCTTAGAAAGCAATATATCATCCTTGTTATTCTGGACCATATTCTCTTGAATAAATGATGAGCACATTTCCAAAATATTTCGTATTCATTTTCCCAAAATAATTTACTTGCTGCTGTATTCATAATTTTAGTAAGATATTGAATACAATAAACATATACGAATACTAAAAATAGTATTTTTTCACGAATATGTGCAGATTATTGTACACATACATTCTTTATAGGCCTTTCAGTACACACAGAAGTATTAGTAGTGACTGAATCACTTTATTGAAGGCACTATATACGGTTGTGATTGTTTACTGCATTTAAATATATTTTTATATGATTCCCAAAAAAGTGTCAGTTTTTCCACCTATTTTCTGTGTAAAAAGTGATTGATTTGTTGTCGATGACGTGGGGCATGCGTAGTGTCGAACATTCCGGGCAACAGTGAAAAAACTGGACGGACGCAGCGCAAAAAGTGACGCACAGTGAAAAAAGTAAATAAAATGCGAACTACTGAACGAATCCTGTGGCCTGCTTCAGTAAATGAAGGTGAACTCACAACTATTGCGTTGAATCTAATTCAACCACTCCTAACCTTCTTGACCAAACATTGTTACCAACTTATTGTTACGGCCATATTGTTGCCATGATTTTGAAAATTGCCATTGTTATTGTTGCATCAATCGACAACAAAAATTTTAATGTTACGAAAATTTTGGGGTCGCTGATTATGAATCTGATCTCAAGCGATACTTCGATCGCTTCAGAAAAAAAAAGATCGCTCCCAAGAAAAGCGATCGCTTCAGAAACAAAAGTGATCGGTTCCAAAAAAAAGAGATCGCTTCCAAAAAGAAACGATCGCTTCCAAGAAACAAGAGGTCGCTCTAGAAAAAAAGGCGCGAATTCGTTCAAAGCAATACTTCGACATGAGGTCAAAATTAAAAAAAAAACAAAATGGAGGATTCAATATAGCGGACGAGTATGCTAAAAAAAACTTTAGATTCAGCTGAAATTCAGTGTTTGTGGGTTTGTCGGGTCGCTGATCACGAATCTGAAGTGAAAAATAAAAAATTTCATTATTTGAAGGAATTATTGAATATGTATTTATTCATGTATAAAGGTAGAGAAATAAAATGAATTTATTAACTTTATCACAACAGAATGTACATGTCTATGCTTCGCTTTCTGTAAAGTCGTCTAAAAGACAGTCACTTCTTTGCTGTTTTCCAGTGAAATGAACGCACTTAACCATTCAGAAAAAATTTAGAAAATATCAACCTTCAGTGTTTTGTGATTTCTATCATTTTGCTTTGAAATCAAGTGACAATTTTGGAAAGTAGTTTTTACATTATTTGGTAAAGTGAAAGCACGTTTTAACTTGTTCGACATGAAATTCGCAATTTTTTGATTTACTGCAGCAGGGTTTTCATTTAAGTTGCCTCTTAGTACAAGAAAAATTTCTTTTCTGGACAATGATAATCTAATTGGTTCGGGAGTGTCATCGTCGGCACTTGCTAAAAATTCAAAGTATGCCATTAGCTTAAATTTGTGAAATGGAATTTTTACATAAAAATTTAATTTTAATTTATTCATCTTATTTATTCATTATTTAATTTATTATTTAATATTTAACATTTTATTAATTAGATTCATCTGAATTTAAAACTATCCAGTTGTCATCAATTCTTGACGTTTTGACACCCACTGAGTAAAAAAAACGGTTTTTACGATAATTTCCTCCTGTCGGCCTGTCTGTAGTCTGAATGCGCGATAACTTACGAAAGAATTTTATAATTTAAATTTCCTTTTGCATACTGGTTTGAGGTCCAAAAAGACAGGTCAGGTCCGTTAGCCAACCTTCCATCGCCAATATTTGTAGTTTTAGCCATGAAAAATAAGACTGAGGGTTTTGGACAGCTTTTTGCGATTCCATCCCACTGTGCGGTTGTTCATCCACAAATTCTCTGCTTTAAATTATCGTGTCGAATCATTCAATAAAATCGATAAAATCTTACGACAGTTGAGGTTCTGTTTGGTGTCAGTAATTCAGATTAACTGGATGAAATCCATTAAATAATGATTTTACAAAATTTTCCATCTGATCGATCCGATCAATTACGCAGGCCTGCATGTGAAAATTTTTTTTCGGCCCCAGAGACCACACTAGGTGATTTTGAAGGTTTTTGGCGCCCTGAAACCGAATCCATTGATCAAAATGCTCTACTATGTCACTGTTTTGTGATATCTTGACCTAAATGTGCCAAAATGGCCATTTTTTACACTAAAAAATCGAAATAATTTCGAAAATGAAAAAGGTAGGCTAATATGGTCAACGGATTCGAATTTAGCGTGCAAAAATCCATAAAAAGCGCATATTCTGAAAAAAAATGAAGGGCTCATTTTTTGCAACTCCTATTATGAAGTTTAGAAAATGCAATTTCTTGTGGTATCAGTTTTCTAAAATTAAACTCTTGGCATGTGGTATTACTTTAGGATATCCTCAGTGAACACCTCCATTGAAAACAAGACTTTCAGTTTATTCTAGGAGATGTTTTTTCAGCCCTAAGGAAGATAAGACATAGAAATACCCATTTCTGAGCAGCGAATATTTCCAATCGATTTTTCTGATCAAATTATTGGAACCTTAAATCTCTACAGGATTCCCTCAGAAGACATTCCCGTACAGAAGCAATCTTCTATTCCAGAACAAGGGGTTGTATTTTGAACCCGTAAACATATAATGTAAGGAAATTATGATTTCTCGATGCCGATTATTGTACTAATTGTTTTTTTTAACTATTGACACCTGAAACTACTTAAGACATTTTCAGGTGACACCCCCGTTCAGAAAATGTCTTTGAATTTTTTTAGAGTTGTTTTTCGATCCGTACATGTATGAACCGCGTAACCGACGATTTTTTTAATATCGAATATTGTATAGTAGTATTGTACCAGAATATTTTATTGAACTAGCGAGACCTGAAATCGCGTTCAGATATCCATTAAAGCACACCCACCCACCGCCTTCAGAATACTAATATTTATTATAATACTTTGATGATTATTAATAATAATTTATTTCGAAAATAATAACTGTCAACAATAAATATACAGCCACACAAACCAAAAAAAAAGGTCAAGAACTTTTCCGGAGACCATTGTATTCCTATGTATTTTCAGGCGCTGATCCGAATTTGAGCTCAAATTTGCACCTCGTCCAGTATATTTTGGACAGAACCTCAAAAAACGTTATTTCCGAGTGTATGATGAAAAAATTTAGCATCATTATGGATTTCAAGCCGCTGAATTCGATAATGAGGTCAGATCAATTATATTACTAAAAAGTTCATAACGTAACCTCAAAACAAAATTGTTTGAGTAGCAATTTGTAGGCCAGCATCGTATTTTCATTGGATTTTAAGGCACGGAACTCAGTTTTCAAGTTAGATCAGCATAATTACGAGCAAGTCTCAAACTTTAACTTCAAATATATACCTCATTACAACGGTGTTTTCTTTGGAAAGTCTTCCTCATATTTTTCGTAAGAAAACTTATTTCGTTTTTTGTAAACTATGCGTGCTTAGCGTCTTGTTTAATGATACATTCATAAATCCTGAAAAGGAATGTGTAGAATGATTTACCTTCCAGCCCTGTCAGTAACGAAGCCAGCGAAGGCGCGCTGCCCTGCAGGGGGACGTTAGAGTGTGGGATTAAAGCCGTAGTGTGTCCGGCGATGAGTCGACATTATCCTCATCAAAGGCGGAAAGCCCCCATGCTTAGCCCTGGAAAGGTATGAGGGATATCACCCCGAGGACAGTGGACTCGCCTGCGATCAGACCAGGACCCTTAATGAGTGGGGATTGAAACAACCATGGCTTTCAAAAATAAAAATAAAAAACACACGAAACAAACGCACGAATTTTGTTAGATTTGTACAAAATACGAAGTCCCAAAGTATGGGAAGAAAATAAATGAAAAAAATTTGGGGACATCTGTGCAAAAAATTTTAACGTCAAGGCTCCAAATCGAGGTGAAAGCTGGGTTATTCTTATTATGTGCTCCGTTTGTCATGCAATTTCGTACAAATGCGAAGATAGTGGAAACAATGAAAGATTGAAGTTTACTGTACCGGCAATCTGGGAAAACCGGCAAAGTGATAAGAATTGTTACTCCTGTATGAACGATGCAAATAAATGGGGAATCTTCAACAAAAAATCTATTACATATAATAGAGTAACTTCGGCAGTAGAACCCTAGATGAAAAAAAAACTGCAGAGGTCTTAGTTGACGCTGGCACCTCTCATTCCAACATTAAAGAAACAAAAGCAGAGCAACATGAGAAATGCACAAGCAGTAGTGAAGATAGTGATACTGAAAGTGAAGCAACTAATAGCGAATACACTCAATATGACACAAAAGACATTCAAAGACGTGGACACAGAAAGAATTAAACGACTTGATTCGAGATTTGGGATTACCTAAAGATGGCACGGAACACCTTGCTTCAGCTTTGAAAAAAAGGAAATTTAGCGAAAGGAAGAAAGTCAAGTGCCTATCGGAACAGAGAGCAGCGTTTTCGAAAATACTTTCATCTTGATCAAGACCTGCCTTCAGTCTATTACACGGATCTTAATGGACTCATGGATGAATTGAAACCAAGAGTTTACAAAGATGAAGAGTGGAGATTGTTTACAGACTCTTCTAAACGAAACCTGAAGGCCATCCTACTGCACAACACAAACACATATGCATTGATCCTTAGCTCATTCAACAAAACTTAAAGAATGTTACGGCAATATGAGAATCATCTTTGACAAAATGAAGTACGAACAACATGAATGACGAATTTGTGGAGAATTCAAAGTTCTTTCAGTGCTTCTGGGACAGCACTCAGGAAATACGAAGTATCCTGGCTTCTTGTGCTTATGGAACAGCCGGGGTCGTGGTAATCATTATAAGAAAAAAGTTGGCCAAAAAGAATGTAGCTAGAATGAGGATCCGGAAACGACATCAATGACCCATTAGTGGAGCCATCAAAAGTCTTCCTTCGAACTCACTATATTAGGTTGGGTCTTATAAAACAATTCGGAAAAGTATCAGATAAAGAGGGAAAATGTTTCGAGTATATAGTGTCTCAGTTCTCCCAATTGTCTGATGCTAAATTGAAAGAAAGAATATTCGATGGACCTCAAACTCGGAAGCTGTTAAAAGACGATGTTTTTGTGACTAAAATGACTGGTACCGAAAAATGACACAGCTCGATTTCAAGAATGTAGCTGAAAATTCCTCGGTAACGTTAAAAGTCCAGATTGGAAACGAAGGGGTTTCGAAAATGGTTGATAGTTTCAAAAAATTTAAGTGGTTAATGAGTTTCAAGATATATTCAAAGGATTCTCACATCGAATACTTTTTTGGAAGTCTTGAGTACTACATGGGAGAACAGGGTGAAAGGTTCCATCGAAATATTCAGGTAACGGAACAACAATATTAAGGAAGATGGGATGAAAATATGATGGCTGACTATTATTGGATTTGGAAACGAGATGCACCTCAAAAATAAAGTATGAAATGGAAAATGCCACTGCGAAAGTCTTTCGAATGCAAAAGAGTGCGTTATGAAAAAAATAGCTGTCCTTTCATACGGCCGTAGAAGACTAACGCTAATTTGACTTACAGATCGGATTCAGTGATTCGAAACTCATTATAATTTAACTTAGTCGTGAAAAGTGCTGCTCAAACGATTTTGTTTCGAGGTTATGTTATCAACATTTTAGTAATATAACTGATCTGAATTCATTATTGAATTCAGCGGCTTGAAATCCATAATGATGCTACATTTTTTCATCATATACTCGAAAATGATTTTTTTTTTGAGGTTATATTCAAAATTTACCGGATCAGGTGCAATTTCGACCTCAAATTCGGATTTAGCGCCTCAAAATACATAAAAATACAATGGTCTCCGAAAAAGTTCTCAACCTTTTTTTGTGTGGCTGTGTTATTATTATACTTCTGTGATGAGAAAGCACGACTTCGATGCATCATATGGTATGCATTGAAAATACAACCCCGATACTAAATTCAAAACTTTTCCTAAGGACGGAGGGATGAGGGGGGTGTATGCTTCAACGGATATCAGACTGCGATTTCAGGTCCCACTGGTCTAATAAAATAGTCTGGTACAATATTCTGCATTAGAAATCATCGCTTACGTGCTTCATAAGTGTAAGGGTAGAAAAACAACCCGTAAAAATATTCAAAGCTGTTCCCTGAACGGTGGTATCATCTGAAAACAATAAGTAAAATATTCGGTATCAAGAATTTGTGATATTCGTGCCTTATATGTGTAAGAGTTAAAAATAAAACCCCTTGTTCTGAATTAGAGGACTGCTCCTGTATGTGGATATTTTCTAAAGGCATTCTGGAGAGATATCAGGTTCCAATGACTTTATCAAAAATTCGGCTGGAGATATTTGCTGCTCAGATATGGGGATTTTTATGCCTTATCTCTCTAAGGGTTGAAAACTCAACTCCCAAAACAAATGTAAAGTCTTGTCTTGAACTAAGTTGCCTACTGAGGAAATCCCAAAGTTATTTCATAAACCAATAGTTCAATTAAAAATAATCAGCACGAAAAATCGTCTAAAATAATACAGTCGTATCCAAAACCTTTAAAGCACAAAATAGTATATACAATCTTTCATAGATTTTATGATTTCTGTAAAATACTGAATAACAACTTTATTTTTCACATTAATATAATTAATGATTATTGATGATGGAAATGATTAATATGGCTTTGAGTGTAGGCGTATTAAGAAAGAAGAATCTAAGAATCATTTTGAAAATTGCAGCGATTGCTTAAAATGTTTAACTTGAGTCGAATCATGTGGCCGTACAGATGTTATATCAACTCTTTTCATAAATTTATTTCGAGACATTACATTTGAAGTAGCAAAGAAAATTCAAAGAAGCATGCTTTGAAGTGAAGAACTATTTTTAAAACTGATAAAGTCTGAAATTTTCTACACTTCTTCCAAAATTTTAATGGATTCCGGCTACTCAAAGATGTTTAGCGTTTAGATACTTTTTTCGATGACAAACTGCAGAGTTTAAGCTACAAAAGCACCGCTTTGGAATTATTTTTACGAAAATATACATAATAAGCTGACAATAAAAATAAAAAATTGAGTTTATTCAACAATCCCTCCAGCGATTTTTTTCTCTTTGGTCATGAAATAATCGTGAAGCATCACTGAAATGATTTTTATGCCGATTACTTAACATTTTTTGCATTTGAATTTGTGTAAAGGAAACTGAGTCGATTTGAAAATTTCAAGATTGTAAAAGAATCGGAAGATGGAATTTATGAAACGAACTATGGCTATCAATCTTTCCACACTAGTATAATGAAATGCACTTGTCCATATTCTACTTCAATGTTGTTGCCTTGTAGGTAACTTGAAATTTTGATATGATTTTTATGGTTAAGTCATACTTCTTTCTTGTTTCCTTTCTGAAGAAGTAATAATTTTCTAATTTTCAGACACATTTTTGCTTTGAGGGAACACTTGGGCTCATGCTTGATAGATAAAAACTGTGCTTACGTCGATGGACTAAGAAAGACCTATTTGCAAACCAACGCGCTTTTCGACAATCTTGAAGATGTTTTGTGTCTGGTAACATTCATGTTACGTTGATAAGTTCAGAAATTCAATGGTCGTCAATCAAAGTTTCTAAAGAAAGAAAAATGAGAAATCTTCAACTACTAGCCAACTCGCTAAGCTGTCTCTGTGCTGAATCGACTGAAAAATTCTTCAGTTATCACAAAAGTAATCTGAAACTAATTCAGTCTGTTTGAGATAAAAATCAGGATGTCAATGTACTAGTCTTTGATATCCACATGGAGGTTTAGCAGCGAACTAAGCAAGGAAAGGCTATTCTCCACAAAAATCTGAAATATAACCAAATAAAACAAATCACACAAAGCATTATTTACTTATGTGCTGATTCAAATTTCGAGGAATTTAATCGTGGTACAGGCATACTAAAGTTAATAAGATCAGTGAGGAAAGATAACGGAGAAGTTGAGGTCACATTTGCGAATGATAACATCAACATTTCAATTTTCAATTCATTAGTCGTTTCTGAAATCATCGTACCCGTTAAAAGTAAAAGTTTGACTGTGGTTAATAAAGCGGTAGCCGGAGAGTTGGTGAATGATTTTTATGAATGCATATCCTCTAACGAACTGAATTTAGAAGAAATGAATGCGCCATGAGATCAAATGGTGAATGAAAATTTAGAATCGTGACGAAGAATGGGGCTACCGTATACATAATGTGAAACCAGGGAGCATCCTTACGGAGAAAATACAACAACTGCGACTGTTTAAAAAAGAAAAACAACCAGATCAAGAAACGAAAAATCTGAAAAAAAATGATCCTGGAAAAATCGCCAATAAAGTCACAGCTTTCATTAATTGAAGGGAGTACGAGAAAAAGATCATAATTTTGAACTGGTTTGTTTTTACAGAAGATGCCAAAAAAGCTCTAAGGAATGGAACTTTACAAAACAAAACGTCGATCCAAACAAACTTCGAAGACGTTTCAGTTGCCTTGCTGAAAGAATCAGTAAATATATCAAAGATTGAAAAATTCCGCTCTCAAGAAGCTTGCTATATCATAAAAAACATCGCAGAAGATAAAAAACGGAAGAATAGATTAAAATGCGGAAAATTCAGAAATAGTGTAAATCAGCAGACACTTGAAATGAAGGTGAAGACTCATGTGCCAGTAGTACTATGCAGAAGATAAAACGCACTCACAATGCGATTATTGTTTGATTTGGTTTCACCTCGGCTGTGTTCCAAATAAAAATACCTAAAAGTTGGGAATGGATGTGCTATATATGCAAAAACAAATGAACGCTAATATAATAAACTACTTTCGTTACCGAAATTTTAATTTGAATATAATATTTAACGATGCTCATAAAAATATATTTTTTACACATTTGTTGAGTGATACAAAAAAATACTGTTATAAAAATTCTCATTTTTGTTAGACTTTGAGAAAGAGTTTAATGATGATATAAATAATAAACGAAGTTCTGTTTAAAAATATATTATACATTTTTTTGTAATATGCTATGGAATTATGTTTTTCATCTACAATTCCTTTCCTTTAGTTTTGTATTTATTTTTATTTAGAATAGTTCGTATCATCAAATCAGAATTTTGGACGAATAGACACTCCGTTCTTTATTTGATTTTCGATAATACGAGGGGCAAGTAAAAAGTAAGGTTCCCACATTTTTTTCAGGTGTAAGACATTTTTTATTGAAATTG